>OX608078.1:45500702-45895687 GCA_951509765.1 Sphenella marginata
TGAGGACGACGGAAAACTTCCATATCTTGACTCGATTGTCATTAGAAGAGGCAATGAACTCAAGCTAAAGTGGTACAAGAAACCATTAGCAACTGGACGAATCATCAATTTTCATTCAAATCACCCGAAAACGATGATAATGAGTACAGCAATGGGCTGTATTAAACGAATGTTAAATATATCGGACGACACATACCACAACGAGATTAAAAATGAAATAAAATTACTGTTAAGAAGCAATGATTTTCCCGACAACATAATTAATACACTTATAAGAAGATATGAAGGAGAGCGCGATTCCGAAAGAATAAAGACACCAAAAATATTCAAGGCAGTAACCTACGTACCGAAACTGTCGGAGCGCTTAGCAAAGTCGGATTGCTACGACAGGGAGGAAATAAAAATAGCCCATAAACCGACAAACACTTTGAAAAATCTATTCAATAGAACGAAATCGGTGATTCCAGACACAGAAAAAAGCAATGTAGTGTACCAAATCCCTTGCAATGGAAAAATTAACGAGCCATGTCACAGCATATATGTGGGTACAACAAAAGGAAAACTAAAAACTCGACTAGCACAACACAAATCGGACTATAAATATTGCCACCATACTAACAACCAAAAAACAGCACTCATGACCCACTGTACTGAATACGCCCACTCACCAAACTTCGACAGAGCAACCGTTCTCCAACAAGAACAACACTACAGCAAAAGATTTACGCTGGAAATGCTGCACATCATAAACACACCGACCGACATACGAATGAACTACAAAATGGACGTAGATAACTGCGCTCACTTGTACAGGCACTTGTTGACAAATAGACAAAACAGACAAACAGTAAACAATTCCATGTCAGCAGGTGCAGACGTGAATTAAATGTATGCAATGTTTTTAATGTTTTTTAATGTTTAATGTTTTTATGTGTTAATATGTAAATGTTAAATTGTTATTATTTAAGTGTTATATTTTGTATTTTTAGTTACTCACCCTGAAGACGATTACCGAGTGTAATCGAAATATATCGGAAAACAAAAAATTAAAAAAATTTTGCGTTTTTAATAAAAAATTTTCGGACCTCAAGCCAGCTTAAAATACACAAATAAACAAGAAGAAAGGTCGCCAAAAACAAATTATACAAAGACGGAAGGCACGCCGTAAAAATTCAACAACAAAGATGGAGTATACAGAATTCAAAAACAAATATAACAACGCTAGAACACTTATAAATAAACTTCAATGCATATCGAAGAAAGTGGTAAAACAAAATTGTAGTATTAAGTTCCTTTTAAAATGCAGAAAATCTAAATTAGTTCCGAATTTTATAAAAAGATCTACCAATTGTAATAATTTATTTAATTTTGATTGTAACACACACACCGACATAGACAGAACCTTAGAGAGACATACACACCTTTTTCACACAAAAATACTCAGCCTCCTTATAAAACAAAAACACAACATATTACGTAGACAGAAAGACCAGTTGGAACATATAACAACAAAACTCAAAGAACATCTAAACGAGGAAGATTTTGAGAAGATCTCAAAAAGTGAAGCAAATGTAGCAGAAAAGCTTACGAAAACAATAAAGATTCGACAAAAGGAAAAACACGAAAAACTGCGGAAAGAACGAATAGCCACTTTCTGATCGACAACAACAAAAATGAAGGTTGGTTTGTAAACAAAACCGACGTTGAGTTTCCCACAGACATACGAATGCTCTTGACAAAAGGTCCAAAGTTTGCACTCCCAATAGAAAATAAAGAATTTCCTCTATTCAACTATATAGCGGATGGAGAAGATCTTGTGCAAACAATTAAAGTCAAAGAGAAACAAGAGGAAGCAAGAACAAAACTCTCATTACTTATAAAAGACCACACAACAACAAATAGGCAAAGTACAATAGACCGTGCAATAACAGATACTGTGGTACGGACGCGGAAATTTCTGAGCAAAAATAATAACATTCGTATTCTAACATCTGATAAAGGCAACAAAACGGTAGCAATGGATATAAGTGACTACAATAAGAAAATGGACGATATATTAAATGATTTGACAATGTATAGGATTCAAAGAAAGGATCCTACATCGAAATTGCAGAACAAAAATAATAGTCTAGTGGATAGACTATACAAATTAGAGTTAATTTCAAAGAGTGAAAAAAGCAAGCTAGCTACAACAACAGCTATGCCACCGAGGATTTATGGACTACCTAAGCTACATAAAGAGGGAACACCTCTTAGACCAATTTGCTCAGCCACCGGATCACCAGCACATCGCCTATGTAAATTTGTAGCAGACATTTTAAAAAACGTAACAGCGAATTCGGAATACAACATTAAAAACACACATGAGTTTAAAAGAAAAATCAATAACACCCTTATTTGTGACAATGAAAAGCTTATATCTTTTGACGTCATCTCCCTCTTCCCCAGCATTCCAACACAGGTGGCACTTGACATTATAAGAGAAAAATGGACGATAATAGAAAAACACACAAATATACCAAATAAACTATTCATGGAAATACTGACATTTTGCATAGAAGAAAACAGATATTTTAAATTTAAGGACAAAATATACACACAATTAAAAGGATTACCGATGGGATCGCCAACCTCTCCAGTAATTGCAGACATCGTGATGGAAAAACTATTAGACAACGCAACAAAAAAGATGACACGAGTACCTAGATTGATAACAAAATACGTAGACGATCTATTTGCAATAATTCATGAAGACGAAGTAAAAAGTACACTTGACACACTAAACTCGTTTAATAGACATATAAAATTCACAACGGAACTTGAGGACGACGGAAAACTTCCATATCTTGACTCGATTGTCATTAGAAGAGGCAATGAACTCAAGCTAAAGTGGTACAAGAAACCATTAGCAACTGGACGAATCATCAATTTTCATTCAAATCACCCGAAAACGATGATAATGAGTACAGCAATGGGCTGTATTAAACGAATGTTAAATATATCGGACGACACATACCACAACGAGATTAAAAATGAAATAAAATTACTGTTAAGAAGCAATGATTTTCCCGACAACATAATTAATACACTTATAAGAAGATATGAAGGAGAGCGCGATTCCGAAAGAATAAAGACACCAAAAATATTCAAGGCAGTAACCTACGTACCGAAACTGTCGGAGCGCTTAGCAAAGTCGGATTGCTACGACAGGGAGGAAATAAAAATAGCCCATAAACCGACAAACACTTTGAAAAATCTATTCAATAGAACGAAATCGGTGATTCCAGACACAGAAAAAAGCAATGTAGTGTACCAAATCCCTTGCAATGGAAAAATTAACGAGCCATGTCACAGCATATATGTGGGTACAACAAAAGGAAAACTAAAAACTCGACTAGCACAACACAAATCGGACTATAAATATTGCCACCATACTAACAACCAAAAAACAGCACTCATGACCCACTGTACTGAATACGCCCACTCACCAAACTTCGACAGAGCAACCGTTCTCCAACAAGAACAACACTACAGCAAAAGATTTACGCTGGAAATGCTGCACATCATAAACACACCGACCGACATACGAATGAACTACAAAACGGACGTAAACAACTGCGCTCACTTGTACAGGCACTTGTTGACAAATAGACAAAACAGACAAACAGTAAACAATTCCATGTCAGCAGGTGCAGACGTGAATTAAATGTATGCAATGTTTTTAATGTTTTTTAATGTTTAATGTTTTTATGTGTTAATATGTAAATGTTAAATTGTTATTATTTAAGTGTTATATTTTGTATTTTTAGTTACTCACCCTGAAGACGATTACCGAGTGTAATCGAAATATATCGGAAAACAAAAAATTAAAAAAATTTTGCGTTTTTAATAAAAAATTTTCGGACCTCAAGCCAGCTTAAAATACACAAATTTAATTAATTACTTTGCTATTATACCTAGTCTGTAAGAAATAAATTCCGTAGACTGTACTAATAAATAAATAAATGTCTTTTTTTACACGTTTTTTTTTTACACGGCTTCTTCTGGAACCAATCTACCGTGTAAAAACAGACTTAGGTGTAAAAGAAACTTAAATGTGTCTATTTTATAAAACTAATTATATATGTATATATTTATTCCAGGAAATATATAACTATTTTTATAAAATTTGTACACCTTTTTTGTAATTTTTTTTAATAGCAGTACATATGTCGCTGATAACCTACTATTTAATTATTCATATAAATATTTATATATTTTCCTAAAAAATTTTTTTTATTTAGTTTTTCGGTTCCGGGTTACACTAGTTTTTGAAACTAGGTTAATCATCTTCTTTTTTTTTTTTGGTGTTACAAAGTTGAGAAATACCACACACTTACATAAAAAACAAGTCCGTTCTTTTCGAATGAAACTTTATTAATGATTTCAATAATAGCTTACAAAAATGCTAACAGCTTATTTTAAAGAGATGAACTTGAACTGAGTAGGCAATTGAAAAGTAAAGTACTCTCTCAACGCACGAAAATCACACTCTACAGTCCCGTCCTGCTATATGGTGCAGAGGCGTGGACACTAACAACATCTGAGGAGGCGGCATTGGGAGTATTCCAGAGAAAAGTTCTGCGAAATATTTGTTGGCCTCTACGCGTTGGCGACGGCGAGTACCGAAAAAGATTTAATGATGAGTTCTATGAGCTTTACCCAGACGTCGACATAGTACAGTCATAGGCCAGAAGGTATACTTATCGGCACCCGCCGGTGGAAGCAGAGGAAGAGGAAGACCACCACTACGATGGAAGGACCAAGTGGAGGCTGACCAGCGATCTCGTGGTGTCTCCAATTGGCGCCAGTTGGCGCAAAGAAGAAACACTGGCGAGCTATGTTGGCCGGTCAAAATCGCTCAGGCGGTTAGATGGGCATTTAAAAAAGAAGAAGGAAACGGAAGAAGAGGTGGGAAAGGATAACTACTATAAGGGATGAGACGATGAGAATAAGAATAAGTGTTATTGATAGTGAGTGTGTCGATATGTTACTCCTACGCCTCTAAAACATTTGCGTCCTCGAAAAAAAAAGTTCATACTCTTACCTACATATACATACTACTTCTGAAATTATTATTATTATTATTATTATTATTATTATTTATTAAGACACAAATAAGACTGAGTCTTTTAACCTGCCATATTTAATTTGGTACAGTAAATATTCTTAGGTATAAACATAAACAACTAATTTTAACTAATTATTTCATTTTACAATCAGTTTCAAAATAAATTAATAAGTAAATGTAAAGGGAGAAAGAGACACATAGAAAGAGAAAAAGTTAGGAAACAGGTAACGCCTTTTAATTGTTTCTTATAATTTAATTATTTAATTGTTTCTTATAGTATCTAGTTTTTCGATTGTTTGAATTATCAGTAATATAATTACCATCCCTATTAAATTCAGTTAGTTTTTTGTAATTTGGTTTATTTTTAGGAATTTGTCTGTTACAAAAAATAATGTTTACAAGCTCTTTTGATTCTCTGGTTTTATTTAACTTTTGAACTCTTTCAAGCTTTTGTTTTTGGTATAATTTACTTAGCTCATCAATATCTTCCTTACTAAAATTTGTTATTATAAAATCTAAGGGCTTTTTTTTTGTTGTTGAGTGAATTGCATTATTATAGCATATGAAAATTTTGAAAAGTTTTTCATCTAAATCTAAATCCTTGTTTTGTTGGTCGGCTTCCAATAACCTTAAATGTTTATTCAAAGTTTCATGACTACGCTCTATGTCCGCGTTTCCACTTTTTAGGTAAGCTGTGGTCGTATGTGTCTAAATGTCCTGCTCTTTTAAAACAAACGAACAGCACTGTGAAAAATACAACTTTCATTGTCAAATACCAATTTGTTAATTTTTCGTAAAAATTTTATTCGTTCCTTTAAGCGGCCAAAATTGCTATCCAATTTCTGTCGTTGATTCTATGGAATATAGCATATTTAGAAAACTTATCAATAGTTAATAGACCGAGGGGGTGAAATAACCCAAACGGTAATAACCCCAATTTGTGTTATTGCTCAACCGATTGTGAAATAGCCCAAAATTTGAGTTATAGTCCAGGCGACAGAGATTTCATACGAAAGTGACGCGGACCAGAGTTTTTTTTTTTGTTTATCTAATTCTCCTACTAGTGGACATGAAAGGGTGAAAAAATAATCCCAAAATGTGCAGAGCATACTTTTCTGCATGCATTTAAAGAGCAATTTTTTTGTTATTTTTGTATGGAGCAAAAAATTTTTTTTTTGCAAACTCGAATATTGTTTTGCGGATTCTGGTAGAATGTCAAATTGTTATGAATGTTTGTTCTAACGATTTCTCGAAAAAGATGGTTACAGCCTTCCTACGTTCAAAATTTTATATTTTATTAGGTTATCGCTGTAAAAATGTGGTAACTGTCTTTAAATATACCCTATAATCGTTATAGCATATTAGGCTATGAAGCTGTTAGCTTTTTACCCAACCCGTTAGGGCATTTTACAAAATGCAACACGAAAAACTATATTTTGGGATTATTTTTTCGGTGACAGGTAAGAGTGTCACTGGTAATAGTGTCAATTGACACTATTGCTATTTTAGGTAGCGGTTGTCTGCGCAGCGCAGTGTTGTAAGAGATGAATTTTTATTATATGATTATTTACAAAATTATGGTTTCTCCTTTTACTAAATGTGCACTATTAGTGATTGGCGTCTACCACATTATCCCCAAAATCAAAATCCCCAAATCAAAACCCCCAAATCGAAATCCTCAAAATCAATCAATGAGTTTGGGGATTTTGTGGCACTCCCTTAGTGATTTTAACCTTTCGTAAAAGGAAAAATTCCCTTCTATTATTTTATAATTTACAAAATTATGGTTTCTCCTTTTACGAAATGTGCACTATTAGTGATTTTCTATAGTAAAACAATTTTGTTTACTTAGTTTTCGCGACAGCATTGACCAACGGTTATTGCAACGGACCTACAAAGTAAATAGGCACAAATTTCAATGAAAAAAAATCCACAACACAGAATCCCCAAGAAAAAAAAAAAATCCCCAATATCAGAATCCCCAAAGAAAATCTTTGTACTATGCAGAAGGACTTGGCATTAAATTAGTTTCGTACCGTGGCACGTTGCCACGGTTCAGGCAACCACCCGGAGACGTGTGTAAAGCGATGTACTCACTGAAACCTTCGCTAAAATGTGACTCTGCGGCTTTATCCTAAAGCACTGCTGCCTTTCCTTATCTGCTCCCCTGTGTCGCACATTTGATTTATCTCTGTCCTCTGGCATTTTCATTAAAAGGTGGAAGGAGGCAACCATTACTCCTATTTTTAAATCAGGGAGTAGAAATGATGTCGCGAACTACAGGCCTATCGCTAAACTCACGTCCTGTTCAAAGCTTTTCGAAATAATTATAAAGGAAAAACTGTCTTTCGTTACTAAGAACATTATTGAGCCGCATCAGCATGGGTTCGTTGCAGGGCGTTCCACTGTAACTAATCTTGCACATTGCTCTGACTTCTGCATCTCTGCATTCAATGATGGCACTCAGGTTGATACAATCTACACTGATTTCTCGAAGGCTTTCGATAAAGTCTCACATGAAATCTTTTTATCTAAACTGCAGAGTCTTGGAATTCACTCATTGTTTTTAAGTTGGCTAAAATCTTATTTGTCGAACAGAGCTATGTGTGTGGAAATAGAAGGCTGTAAATCCCACACGTTTATTGCTACTTCGGGTGTCCCCCAAGGCAGCGGTTTAGGCCCACTTTTATTTATATTATTTATTAATGATATTGGCTCTTGCTTTAAATCTTCTAAATTACTACTTTATGCCGATGATCTTAAAATCTATCTAAATGGTCCGTCTGACTATGCTTTACTGCAACATGACCTTAACAGTCTCGTGGTTTGGTGTCTTGCAAACAATCTTCACCTAAATGTCAAAAAATGTTTCCATATGTCTTTCTCAAAGTCTGCCATCTCGCTTCCATCATCTTATAACATTTCTGGGGCTCAGCTGGCCACAGTTAATGAAATTGTTGATTTAGGCGTCGTTTTCGACACAAAATTTTCTTTTGTCAATCATATCTGCTACATACTTCCTAAGGCATACTCGAATCTCTCTTGGATTCGCATACATTTTTCACTAAGTTAAACATATTTGCTGAAACAGATACCTAGACCCATATATCACAAATTTAAATGTTCCTTAACTTTCCTGAATTTGCATACTCTGATGCCTAAAACTACTATTTTTTTGGTTGTACACATTTTTCTGTATTTGATAGAGAATTGGTGATATGATGGCATATCCCAGCTAACTAAAAGTGCAAAAAAAGACTCCTTTCGGAGCCATAAAACGCTCATTTCTCAGAACTTTACTCTCCAAAATGAGCTTCTTTCAGAGCCCAAATGGAGCGAAAAATCGCCCTACGCGAGCACTCCAACGAAGTCATAAAAAAGAGTCCGAAATGAGTCCGATTTCGATGAATTTGAAGCGTTTTTTGACTATTTTTAAATGAACTGCGGAGCCTTTTATTGGTGCTTTTCTGAACCTTTTTCGGAGCCTTTTATTCCTCCATTCTGAGGGTTTCTGGAGCCTTCTCAGATGCCTTTCGGAGCCCTCTAATTGGTGTTTTTCTTTCTTTCATCCATTCAGAGGGTTTTTGAACACTTGTCGGAGCCTTTTATTGGTGTTTTTCTGAAGCTTATTTAGGATCGTTTTTTATTTCTTTTGGGTCAATATTTCTTTGCGCAATTATTCACTCCTAACTATTCTGCCGTGACCAACTCTGACTTTCTAAATTATCCCTATGAGCTACATGGGAACAATTTAATTAATTGTCCAACTATATGCGCCAATGATGTTCTTATTTATCTGAAAACCTTGAAGGAACCTTTTAAATGCGGTCCTGATAGGATTCCTACATGCTTCTTGAAGAAGTGTGCTAACAATATTTACCAACCCCTTACCAATTTGTTCAATCTGTCACTGAAGTGTGGTGTTTTTCCAAAAGCATGGAAAGAGTCGTTTCTTCTACCGCTTCATAAAAGCGGAAGCAAGGCTTCTATAGAGAACTATCGTGGCATAGCAAAGCTTCTGCCATCCCAAAAGTGTGTGAAGCTATTGTTACCAATCAGCTTACGAATCCTATCTCTACCTTGATTTCCGACTGTCAACACGGGTTCTGTAAGGGAAAGTCCACCGTTACAAACTTACTTGAATTTACTTTGATTTCAGCAAAGCTTTCGATAAAGTGTGTCACTCGTTACTTATTCATAAACTAGATCAGCTGGGTTTCCAGCCGGGTCTCAATCGCTGGATCTCTTCTTACCTTAGCGACAGAGCACAAAAAGTAGTGTTTAAAAATTGTGAATCCGATGTTATTTATGTCTCCTCAGGAGTTCCTCAAGGAAGCCA
The DNA here is from genome assembly GCA_951509765.1 of Sphenella marginata. Classification (NCBI taxonomy): domain Eukaryota; kingdom Metazoa; phylum Arthropoda; class Insecta; order Diptera; family Tephritidae; genus Sphenella; species Sphenella marginata. The sequence goes on from OX608078.1 coordinate 45,510,152, forward strand.
TCTTGGCCCGATTCTTTTCTTATTGTTTATAAATGATATTTCTACAGTAATATAATTTTCGAAAATTTTAACGTTCGAAAATTCGAAGAAGCTTCAATCAGATCTAAATACACTTGTTACTTGGTGCGATTTAAATTATATGCCGCTTAATCTAAAGAAATGTAAATACATGCGTTTTTCGAGGGGAAAATCACAGCCAGCTTCCTATACAATTAACAGTTATAGTCTTCAGCAAATGTATGATTTTGTTGACCTTGGGGTTACTATGGACTAAAAACTCAGTTTTAACTGCCATATTAACGTAACAGTCAATAAAGCTAGAGGCGTTCTAGCATTTGTTAAACGATGGTCTAAAGAATTTAGCGACCCTTATGTAACTAAAACTCTCTTTACTACATTAGTCAGACCGATACTTGAATACGGTTCTATAATTTGGAACCCGCGTTACCAGGTCCACGTGGATCGCTTAGAATCAGTTCAAAAACAATTTTTAATATTTGCCTTAAGAGATCTTCACTGGGATCCCTTGTATACCTAATTTGCCACGTATACGAGTCGCTTAAAACTAATTAATCTTCACAGCCTTTCTAGTCGGAGGGAAATGCTTGGAATTGTTTTCATGATTAAATTACTAAATGGTTCAATCACAAGCCCGTTTCTTTTGAGCGAAGTGAACTTCAATGTACCTTCTCGTCCGTCAAGACATTTGAAACCACTTATCTTGAAACAGTGCCGAACTAATTTGGAATTAAATCAGCGTTTTCGTTGTTTGTGTCAAGATAATAACTCTCATTCTGGTACGTTTGATATTTCAGACTCACTATGCAGAATAAAAATGTCAATTATTTCTATCCTAAATACATAGCAACAATTTGCTTTCATATCCTTTGATTCTTATCTTTATTCTTTACAATAACTATTCGCTGTCAACTAATTATTTATTAATTGTGTCATCTATTTTGTATCTACCTTACTTGGCTGATGAGGTTTTCTCTGTAGCTGACCAGTTTCAGATCTCGACGATTAACAAACCAAAGCCTTTCAAAGACTCGGCACGAAAGAACAATCCGCGCGTATTGCGGATGCGCCCCTCGCGCCGGTCGGGCGGGATATGGTGGATAATCCGTTGGGAATTATTATTATTATTATTATTATAAATAATAAAAAATAAGGTTTATGAAGTTTTATTGACACTATTCGGAAAATATGAAATATGCTATGTTTATTTTCCACAGACTATTGATAAACGTCCATGAAAAATGCGATCTTTATCTTCTGTTACGTAAAATAAAAAAAACCTCAGAAAATGTTTGAAAACATTCAAATAATTGAACGTTGTCGCTCATCTGCTCTCCAACGTTCATTTTCTCACAATTCTCTTTACGCCTACAACAAAAAGGGTCAGAAAACACTCGAAATCTTTCATATAATTGAGCCTTGCAGTTCATTCGCTCTGTTAATTGAAACTGCTCACTGTTTTCATCGGTAAAATCAAGGCAAATTAAACAAGGTAGAATTGACAACTGAAATATTTTGTTTTTGTAGGAATTCTTACTTCAAAAAAGTATAAACCCACGTATTTACCCTTACTGGCCCACGTACAATATTTGTGCCGCATACAATTTTTATATTAAAAAGTTAAACCGCATTTGCAAAAGTCGAAAAATGATTAACATAGTTATTAATAAACTATGCAATAAGCTCAATTTTGGCACCAATTTTTCAATTTGAAAAATATATGCAAAAATCCGAAGATCTAATGGGAGGCGTTGTCTATAGTTTTTTGTGAATTACATCTTGAGTTGCCGACTATTGTTTACGATTTAAAAAAATAACGCGAACCCGCCTTCTTGGTACACAAATTGTTTAGTTGGTTTGCAAATATCTTGCAGACTACTCAAAAAAATTTACCTCGGAATCGGACGGTTATTTATGCGCGTCTCTTGACACCTCTCCCGGCAATTTTTGGACGTGTTTTAGCACTCGGTTGCAGTCGTAAACAGATACCACGATTTGTTATTTCTTCAATAAAAATAACAAACTGATAAAAATTACAAATTTTAAAATCGAACGGGTTAACATTTTTTTTCATTTGACGTTAAAACTCCTACAGAAAAGAGAGAACTGTCAAGTTCTCTACTACTTTGTTTAATATACTTTGGGTAAAATTTAAGAACAAAAAATGCCCATACGCTACACAACTTTGTAATTTCGGAAAACTCCAAGTGCAATTCAAAGTGCCGGACTTATGTATTGGCCAACCTTATTCTTTGCAACTTTCACCAATTTCTTCTTCCGTAAAATTATTTTAACTAATTTTGTCAAAAATTATTAGTCAAGATTCAATACAAGATTTATAAAGTGTATTTTGAAAATTTTTGTAAAATCATTGCAACTTAGATTTGGCCATGGGTGGTTGCCTGAACCGTGGCAACGTGCCACGGTACGCACACTTTTTCACTTTTTTGGCTCAGTCTAATGTGCCATTACCACACCCAGAAATCATTTGTCCAAACGTTAGTTAGGTTTCGGTCTTAAGCAGGTTTGATATGAGCCCATCAAGGTACCGATGTCGAACCGATCCTGTCTGCCAATGAAATACTATATTTGAGCAATAAGACAAACATTTTTCCCCCGAGTGGTACTAAAGCAAACCTCGATATTTTGTGTTATTTCTCATTTGAATGGGAAATAACACAAATTTTGTGTTATTACGCAAAACTACGCTTTGACCGATAACTCTGTTATCGATAAATATATCGAAATATAATTATGCCTGTTATCTATTCTGTACGCCAAAGAATTAATGTGCAAAATTTCGTAAAGTTCGAGGCATTAGTTTAAACGTGAAAGAGTCACAAAAATTTGCAGTCACTCACACACTTACATTTTTATACATTAGTAAGATATGTATATAAATGGACCAAGGCGAATTAAATTATGCATGTTCGATTGCAACACGAAGAGTAACACCAAAGCAAAACTTCAATTGACAATGGAATATTCCAAAAAATTCGGATGTTTTACCCTGAAAAGCTGTGAAATAAAGAATTTTTCGAAGAATTTTAAACCATGGCTAAAGCTTCTTTTTCTAAAGTGGAGTAGCGTATTTCGTGATCTGACAACCGATGGCAAACTGGGAAGCATCTGTCGTGAGTACAAATTTCTTATTGAAATCTGGAGGCTGTAAAACGGGTTCGCTTGTTATAAGTTTTTTCAAATTTTTAAAATAATTCAAAAAATCAATATTTTGAGAGTCTAAATTCGCACCATAAGTTAAGCTACTTTTGCGTAGTCCCGTATGAATTTGCGGTAATATCCCGTCATTCCAAGAATTTGTTTTTTTTCTTTAATAAACTTTGGTGGTTTCATATTTTCTATGCCTTTCACCTTTGAGGGATCTGGCTCTATACCTTCTTTCGAAATAGGTTAGGTTAGGTTGCAAGGGCTGAGACGAAACCACAAGGCAACTGCTCAATACTTAGGCCACCAAAGGGCCCATTGTAATACCCCGTACGGTCCCGAAGAAGGGACCCTTTCCCTGCCTACAACGGGTCGAACCACTTCGTGGAATCAATGAATTTCACTAGAGCTTTCACTCCACAGCTAGAGACCTCCGCAAGGTCAAGTAGGAAAGGTTTGCCCAGGATGGCCAACCTACGCCTGCTAAGTGCTGGACACTGGCAGAGGAGGTGCTGGACACTCTCCTCCTCTTCAGCATGTCTACAGCTGCGACAGTAATCGAATGTCGCTGCCCCCATTCTTGCACCGTGCGTGCCTATTAAACAATGCCCTGTCATGACCCTAACCAGGGATGATAAAGCTAATTTATGTATACTCAGAAGCGCCCCTTGTCATAGGAGGGCCATGTTAGCCTGGACGTCTCACACGATGGGATGACCGACCATAGTTCATTTGCCCTTCTGATAGTGCACGAACTTGAAAGTGGCCATGGGCATGCCTACCGAATCATTTCCTGGAAGGATGTGGCGGTGGTGCCACTTCTAGCCAACTCATCTGCTTTGCAGTTGCCTTCAATATCCCTGTGCCCAGGTACCCAAATAAGGCTGATACTGAAGTGCTGAGCCATCTCGTTGAGAGATCTGCGGCATTCAGTGACCGACTTTGTGTTGTCGACGAATGAGTACAGGGCCTTTACAGCGGCCTGGCTGTCTGAGAAGATGAAAACCCGTTTGCCATCCTTGGTCATAGACCCGAGATGATTCACAGCCCTGTGTATAGCTAGCATTTCCGCTTGGTACACACTACAGTGATCGGGAAGACGGAAGGAGACCTCTAAACCCAGATCCGGTGAAAAGAAGCCTGCCCCCACCTTCCCGTCCAGCTTAGAATCATCCGTGAATATGTTTGTGGCACCCGGAACTCTATGTTGTCTGGTATTCCAGGCTTGCCGCGATGGTATATGCACTACATAGTTTTTATCGAAAACGTTCATTGGTGTACAGTAGTCAGTGCGTACTGGTATTGGGACAGGGGCGTTTGTGCCCAGGATTGTTGCGAGTCCACTGGCCCTACCTGACCAGAGACCTGTTTCCTTTATACGTAGAGCGGTGATAACCGCAAATTCCTTTGCCACCAGGTCAAGAGGTGGCAGATGCAGCATTGTGTTGAGAGCTTCAGTCGGAGTGGAGCTGAGAGCCCCGGTGATGCAGAGCTCCGAGCTTCGTTGAACCTTTTGAAGCATGCCAAGATATGTGCTCTTTGCTAGTGCAGGCCACCAGACCAGTACACCATAGAGAAGAATCGGGCGCACAATGGCTGTGTAGATCCAGTAGACCACCCTAGGGAAGAACCCCAAGGTGGTACCAATTGCCCTCTTGCAGGTGAAAAGCGCCGCTGATGCCTTTGTGGCTCGCTCGATTATATTATCAATCCAAAACAGCTTCCTGTCCAGAATAATTCCCATGTATTTGACTTTATCGCTGAACGCTAAGGAGGTACCCCCAATTCTTGGCGGTGTCAGATCTGGTACTTTGTACCTTCTCGTGAAGAGGACTAACTCGGTTTTATCCGGGTTAACTTCCAAACATGCGGCCGTGGCCCAGTGAGATATTTTGCATAGTGCCCCTTCCATTAAGTTACAGAGAGTTTGCGGAAATTTCCCCTGCATAGTGACGCAGATATCATCTGCATACGCGATCACCAGGTGACCTTCCGATTCCATAAGACGTAGCAGTTGGTTGACGGTAACCACCCAGAGTAACGGAGAGAGAACGCTTCCCTGCGGGGTGCCTCTGCTGACTGGTCTGCGAATCACGCTGCCGCCTAGCTCCGTTCTAATCTGCCTACGTGTGAGCAGATTATGTATAGACCCCACCAGGCACGCATCAACCCCCAGACCCGTCAGCGCCGAGACAATGGCCTCCGGGAGTACGTTGTTGAAGGCACCCGTAATGTCAAGAAAAGCTACTAGAGCATACTCCTTGAGGTCAAGTGACCTTTCAATAACGGATACCAGTGAGTGCAGGGCCGTATCGGCCCTTAGTATAGGCGTGCTGAGCTTGCGATAAAGCCGACGGTACAATCTTCCTCCTGATGTAGTCCTCTAGGAGTCTTTTTAGTGCCTTAAGTAGAAAAGAGGATAAACTTATAGGCCTATAGTCATTCGGTTTCGAGTGTGATGACTTCCCTGCTTTGGGGATAAAAACCACGTTGACCTCCCTCCATGATGTTGGTGTAAAATTTAGCCTTAGACAGCTTTCGAACATCCCCTTAATCCAGGGCTTAATAAGTTCTGTAGTATGCTGGAGCTGAGCCGGAATGATTCCATCCGGGCCAGGCGACATATAGGGCTTAAAAGAGCCCAGTCTATCTTATTAACATCTGTGATTTCTCTTATAAGCTGATCAGTAGGTGACCCACTGCTGACAAAATTTGTAGACACACCCGCGCATGTCGGGAAGTGTGTGGCCATAAGCAGATTTATGGTTTCCGTAGTGGAGTTCGTCCACTGCCTATCGGGCTTTTGAACGTAGCTTAGCTGAGTAGGGGATTTCGATAGAACCTTCCTTAAGCGGGAGGCCGCGGATTGGATTCGATCTTGCCACAAAAATCCACCCAAGAAGATCGCTTTTCCGTACGGAGTGCTTTTTTATAAGAATTTAGATTCGCTTTGTAGACAGTCCATGGGGATTCATGCCCATCATGTTTGGCTTTGTTGAAAGCCGCCCTGCAAGACTTCCTAAGCTTGTCGAGATCAGACGTCCACCACGGTGGTTTGTGCGTTTCCCTAACTTTCCTAGCCGGACAGGCCCTATTCAGAGCAGTCCTACAAATGTCACTGAAATTATCTACTAGTAATTCCAGCTTCTCTTCATTTCCTGGCTTCCTCACCTCTCTGGGTAGAGTTTTACCTAGGATCTTCTTGTAGTAGCCCCAGTTTGTTCTTCTAAAATTTTGAATATACTTAGGGCTCGTATACGCATCTGATATTGAGAAACTAATATACCTATGGTCAGAGAAGGAGTGCTCTTTTAGAACTCTCCAAGAAGCTATCTTGTCACTGAAAGAGTCAAGGACCTCCTAGTGGTTCCTCGTAATGAAAGTGGGGTCATTTCCCCTGTTACAAATACTTAGATTAGTACCTAGGAGATAGTTAAATAAGGACACACCCCGAACATTTGTGTCACTCCTGCGCCACTGGGCATGGTGAGCGTTGGCATCGCCTCCAAGTATTGTAGTGTCATTTTGCATATTTGTAGTTCTCACGAACTCCTTGAAATTAATAGGTGGCAGAGAGCCCTGGTGATCGTGTGCTAGGTAGAAGGAGGCGAACATGAGTCTCCTTCCCAACACCTCGACGCTAACTGCTGTCAGATCCCCATCACTAAAATTGGGTAGAAGAAATACATTAAGAGTAGACTTAGCTAGTATAGAAGTGCGAGGCTTACCCTTATCTTTAGCGCTGTAGAGCTTGAAAGCTGGCGTCCGCAAACCACAGATCCTATTGCCAGTGAACCATGGCTCCTGGACTAAAACGATGTCTACCGCACCTGAGGACAGGTGCAGTAGAAGTGCAGCTGACGCTGCTTTGCAGTGATGCAGGTTTATTTGGAGGACCCGCATCACAGTTTACTCGCGCTCTCCTCCGTGAGCGTCGCGTCGGAATCGCCATAACCCAGAAGCTGACTCTCAGAGTAAATCCCTCTGAGAGCCAAGCTACCGTCCGAGCCTGATGAAACGTACCCGCTCTGCTCCTCACCCACGTCCACCTCCATCTCGTCTTCACTGGGGGGCTCGACCACCTCCGTTCGGGATTCGAGGCTGACTAGGGCTTCTACATCGGCCTTGTAGACCTTCAAGTTCACATTTTTGAAGCCGTAGCTCACTCGAAAGTCCTGCTTAGCAAGCGCATCGACGCTCGCGCCGTCGAGCAGCAGGACCACTTGCATGGTGGCCCGGTCGGGTTTCTCGACATTGACCACCTTCCAATTTGTAGTTGGTAGACCCGGGAGCAGCTCCAGGATATCAGCTGGGGCCGATGGCGTCACTTGGACCCAGACTCTAGCCCTTGGTCGTGAGGGGATATCACGCGCCTCCACTACCTTAAGGCGCGCCCCCGGGTAAACCTCGCCAAGCCTCATAACGGCGGCTTTATGCAGCTCTACCGACCTGGATTCATCACAGGCGACGAGCTTAACATTACCCTGGAACCACCCTGCATCTGTGTAACATGGCGGTGGACCAGGGTTATCCTTCAGGACCTTAACGGCCACAGTAGCGAGCGCAGCTTCAACCCACTTCCACTGCTGCTTTGGGATCCTGCCATCTTCGCTACTCTCGTCGATCACGCCAATGATCCGCCGACCCTTGGCGATTTCGGCAAAAGAGTGCGTCCAGCCTCACTGCGTCTTGGCCCTTTTCGGTGACGTGGGATTAGACTCGTCCATCGATCTCTGGCGCTTCGAGGTTTCATCACTCTCGACCCAGTCTGACCTATAATCCGGAAACATGTTCCTCGCCCCATACCTGAACCCCCCCCCCCCACAATCATGTGACCTCCAGCAGCCGACCCACAAGACGCTAGTCGCTGGGTGGCAGATCCACTGGTGGAGGTCAAGGGAAGGGCGGCGGTTGCACAGGAGGCCTTCTGGTCAGTACCCCCTCCAAGAGAGGTACCGGCCCTTGGACCACTCGAGCTGGATAGACCCTCAGCCCTTACCTGTCTAGCTGCCGCTGCGGCAGCGAAACGCCGAGGAGCTCTCTCGGCTACTTTGAGACCCGGCTGAGCCGTGGCCTTTGCGGAGCAAGATCCTGACGAGTTCTTAATCGGAGAGCCGCCCTCCCTGTTTATTTTTGTTTTATTATTATTATTTTCTTCCATTGCTCAAACCCACGAGTAGCGGAGAAAGGGGAAGGTTCACCCGGGCAGATATCCGCAATGCCCGGGTAAGGCTGGTTAGCATCGAAGGTCGCCCGGTATTCGATGCACTCCGTTAGCGACTGGGCTATTAAAGGGCCCTAAGGCTGATCCTCGGCACGGGTCGTATAACACCTTGATCCGGCCCATTTACAGGGAAGAGGAAATGAAAAGGAGTATTGCACTAAAGAAGGGAAAAATAGGGTCGGGGGGGGGGGGAGAAAGGTCGCCGCTCGAATTCGCCGCCGAAGCGTTACCAGGTGCCACCACGAGGAGGCTCCACCCCTACAAGAGGGAGGGAGGGTGCAGACTACACCTACGAGTCGACGATTTGGGGTGACGCCGGTGAGTGCAAGGCGTGACACCCCCATCAAAGGCACCCAATCGAAATAACATTCCCTAAAAATGTTGTGGTTAAATCAGCGAATAGGCATTTATTGTATTGCATTTTGAGATTAGATGAGCGTGAAGTATCGAAAAATTGTTGAATAGAAAGGATATGCTCATCAAAGCTTGTAGAGAAGATTAATATGTCATATTAGTAGACCACACAAATTTTGTTTATATGATCTGGTGTCGAGAGCCCTGATTGGCTCTATAGTTAGGGTGCAACATTTTCCCAATTTGTCAAATAAGTCCTGTATATTTGTATGTTTTCTCCTTCCTTATAAAAAATATCTTGGCACCTATTCAAAACCGTCATCAAAGTTTCTTTATCTTTCGGGTTTAAATGATGGGCAAATCTTTTAATGGTATTAACTTCTAATTCCAATTTTTCCATAGTCCTCTAATGAAATTTCTTCACTTTCGTGCAAAAATATATTGGAATTGTGGAGTTTTCTGTAATTATTTTTCTGTCTTTATAATCGATTATTGCTTTAAGATCTAATAAAATGTTGTTCCATATAATTCCATCAAAATAAAAGTGAAATGGATACTCTACGAAATGTACAAAGTGGTTATTTTTATTGAATTCATTAAAAAGCGGTACATTAAATTGGTTTTTGGTTAATATTTTTCTTCCAAAAACTCGCAATGAAAATACTGTCGGCTTTACTGTCTATTTTGGGTTGCAAATGTAGGGATTAATTACACTACATTCTGCTCCGGTATCTATTACTAATCTAAGTTTTCTTATATTAGTTTGTACAGCTATGTAGGGTAATTTTCTTGTTGGGCTACTTGAAAATTTGGATTATTTTCATTAACAACCAATTCCATTGGTTCAACTGTTTTTTTTACTTTTTTTAAATAAGTGTAATTTTACATTAACTCTATAATGATCATATAAAACATATGTATATCAAATTAAAGGTACTTTATATACCCATCAAACAACATAAATTTTTTTGAAATGGGTTGGTTAGTTTTTGAGAAATTTTGATTTTAAGAAATGCTTTATATGAACTTTGACCTTCTATAACTTTTGTTGTTGTGGTTTCCCTCAGAATAATAATATGCCGTTATGTTCACGACCACAATGTCTACCGATCCCAATTTTTGTTTTTTTTTTGTATCAGAGAGATGGAGCTGTTCTGCATTTGTTCCAATCCTACAATGGAATTGCAACGGACTTTTAAATAACTATCCAGATCTTAATATACTCATCAACAATTTCTCGCCGGGTATAATTGCCTTGCAAGATACTCACTTCCTACTAAACAATTTGTTGCGACTTTTTTCGAAATCGTTAAGTTGTGTCTAAAGATTTTGCCGATATCGGAACCGATTTCCTTTCGAAGTTGTTAAGAAATTTGTATGAGAGGGTTGACGCGACTTCGTAAAGAAACGTCGTAACGATCTTGATAAGAACTTTCTTTAAGTAATCTTTCAGAAAAGACTTAATGACTTCGCAAAGTAGAATTTTCACGCAACCTTTAAGAATTTTTTTTTGTTCTTTTTTCAATTTAAATAATGCAATTCAATTTATTGTTTTGATAAAGTAAATTAAGTTACATGTATATGTATATCGAGCCCTAACCGCCAAAAAGGCTTAACCGACAAAAATTTAATTGTTCAGGAGGCACGTTTTTTGTATTAATCTTGTTATTACTTTAAATATATTCTGAAAGTCGTTGAGTGTATTAGCTTAGTATTTATAGCATGCAGTTGGATTTTCATCGCCATCGTCATTACATAGGGATGATTTCTCGCTTACGCCCTTTTTGCTTTCCCTAAATAATGAGCTCATCACTCAATTATGTCGGTTAAGCCGAATTAAGAATATTAAATAAAATAACTTTTTAACATTAAAAAGACATTTAGGTGGTGATGCAACTCCATATTTTATTCAATTCCACAATTAAACGCATTAAAAATAAAACCTTACATATAATTGCCGGGTGAACAGCCCCTCATTGTGCAGGATCGTCTTCTTCATCTGTCTCTGGTAGGGTATCTTTAATATCAGGCTTGTGTTTTAGGTTAAGTTACTCACTGTGAAATCTTTCTGGAATTACATTTTTATCACAAAGTGATTTTAAATCTACATACATACATAGATACTTTATGGATGAAATGCTTTGCAAACTTTTGTATAAAATGTCTGGGCCTTTATTGAACCGCAGGTAATTCCGCACTTGTTAAGGCATTGATTCGGTTTAACGGAGGTAGAAGGTTTTTTCCATAAGCCTTTTAGGTAGTGGTTTAGGAATCTTCCTCCCTCCTCTTTCAACACAAGTCTCCTCATCAAAAGAATCGGTGTCAATAATTCAGTTAACACAAAAAGCTCCAAATAAAATTAGAGTTCTATAATTTCTTTTTTAAACGTATTTTAATCCCTTTAAAATCTTAATCATAGCATAAGCATAGACACCTTTGTCTGCACGAGTCCATTTTTAAGATTATTAATACAAAACTTTAAAAAACGTCCAAGCACAATATAAATTATTTGCACTGAAATGATGCATTTTGCTCGGAAAAAAGACTTAACAAACTGATTGCGTGCTCAGAAAAATATAAACAAAGTGGTTTGCACTTAAGTCAAAACTGTTTTCTTTATAACTTCGTAACAGTATGTTTTAGAGTTTCGATTTTTTGACAGTTGGTGCATAATATAGTGGTCGGCTTATTTTTGTAAAAAACGCGAAATCGAACATCCTGCCGCTTAAGCCCTTTTTTCGGCCATGGCTCGATATGTATAAGAATTCAATATTGTTTTGTTTTAATGCTTGGTACCCCACTGTTGTGCAAGATATGATAATTCTTACTTTTACTGCCCAACTGGTAAAATTTGTTTCTCTGGGAGTTCCTCTCAAGGTTCGTACACCGCATGGCACATCGTACCCTTCGACTTTATTAAGTCTACAGAGAAGCTCGTTATCTGCAATTTACGAAATACCATGTCTGATTGTCCAACACCTGAAGAAGCTTCTTAGAATTTCAGGTTCGTACTCCCTATCTGTTTCTTTGGCTTGCGAAGAATCCTGGTTCGAAGATAGCAAATTAAAATCACTATCAACGTCCATTTTGTTTGCACTTTCCACATGCACGTCTTCATGAATGTGTTTTCTATATTTCTGCGCATTTTCACAGCTATTTTCACTTTTATTATTAAAAATTGCGTCTAGTATTGTTTTGCTTTCTCTTTTCAGACTTTTGTGCTGAGCTTGACTCGACATGAGGAACAATTTTAATCGCACTTACTTATTTATTTTTGAAAATTTCACATCAATTTCTCTTTGATAGCTGAATCAAAGCCTACTGAGTTTAAAAATTTATTTACGTTGTTCTCTTTCCAAATATATATTAATTCGTTAAGTAAAATCGAAAAATATTAGATTTCCTTCAGACAAGTCGGATGTCCGACAACTTCGGAGATTCCGGGTCGGCCACTCATTACGAATTCGTTAAGCTAGATCGGTAGAATTCCGATTTTGTCCAGAAAAGACAGATGTCCGACAAATTCGGAAGCTTTGGTTTCGTGGGTTAGGATACAAAAAAACAGTGCACCCACCAAACAAGTATTTTAGCTACTTTCACAACAACAACCAAAACGTTACTAGGAGTATATCCTGTTTATCAATTGAGGTTGATATTATGTACAAAATAACCATTCTCAACTGTTACATCCCTCCACAGCAAAACTTCATCATTTCAGACCTTGTGAACATTATTAAGAGTTGCATTACTCCCGTAATTATGCTAGGAGATTTCAATTCTTGGAGTTCTCTTTTGGGCTCGCCTTCAGTGAACAGAAGATAACAAATTGTAGAAGATTAAATTCTTTCGCATAATCTTACGGGCCTCAACGACGGAGCTCCAACCCATTTCTACACCCATAGTACCTCCTCCCACCCTGATATTGCTCTAGCAACTTCCTCCTTATCTGCAAAACTTTCTTGCTGCACATTAGACGATCCTCATAACAGCGACCACTTCATTTGCCACCTCCTTAAACGCTCCCCCCTGATCCCTGGTAACTGCCAAAGCCAAACTTCTCATTCAAAGTCCACTTTATTGTCGGAAGAACGGCCACGTTCGGAAAACATAAATCAGAAAGTCACCTCCTTGAAAACCATAATTCGCACAGCGGCACATTTGACAATCCCTCAGAGCACTAGAAATAATTTTACTCAAAATTACCTTATTGGCCTAACTTGCAGACTTCTCTTAGGAATAATAAAAAACAACTATGGACGAGGTACAAAAGAAATATGAATGATGTAAACCTGATACACTACCAAAAAGCGAATGCTGTCTTTGAAAAGAGTTGAAATCAGCCAAGCACAAATCACTTAAAAAACTGACTTCTAACATCAATCCCAATTCTAGCCACATAAAGATTTGGGCTGATATCAAAGTCCTTACGGGGTCACCATCCTCCTCACACATACCAATTATAAACTCTTCACAAGGCCATATTTTCTTTACAGAACAAATAACGGCAGAGTTTGCATCAACCTGGTCGAAGTACTCCAACTTCCACGTCAACTTCAATGCACAGAAAAATGTCATCATTTCGGAAACGTACCATAACGTTTCCCCAACCCCCTCAGCATTAGCAATAGAAACCCCAATTTCTCTGCGAATATTGGTTGTTGTCTTTGTTTATCTTCACTACTGCGCTGTAGATGGCACTGGAAACGCTAGATGGTGCACACCAACACACACACACGCTGTACATAATTTCCTTTGTTGCTGTTTAGATTAGTACAGTAATCGATATCCAAGGGCGGATTTAGGGGTGGGTCACGGGGGCGTAATTGAATTTAGCAACATTTTCGGAATCGTGCCCCCAGACGGTATTTTTGTACACTAGGTATGGAAATTCCATTAAATAGATGAAGAATCACTGAATTTTCGAAATCTATTGCATATTGGTTCAGATATATATAAAACTCTGTGTAACGCAAACATCAAACTACATATTTTGATTATTCGTTTGGTTTGTACTGTGTGGATGCCTTGGTGCATGTGTAGGTACCCACCAAAAATTTCATTTCTTTTAGTTAGAAACCTTACATAGCTTGATTATACGGCTTACATAATTTAACCCTATTCATCAAAAATGAAATGGGTTTATAAAGCTTTTTACAATGACATTTTCATACAAATTTTGAATTATAACAGCTTATTAAAATATATATGTATAATATATAATATATATGTATATATATGTATAAGAGGGTTAGGTTACGTTCAATTTAGGCCATAAACTCCATTTAAAAGGGGATTTTTTTTGTTAATTCATATTGTTGTTGTCAATAAACTCGAGCTTATGGCTCAACGTGAACGTAATATAAGGCCTTAAATTTGTAACGAATTCCGTTGTATGCAAAATTACTTATAATATACATTTTTTACTTTACTTATATCATTAAGTAAGTCTTAAATGAAGATTAATTAAAAGAATCTCTCTCTGTGAGACAACCTTACGCATAAGGCCTGATAGAACATGTACATAAGTTAGGCAATATTATAAAAAGAAAAGTGAATATAATGAACTTATTATAAGAATTGTTGTAAGGCCATAGAGGAACTATGATAAACTTATTATAATGTGATGCAGGCGTATACCTTATTCCTTATAATCCCTTATACGAATTTTTTGTGGGTATTGGCAATATTTGTTAACGGCTCATGCGACATCTGACTGAAACAACAACGGTTTGTGTATGAGGTTTGCTAAGTGTGCCCACAAGAACCCTTAAGGTTTTAAATTGCAACTATTTTTTGCAATGCTGTTAAAATTTCAAATTCGAGTCTACGCGACCTCCGCACGATGGGACATTTTGGAAAAACTTGCCTCAATTATTATTATTATTATTAACTTTCCTCAAAGTCAAATTTTTAGGGAACTTTTTAGAATCCATTCTCATACAAAGTTTTTCGAGCGTAAAACGCAGCATAATTTTGGCAAATGGTCAAAAACGAGTTGTCAAAGTTTAGTTGTGAAGTTTTTTGCAAAATTAATTTTTTTTCTGGATTTCTGTAGTTTACTATGAATAACACTACTTTATAAGGTTCCTCATATGTAGACATATACATATGAAAGGCTGGGGTAGTTAAATGAAAAACGTATATTTAAAGTAAAAGTGTAAAAAAATATTGTATCTACAGTAAAATTCAGAGAAATTGCGAAAGTTTTATTAAGAATTCCCATAGTGCGATGCATTAAAATTCATATGAATTTGTACCGCAACGCCTACTACCTTTGTGCCGCAGGAGCGCTTTATTTTCTTATTTTATTGCGCTACAAGTTAACAAAAGTGATTAATTATTCGATTGGCCAAATAGTCCATGAAAAGTTGTGAAAAGTGATTATTGTTAGTGCTATCGTGTTTAAGTGATTTTGTTAAAAAAATGAGTGCCAGAAAAAGACAACAAAACTTAAGCGCGTTCTTCCATCCGAAGAAGCAAAGGTGTAATGATGTACTTCCTGATAAAGTGAGCGGTGTCCAATTACATTCCGCGGAGCCGACGAGTACATCAGTGGCAACAGCCTCAAGCAACGCACTACAGGAACGGGATATAGGTGAGTAGTGTAATCCTTGTGGGTTTAGAAATTTTGTTTAGTTAAAAGTTGGATGGTATGGGAGGTACCACGCCCCTTTTTGGTTAACCACGAGTTTTATGGGTGAGAATGGTGCTGTCATCCTATAACTTTATACCAATTCTTATGTTCCTACTTTTAGCATTTTTAAAGAACAAATTGAGAAATTCCAAAACGGTTTGAAAAATTTAAAAGCTAATAAAATTTTCTGAAAAATGTAAAAAATGTGTATTTTGCAGGAAAGGATATCGAAAATTTTTAATTTTGTTCCAGATATTTTTTTTCTCTGTAAGCTCTGTTTTATTACAAAACAAGTGAGCTTTCATCCAAGAAAATCGATGGATTATTACAAAAGTTATTAATGGTTTTGGAATTGCTCAATTTATTCCTGAGCTATACATGATTAGGTGGAGCTAGGGTCGGCGCATAGGCGCAGATAAATGTTTGTTGAAAAACCTCGCCTTGATGCGGATCGCAGCGAGATGCTCGTCCACAGGGGTGAACGCTAGTAGTCTTACACCACGCGATTTGCTGTGTGTCTGGCCACTGTAGTATACGTCACAAGGTTCGATGGTCGTCTTTCCTTGTCCCTTCCATCGTATTTCCTGCAGGGCGGTGATGTCAGCCTTTGCGTTCGTGAGGACATCAACCAGTCGGGCAGCGGATCCTTCCCCGGAAAGGGGGTTTGGTTTCATTGGTGTTGGTTTTTACGTGGCTGGTCCCAAACCCAGCGCACAACCCTTTTTCGGGGTTTTGAAGTAAATTTACACATTTATATAGCGAGCCGCTTGATCCAAGACAGACGCCCGCTTGCAACCGCACCTCCTGGTGTACAGACGCTGCGAAAAAGACCTCGGTGAGCCCTTAAACCAAATACGTCAGAGTGGCCCCACCGGGGCTCCCTCTCTTTCTGCCGCGAGCCTAGGAAGCCCACGTTGCCCAGAGTGTACGAAAGAGGACGCAAGAGTCGAGATTGAGCAAGGTCACTCAGCAACCACACCCAAATAATTTTTTTTGTTTGGCCGAGTCTAATGAACACGATATTAAAATAATGTGTTTTTGAAGCCTTAATGGACTTTTTTGCGAACTTAGTATAAGCCGTTAAATAAAACTTTAACTAAAAATCGGCACAGATTACCGTTATCACATGTTATTTTAGGTTGAAACACACCATTATACTATATGCCAAGATTTACCTTTCTCTCCTTTTTATAAATTACGTACAATTTTGGTGCATTGTCTAATCCATTTATTATTTTAGGTTCTCTACTCGGCAGGCAAGGCGGGCTTTCTGATGAGGAACGGTACCAGTGGTTGAAGTATACCTGGCAACCTACTGCAGAATTTAAGTTTCCACTGAAGAGAGAGGGAAAAAAGAACCGGTCTTTTCAAAAAAGCTGAGATGACGGCTGGGGATGAAATACTTAAGGAACATATAAGACATAGCGCTAAAAATGCTTCGTATATAAGTAAGTCAACACAAAATGACTTAATTGAATGCTGTGGCGAGTTGATCAGCAATAAAATAGTGACCAAAATTAAAAAATCAAAATATTTTACCATTATGGCTGATGAGACCACAGATGTTTCCGTTTGTGAACAGTTATCAATTAGTATTCGCTATGTCGATGTGGATGAAATCGAAATAAAGGAAGATTTTCTTATGTTCATTGAAGTTGTTGAAACCACTGGTGAAAGCATTGCACAAACTATTCTGAATGCATTAGAAAAGCATGACCTTGACATTAAAATGTGCCGTGGTCAAGTTTATGATGGAGGAGCAAACATGAGCAGCAAACTAAAAGGTGTTCAGGCACGTATATTAAATGTTCAGCCCTTAGCCTTTTTTACCCACTGCGCAAGCGACCGGCTTAACTTGGCTATTAGCTCAGCCTGCACCGTACCCAGTGTAAGAAATGCAGTAGGGGTTATAGCAAGTACTGCCACTTTCTTCCGTGAATGGGCCAAACGAATACATCTTCTTAGAGAAGAAATACAATCTAATCTGCCACAAGACAAACAAAATATGTTAAAAAAATGTGTGAGACAAGACGGGTTGAGAGGCATGAAGCGGTTTTGACCTTTATGGACGTGTTGCCATGTCTCCCTCCAATATTACAAAAAATGGCTGATCAGCAATATGGGAGCAGAACAAATTCTGTACTGCCATTTTCTTTGCTGCAATCCATAACTTCGTCAGAATTCATAATAAGCTTGGTGATCCTATCAGATATTTTAGGAATAACCCTGTCCTTATCTCGATCGCTTCAAGCCAAAGATATTGACATACTTTCTGAAGTTCAGCTTATTACTACGACCACAGCAAGTTTGCAGAGGCAGCGTGAATCTAGCAATGACACATTTAAAAAGCTGTTCGACCAGGCTGAGGCCATTGCAAATGAACTTGGTACAGAAATCACAGTCCGTAGAACCACCGGTCGTCAAATCAATCGATCAAACATTCAGACTGAATCAGTTGAAGAATATTACCGACTTTCAGTTTATATTCCATTTCAAGACTTCATGTTGAGTGAAATGTCAACCAGGTTCCCTAGCGCTCCTCTACAAAGAATCGGACAGTTGCAAAAGTTGCTGTCGCATAACTTTAACGACGAAGATTTAGATAATGTTTTGCAAGGTGCTGAAGTTTATAAAGATCTTCCTTGTTTTTTAGCTTTAAAGGGAGAGCTAAAAATTTGGCAACAGATGACTGAAAATATACCAGAAACTCCAGCAGATGCCTACAAACGAGCCAAGATGCTGCCAAATATTAGAACCCTTTGTCAATTGCTGTGCACGTTTCCAGTGACAACCAGCACTGCCGAGCGATCTTTTTCTACCTTACGCCGATTAAAATCATATCTTCGAAACAGCATGACAGAAGAGCGTTTGAATGGATTGGCTTTAATGCATATCCATGGAGATATTGCGGCACAAATGGAGGCTGATGAAGTTTTGGACGTTTTCACCAGGAAACACAGAAGAAAACTGTCTTTATTAAACATGTAATCATGGATGGAATATAATAAAACTGCTTTACTAAACAGAAATGCTGTTTTTATTATTTTGACTTTGATGTAAGTTCTTAATATCCGTGTACTTGTGAAGATAAAATAAGCATATTTCAGTTGTTGATATTTTTGCATGTTGGGCGTTCGTTCCCCTCCCCCCCCCAAAAAAAAATCCTGGATCCGCCCTTGTCGATATCTATATCTATTCTATATCTACATCTTATAAATAAAAATGAATGTGTGTCTGTGTGTCTGTGTGTCCTTTATAGGCGTCCAAAGTACTCAACCGATTTTTATGAAATTTTCACAGTATATTCTTGGGATCATGGGTTAAAGCATAGGCTTTATTAATTTTTGGAACAGTGGGTGGTGCCACGCCCCCAGGCTATATAAAATTTAAATTCTTCATAACTCTGAACATATTTGGTCTAAATTAATGATTTTTAAATATGTGTGTCCTTTGGTCAAGATTTATGTAATTTTGGCCCACATATTTTGTGTTTTGTTTGTACTTCAATAATGTCCAAAGTTTATGGTCGATCCATGGTACAATTAACAGGTAACAGCATCAGAGTTGCATTTTTTATTTTTTTTTTCATTCGAACTGGTTGTCCAATTGTCAATGTCTGTTTACATTTTTGTTTTGTTTACATGTTTGTTTTGTTTACATTAAGCAATAGTTTTGTAAATTATGATTTTCCTGTGTTTTACAAAAAAATAAATAAGAAGAAGGTTTGTTGAATTATGGAAAGATGTACGCGAGTAGAGGGACCGGGGAAGGTTCTTTTACAGTTCTCAAAGATCATAGAAATATGCGGAAGCTGGAAAAATTTTGTATCTTTGGTTCACGTCTTGGTTTCACGTTTTAACTAAAGTAAACCTGAGATTTTAGTGAAGCATTTCCACCATCACATCTTTTTAATTAATTTACTTCTAAAAACAGCCACTAAACGCGCAAAATT
Organism: Sphenella marginata; assembly: GCA_951509765.1. Taxonomy (NCBI): domain Eukaryota; kingdom Metazoa; phylum Arthropoda; class Insecta; order Diptera; family Tephritidae; genus Sphenella; species Sphenella marginata. The sequence goes on from OX608078.1 coordinate 45,529,499, forward strand.
GTACAAATGTTGCTGAAAAAACATTTCGTTTTTTTTTTACACATGTAAACAATATTGAAATGTCAACTTGTTATATCAAAGCTTTATAACACCACATCTGTTATTGCGTTGATACCGCTGTTGTTGCTACAGGCGCTTTTGCATTAACTTCATATTTTGATAAAATGTTAATCCGGGCACAAAATATTTGAACACAAATTCTGTCAGTAGTTCAAAAAGATCTGCCGTCAAGCAGTTTCGAAAACAACTTTTTTCGATTACTATAGTCTCGTAGCCAGTGCCACCTATATAACAAGTAACGTAAATTGCAATTCTTGCTGGAAGTTCTTCCGTTACCGAAATTCACTCGAAAAGTTTAGAAAGCCACTGCCAAGGGATTAACCTGGTTTTGAATAAACTTTTTCATACCTTTCTTGATGTTCACTGTCCCGGTACTCGAACGTTGGATCTTCCGCCAGCAATGCTTCCGCCATACCACGGCAGCAGCCGAAAGGTGTGTTCCAGTCCAAAGAATCATAATTCACTTTTGGGAGGGTTAGGTTTCGAATTGGGATTCTTTATCCTAAGATTGATTTTGTTTTCTAAACTGCGCTACCCTCAAGTTGGTGTGAGTCTTTATTCCAAGCAAATACACAATTGAGCGGAGCCAAATGAATACTTAGCTTAGTTGCGTAGACACATTGCGCTAATACCGGCAATGCGCTGGCTTCATGGCTCTTCATAACTCTGAACATATTTGGTCCAAATTAATGATTTTTGGATATGTGTGTCCTTTGGTCAAGATTTATGTAATTTTTTAAAAGTGGGCGGTGCCACGCCCACATTTTTTGTGTTTTGTTTGTACTACAATAATGTCCAAAGTTTTTGGTGGATCTCTTTTAAACTTTCCAGATTGGTTCAGAAAATTGTTGTGTACGATTCAGGCTATATCAATTTTTGGAAAAGTAGGCGGTGCCACGCCCCCAGGCTATATAAAATTTAAATACTTCATAACTCTGAACATATTTGGTCTAAATTAATGATTTTTGGATATGTGTGTCCTTTGGTCAAGATTTATGTAATTTTGGAAAAGTGGGTGGTGCCACGCCCACATATTTTGTGTTTTGTTTGTACTTCAATAATGTCCAAAGTTTATGGTCGATCTCTTCTAAACTTTCCAGATTGGTTCAGAAGATTGTTGTGTACGATTCAGGCTATATCAATTTTTGGAAGAGTGGGCGGAGCCACGAACCCAGGATATATAAAACTACAATCTTCATAACTGTGAACATATTTGGTCCAAATTAATGATTTTTGGATATGTGTGTCCTTTGGTCAAGATTTATGTAATTTTGGAAAAGTGGCCGGTGCCATGCCCACATTTTTTGTGTTTTGTTTGTACTACAATAATGTCCAAAGTTTTTGGTGGATCTCTTTTAAACTTTCCAGATTGGTTCAGAAAATTGTTGTGTACGATTCAGGATATATCAATTTTTGGAAAAGTGGGCGGTGCCACGCCCCCAGGCTATATAAAATTTAAATTCTTCATAACTCTGAACATATTTGGTCTAAATTAATGATTTTTGGATATGAGTGTCCTTTGGTCAAGATTTATGTAATTTTGGAAAAGTGGGTGGTGCCACGCCCACATATTTTGTGTTTTGTTTGTACTTCAATAATGTCCAAAGTTTATGGTCGACCTCTTCTAAACTTTCCAGATTGGTTCAGAAGATTGTTGTGTACGATTTAGGCTATATTAATTTTTGGAAAAGTGGGCGGTGCCACGCCCCCAAGCTATATAAAATTTAAATCATCATAACTTTGAATATATTTGGTCTAAACTAATGATTTTTTGATATGTGTATCCCTTGGTCAACAATTATATAATTTGGGAAAATTGGGCGGTGGCACGCCCACATTTTTTGTATTCAGTACGTTGTTTGTACTTCAATAACGTCCAAAGTTTATGGTTGATCTGCTTTAAACTTTTCCAATACGTTAAAATCTTCGTTGGGTACGACATATGTACATAGGCTACATTTGTAAATTTTTTGGAAAAGTGGGCAGTTCCAAGACCACAAGCTAAGTAATATTTCAATTCGTTATATCCCTGAATGTATTTGCTTTAGTGACATTTTAACGTTCTTAAATCTTAATCAAAGCACTTAATTTTTTATGTTTGTTATTGCCGTTTATACATATCCAGAGTATTATAGGATTTCCATAAAATCATAATAGTGGCGTTAACTGGTAGGTATAGGATATAATTAAATAAATACTACCTATACACCTGCTCAGCAGCGCATAATGGTTTTTTCATACCCATTGAGTTCAAAAGATCCGTTTTTTGAGTTGGACATCCAAAAAATTTATTTGTTTATACCAAAGACGTTAAAACCGGAAACATTGTATATCCTAAAGCACTGCAATAAATGGAATGTTAGAAATTAGCAGAAAAATATTTGAAAATGTATTTCTAGGGAAGTCACTGGTCAGGCAGAACAACGTCTGCCGGGTCTGCTAGTATATATGTATATATAAATGAAATGGTGTTCAGTTGTTACGCTAAAACTCTAAAACGGCTGAACCAAATTATATACTTCCTTTGGAGGGTTTCTTTGTTATTACCACGCGCAGGTCATGTATGTATTAAAATCAAAACAAAATATTGGCGGGCGTGTTATCTCCCATACAATGTTATTAATTTGGCTGTTATTATTATTAATAGGCTGTTATTCTTATTAATTTGGCTGTTATTCCACCATATATTTATACCCAGCGTACTAGTACTAGTACAAAGGTATTATAATTTTGTCCACATAACGGTACTATGTAACGGCGCAAAATAATCGAGTTATATATAGAGTTCCATATATGAAAGTTCTTAGGTTGAAAAGAGGAATTGATTAAGGCATGTCCGTCCGTCTGTCCGTCCGTGTACACGATAACTTAAGTAAAAATTGAGATATCTGCATGAAATTTTGCATACAGGTTACTTTCTGGCCAAGGTAGGTTGCTATTGAAAATGGAGGAAATTTCGAAAATCACATAAATTGACATAACTTGCGTAAAAACTGAGATATTTGCATGGAATTTGCTATGCAGGCTACTTTCTGGCCAAAGTAGGTTGCTATTGAACATGCACGAAATCGGATGATAACCACGCCCGGTTTTTCGATATCGAAAATTTTGAAAATTACATAAATTAACATAACAGGTTACTTTCTGGCCAAGGTAGGTTGCTAATGAAAATGGGCGAAATCGGGTGATAACCACGCCCCATTTTTCGATATCGAAAATTTCGAAAATCACATAAATTCACATAAGTTGCGTAAAAACTGAGATATTTGCATGAAATTTGTTATGCAGGCTACTTTCTGGCCAAAGTGAGCTGATGTGAAAATTTTAGAAATCGGATAATAGCCACGCCCACTTTTTCGATATCGAAAATCACATAAATTATCATAAGTTGAGTAAAACTTCAGATATTCGCATGAAATTTGGTATATATATCATTGCCAAGTCATGGTATCGTTCTGAAAACTTACGCTGGGTATTTAATGTTCGGTTCACCCGAACTTAGACTTCCTTACTTGTTATATCTCATATCGTAATTTTGGCTGTGTTTGTTGCTATGTATGTATGTATGTTTATTTTTCGATGATGTAGCGTCATATCGTAATTTTGGTTGTGGGCCTTGCTACACACTATAGGGCATTTTCTTGCTATGTATGTTTATTTTTCAGTGATGTAGCGTCATATCGTAATTTTCGTTGTGGCCCTTGCAATTTTTTTTGTTTATTTATCGTTGATAGAGAGTGCTGCAAACGAAAAATTCTCACCACCAGATAGCGTTGTTGGTCATGAATTGGTACAAAATTAATTGAACGAAAAATTCTTTATTTCAAAGCTTTTCAGGGTAAAAAATGCGAATTTCAAACTTTTTGCACAAAATTTTTAAATTTTTTTCGAGTACGCAGTTTTGTAGCTCGTTGAATTTTACTACAAAATGATACAAATCTTAAGCCGCTTGAAATTTTGTTGAAAGTTTGTTGAATTTTCCTGAATTTTGAAAAAAATTTTGAGCTTTAACTTTAAAAGTACAAACTGTATTTTACTTAATACTTTTATAAAAAATTTGCGAAATTATTCAAAAAGAAGAAATGATTGGTGAAAATTGCAATTTTATAGTGTACACTTTCTTTTGACACCGCCTGTATATGTACCGCACAAAAAAAAAGGATCGCACAAAACAAAATGCATAAAAAAAGAAATCCGCACAAAAAAAATCGCATAATAAAGTTGCGCATAAAAACAGGTTTGACTGTATATAAAAACGTAAGTGTGTGACTCTTTCACGTCTAAACTAATGCCTCGAACTTTACGAAATTTTGCAAACTAATTCTTTGGAGTACCGAATAGATAACAGGAATAATTATATTTCGATATATTTATCGATAACAGAGTATATGCTAGTTTGTTTATAATTTGTAATTTGGGTAGAACTTCAAATATTGTGTACAAAGAAATTCTAAAATTTATGTTCTTTATATTGGAAAAATAAATGGTTTTAGAGTCGATTTTTATTCAACTGTAAGCTTTATCAGTCCGATGAAAACATTTTTTGTGATCGAAATTTGGGTTTATCGAGCAGACAAACTTTAAAGCTTACATGGCAACACGACCCTTAAGTCCTGAACTCCAGCCTTTTTGTGGGATTTTATTATTTGCTAACCCAGCTGCAAAAAAAAAAAAATAATAAATTATACGCATACGAAGTCGCGGGCACCAGCTAGTGATCATATAAAACAAAGGTAATTTATATACCTATCAAACAAATCGGTTGGTTAGGTTTTGAGAAATTTTGATTTTAAGAAATGCTTTTTATGAACTTTGACCTTCTATAACTTTTGTTGTTGTTGTTTCCCCAGAAAAAAAATATGGCGTTATGTTCACGACCACAATGTCTACCGATCCCAATTTTTGGTTTTTTTATCAGAGAGTTGGAGCTGTTCTGCATTTGTTCCAAATATTTGTATTATAATAAGTTTAACACTGTTTATCACTAATTCAAAAACGTGTTACCTCATTTCAAATGGTGCAGCGACTTGATGATAACGCTCGCCTTGCTCATCAGATTCCGTGGATAGCTGTAAAATATGGCTAATGATGATGTAAATAATGTATTTTTAAGGACATATGGACACCTATTTTTGAAAATGATTTTAGCATGTTTGCAACAGCTACGTTATATTTGCTCGAACGAGTTTTTCCCAGCAAGCCGTTTATTACGTCCTTAAGGGATTTCCAAGCAGCCATTTTATTTGTGTGTAGGACGCTGTTGAATGAATTGCTTTTCATTAATTTGCGTATGTCTGGGCCATTGAGTACTCCTAAAGAAAAAAGGAGACCAATGAAATTTTATTTAATTTTTAAACTTACCTTCTCTAATTTTGCTTTAACTGAGCCTAGGGTAGTAAATTTCTTTTAGCGAAAGTTTTGATAAAATGTTTAACTAAACCAAGTTTAATGGGCAGTGGCGGCAGTAATATGTTGTCTTTTGGTAAAAGTGGCCTACGTATAATATTAGCCATTGCAAACTTGAATCTGTTTGGTGAGAAAACCAACGCGGGTATTCCCCATATTGGTATGTCTTCCCCGAATTTTTATGTATAAGATTAATGGAGGTGTCGCGGGCACATACATACGTACGAGTAGTTGGTCAGGAACGTATGTATTCATATATGTATGTATGTATTTATTGTAGTAGTGTAACACAAGGGTTAAGTTATTTACTAAGTGTAGGTGGCAACGCCTTGCAGGCAGGGTACATTTTAAGAAAACTACTTGTAAGCACTATTATAACACCATTTTGAGCAGAGAGAAAAGAATAAAAAAAGACCAAGCCATTAATTTTGGACCTGCTAAATTGTTAAGTCGTGCTTTATTAAATTGCGTAGCATTCTGCATCAGAAGTGGTCGTTGAACCGCCAACATAAATAAGTTTAAAGCGTTTTTTTACAGCAATATTAAAATTTAGCCACATAAACGTGAAAATGTGTAGCGAAGGTGTAAACGACGAAAGATACAGCATCCCTGGCAGCAAGGTTGAGCTCATTTTCAGAGGAAGCACGCGGTACGTGCCCAATACAAAGCCATGGCATAAACACCAGATCGAACAACGGCACAAATTTAAGCAAAGGCAACGACAATGCAGACAACAACAATGGCTCGAATGACGAAGACAACGGCAATGGATTGATGAAATTTTTCGAGTCGACAGTGCACAATGCCAAACGGTAACCCCACAACACACTGACAATTCGAATGAGGGCAACTTTTACAAGTTAAAATTGATGGAGAAGGAGATTGAGTTGCTAAAGCTAAAGTTGGAAATACAAAGAAAGACATGCCGCTAGAAATAATTAAAGAACTGATGGCCAATTACGATGGCGGTGATGGTTTCCACGTGTGGTGCTACGCCCAGAAGATTATCATATTTGCTTGTGGCGAGCGAGGCCATTTTGCAGTAAACTGCAAGCATTACAAAAAGTCGTCGTCCGGCAATAAGTTTGTAAGTAATTTTAGTATACATATTTTAGCACAGCCTAGTGTTAACATTTTTATAGAATGCCTAATCGATTCAGGGAGTCCGGTCAGTTTAATAAAACAAAGTATCGCGCCTAAAGAAGTATCGTTAAGAAAAGTAAACACAAAATATTTTGGAATCAATAACTCAATGTTAAATACTATTGGAAGTGTAAAATGTTTAGTTAAAGTAATCAATAAAAATATATTAACTGAATTTGTAGTCGTCCCTAATGAATCGATTGGCTATTCAGTCATACTAGGAAGAAATTTATTGAGTCAAGTGGAGCAAAACTCCAAATTGATGGAGTTGAAATTTTAGACGAAAATACGTGTAAGTTTGTTGAAAGCAATGCGTCTACGGGTAGCGGTCACAACAACAAAACGTTGTTAATACAAAATTACCTAGGTCAAACAGTAAGTGAAGCAATAAGTGAAATACTAGCCATTGAAGTACAAAGTACGAACGAAGCTGATTATAAGATAGGTAATAGTGTCTGCCACAAAGATAGAAGGTCCCTTCATGAACTTTTTTGCACTGAATATTTATTTAAAAACCGGCCTCTCTAGCCCATCGTTCGAAAGGAAATTCGTTTAGTGTTAGAAAATAACAAACCTTTCAGGTGCACGCCCAGAAGATTATCATATAGCGAAAAAGCTATGTTGCAAACAATTTTAGATGACTATGTAAGCAAAGGCTACATACGTCCTAGTGAGTCCGGATAGTGTTAGTGAAAAAGAAAACAGGGGAACTTCGAATGTGCGTAGATTTCAGGAAGCTTAATAAAGCTACTATAAACGATAACTACCCCATACCACTCATCGATGACTTGCTCGATAGGTTAATAAACAAACAGTGGTTCACTAAGCTAGATTTCAAGAATGGATTTTTCCATGTAATTGTAGAAGAAGAGTAAATGAAATTTACATCCTTTACAACTCCTTTGGGCCATTCGAGTTTTTGAGGATGTCCTTCTTGTTAAGAAATGCTCCGGCTACTTTTCAAAAGTTTATAAATAAAATTTTCGCAGACATGATTCGCGAGGGCGAAGTGATTGTATACCTCGACGATATCATGATCGCGACAGAAAAATTTGATGAGCATCTGAATATATTACGTAAAGTCTTTCTGTGTTTAGCTCAAAATAAACTCGAATTGCGATTGGATAAGTGTGAGTTTCTCATGTCCGAAATATCATATTTAGGATTTCTCAATCATAGCCAAGCCACTTTATGACCTCTTGAAAAAGGGAGAAAAATTTCACTTTGGCCAAACAGAACTAGAAGTTTTCGATACACCCGGTATTAGGCATATACGACCCTAACGATGTCACGGAACTCCACTGTGATGCAACCTCCCTGGGTTTCGGAGCAATATTACTCCAAAAGAAGACAGATACAAAGCTGCACCCAGTTTTCTATTTCTCAAAACCTACAACCGAAGTAGAGTCTAGGTATCACAGTTTTGAACTGGAAACGTTGGCCATAATATACGCGCTTAAACGAATTAAAATTGTTACCGATTGGAATTCGCTTACACTGACACTTAACAAAAAAGAAATGAACCCTAGAATTGCTAGGTGGGCACTGGAGTTGCAAAATTACGATTATGAGCTTGAACACAGAGAGTAAGTAGAGCAATTATTTTGGTCGTTCATACTAACACCTTTGAAGAAAACTTAATCATATGCCAGAATAGAGATGTTCGCATTGGAAAAATAAGAAAAGAGTTGGAGATCAAGGAAAACAATAACTATGAAATGAGGAATGGAATAGTTTACAAAAAAAAGTGGGAACGATTTACTCTTCTATGTACCCGAAGACATGGAACAACACGTGCTGTATAAATATCACGATAAAATGGGGCATATGGGTATAGAAAAGGTAGTCGAAACTTTGACTAAAAGCTGTTGGTTTTCCGGGCGTCCGAAAAAAAGCAAATGTTCACATAGAAAATTGCCTAAAATGTATAGCATTTTCTAGTAGAGACATAGAAAGCGTTAGGGGACAAGCAGAGGCAGCACAGGATAAAGCCCAAGTCTATAATAAAGCCCATTCAGATTCCAGGCGCCAGAAATCCCGCACATTTGATGTAGGGGATTACGTAACTAGTTATTTCCAACATTAGCTCACAAATAGGAGCCTCCAGTAAACTTATACCCAAATTCAAAGGCCCCTATAGAATATCCAAAGTATTGGAAAATGACCGCTACCTGGTAGGAGATGTAGAAGGTTTTCAACAAACGCAAATTCCCTACGAAGGCACTTGGGCAATAGAACCTAAAACCGTGGCTTAACTGTAAAAATGTAAAAGATTAAAAAAAAAATTTTTTTTTGCAAAGTTTTATTGAGTTTTACAACTGGTAAAATTCTGAATTTCGTTATTAAAAAGAAGTTTGTATATATAGAACGGTTACTCGTTTATGTCGATACTTGTAAGAACTTTATGTACTTTTACGAAATATATGTGTACTTTAATGTGCAGTCGGTGTAGAATCAGGCGCTTCTATTTTAGTAGAATGGCCGAGAGAGAATTGATATAACTGTAGTTATGTAAATTTTTATCAAATTTAAAAAAAAAAAACAATTATATGTGTACATTTAAATGAAAAAGATGAAACTATCGTTATGTGATGTTATAAAACAACTTTATAAAAATCTAAAAAAAATTTGACTTTATAAATTCTTCTTCTTTAAATGGCCATCTAACCGCCTGAGCGATTTTGACCGTCCATAGCTCGCCAGTCATTTCTTCTTTGCGCCAACTGTCGCCAATTGGAGACCCCACGAGATCGTATGTCGGTCTCCACTTGGTCCTTCCATCGGAGTGGTGGTCTTCCTCTTCCTCTGCTTCCACCGGCGGGTGCCGATAAGTATACCTTCTGGGCTGGAGCGTCTTCGTTCATTCGCACGACGTGGCCTAGCCAGCGAAGACGCTGTGTTTTAATGCGCTGTACTATGTCGACGTCTGCGTAAAGCTCATACAACTCATCATTAAATCTTCTTCGGTACTCGCCGTCGCCAACGCGTAGAGGCCCATAAATCTTTCGCAGAACTTTTCTCTCGAATACTCCCAATGCAGCCTCGTCAGATGTTGTTAGTGTCCACGCCTCTGCACCATATAGCAGGACGGGAGCGATGAGTGACTTGTAGAGTGTGATTTTCGTTCGTCGAGAGAGGACTTTACTTTTCAATTGCCCACTCAGTCCAAAGTAGCATTTATTTGCAAGAGCAATTCTTCGTTGGATTTCTAGGCTGGCATTATTGTTGGAGTTTATGCTGGATCCAAGGTAAACGAAGTCCTTCACTATTTCGAACTTTTTGGTGCCACCAGTGGCGTGGGTGCCAAGGCGCGAATGCGCTGACTCTTTGCTTGATGACAGCATGTACTTCGTTTTGCCTTCGTTCACCACCAAACCCATTTTTTCCGCTTCTTTTTCTAGTTTGGAGTAGGCAGAGGTTACGGCACGGTTGTTAAGGCCGATAATGTCAATGTCGTCAGCATATGCTAACAGTTGCCCGCTTTTATAGAATATTGTTCCAGCGCGGTTGAGTTCTGCAGATTGTATTATTTTCTCCAACATCAAATTAAAGAAATCGCACGATAGGGGGTCACCTTGTCTGAAACCTCGTTTAGTTTCAAACGGCTCGGAGAGGTCCTTCCCAATTCTGACTGAGCTGGTGGTGTTGCTCAATGTCATTTTGCAAAGCCGTATTAGTTTTGCGGGGAAACCAAATTCAGACATAGCGGCATATAGGCAGCTCCTTTTCGTGCTATCGAAAGCGGCTTTAAAATCAACAAAGAGGTGGTGTGTGTCGATACTTTTCTCACGGGTTTTCTCCAGGATTTGACGTATTGTAAAAATCTGGTCGATGGTAGATTTTCCAGGTCTGAAGCCACACTGATAAGGTCCAATCAGTCTGTTCACGTCAGGCTTCAATCGTTCGCACAATACGCTTGACAAGACCTTATATGCGATATTCAAAAGGCTGATTCCGCGGTAGTTGGTGCAGTTTGCAGGATCACCTTTCTTGTGGATTCGGCACAGAACACTTAGATTCCAATCTTCGGGCATGCATTCATCCGACCATATTCTGCACAGAAGCTGGTGCATACGCCTTACCAGCTCCTCGCCGCCATGCTTGAATAGCTGAGCAGGCTAACCATCAGCGCCAGCTGCTTCATTGTTTTTTAACCGGGATATTGCTATTCGCACCTCATTATAGTCGGGTTCTGGGACGTCAATTTCGTCGTCTTCGATTGTGGGTTCGGGTTCGAGCTCTTCTGTGGTTTCTTGCACAATTTCTCCATTTAAAAGGGCAGAGAAGTGATCCCTCCATATCTCTAGTATTCTCTGAACATCAGTCACCAGGTCGCCGTTCTCGTTCTTACAGGAATTTGCCCCGGGCTTGAAACCTTCCGTCATTCGTCGAATTTTTTGATAGAATTTTCTGGCATTATTCCCATTGGCTAGCATCTCAAGCTCATTGATTTCACGCTTTTCTGCCTCTCTTTTTTTTGCCCGGAAAAGTCGCCTCGCTTCCCTTTTCAACTCGCGGTAGTGTTCACACACACTCCTTGTTGCACTCGATCTTAGCGTTGCCTTGTAGGCTTCGTTCTTTCTTTTCGTTGCAGCTCGGCACTCTTCATCATCGTACCAGTTGTCTCTCAGAGAGCAGGTGGGAGAGTCGGTCTGCAAAATCATTGGCGGTCTGTTGCGATTGCAGCTTTTCGACGTCCAGCTTTCCTTGAGTTTTCTCTTGCACCTGTTTTGTCGTACAGAGGCGGGTACGAATCTTAGCTGCTACTAGGTAGTTTGGACCTCTTATTGTGCGAACATCTAAAACGCTAGAAGCATGCCGTCCGTCTATCACAATGTGGTCGATCTGGTTTCGCGTTCTTCGATCGGGAGACAGCCATGTAGCCTGATGGATCTTCTTGCGCATAAACCTGGTGCTGGCAATGACCATGTTTTGGGCACCGGCGAAGTCGATCAGCCTTTATAAATGGCAAGTTCATAAATTGCAATGTCGTAACTGGAAAATTTGTAACGTGAATACTTGTACGTGTAAATACTTCTAAGAGTTTTATGTATCGTTTAGTTATGAAAAACATGTGCAATTTGTCGGTCAATCGGCGTAGAATCAGGTGATTCTATTTTGTCAGAATGGCCTAGCTGTAGTAGTGTAACACAAGGGTTAAGTTATTTACTAAGTGTAGGTGGAAACGCCTTGCAGGCAGGGTACATTTTAAGAAAACTACTTGTAAGCACTATTATAACACCCTTTTGAACAGAGAGAAAATAATAAAAAAAGACGAAGCCATTCGATTTGGACCCGCTAAATTGTTAAGTCGTGTTTTATTAAATTGCGTAGCTTTCTGCATAATGTATGTTTAGTCTGTACTACAGTAAGGTAAATGTCCATAATTTCGTGGTACTAAGGAATTTTCTGACTTTCTACCTCTCTTGCGTAAAAACGGATGAAGGAAAACTAAAAAAGTAAATTTTTCCCATTGAGTTGATCTATTAAGATAGCTTTCCATTTAATTTCAAACAAAACTAACAAATGTTTTATTTTATATAAATAAAAATGTGTGAGTACCTCAAATGTCCCTAATTTCGTGGCAAAAATTTTCTGATGTACCTAGCTTCGTGGTAAAGTGTCCCTAATTTCGTGGTATTTGGTTAAACTCTAATTTTATGGAAAATGAAATTTATTTTAAACGCAAATTCCTAAAATTTATTAATTAAAATTTATGTTCAAAAATTTCAAATTTTAAATAATTTTTTTATTGTTATTGTATTTATGAAAAGAAAGCGTTTTAAGACCAAGTAAGTATTAATTTGTTTAGTACTTAGTAATCAATTGATTAGACGGATTTTTTAATTGTTAATGATTACTTCAATTGGTTTTTTAGAAAAGGCAATTAGTAATTGATTGCGATTGAAAAAATCAAAAAAAAAACAATAAAAAAAATTTTTTAACTGATGTAATTTGTAACTTTTCTCAAAATTTATTTTATTTATTATTACTAAAAATGTTTTTTTTTTAATTTTTGTGTTCTTTTGGTCTTTTAAGTTTTTTTATTTTTAAACAAAATAAATAATTAAAAAAAAATAGTTTTAAAACAAAAATAAACAATAAAAAAAATTAGTTCAATAATTGATGTAGCTTATTATTTTTTATTATTTCAAAAAATTTTTTTTTTTTTTAATTTTTTTGGTATATTTTTAATTTATTTGTATTTTTTTAATTTTTATTTTTTTTAAATTTAATTTGGTTTTTTATTCTTTTTTTTAATTTTTTGGTTTCTTGTTAACAATGTATCTAAATGCGCAGTATACCACGAAATTAGGGGCATGCGATAAAATTGATGTAGGTAATTTCGTGGTATCGCTTTAAGCGGTAATATGAGTTTTATATTTAAATTTTTTTGTTTATTATCGCTATTCATTCATAACAAAAGCAAAAAAGTATAAATCTTGACATATTTTTTTAAATTAAATCAAAATTTATTGAATAAACAAAAGTTCTATAATGCCATTATTTCGTTAAAATGTTGTGCTTCGCAGAGCTTTTCGATTAAAATATTGACGAATGGGTTAATAAAAGTGTACCACGAAATTACGTCAAAATCTTCCTCAGGGGTCTATTTAATAATTAAAATACTTAAAATAATAGGGTATCCTATGAAATGTGAAAGAAAATAAGGAAAACATAAAGTATTATATGCCCATAATTTCGTGGGTACCACGAAATTAGGTACATCACAGAAAACATGTGTCCCTAATTTCGTGGTATTTAAATATTAAATAAAATGTAAATGAAAAGTTATTGAAATAAGTTTTGCAGTACTAAAAACGTTTAAGAAATGTTAAATAAAACCAAAAAAATTATCATCAAAAAAAATAATTTAAAGATACAATTTTTACAGGCTTAACAAAATCTACTGGTCTCCTTAACAGTTTCCTTAAGAGGCCTCCCTACAAAAGGCTCATTTTATGAGCTTCCAACTTTATAATGCTTGTTATTTAATAGGTTTAATTTTGAAAAATTTGCAAAATATCCATTATTACACCCGAAAAGTTAATCTTTATTATGAAATTTTCAGTTTTAAGAAAAACTCGCCAAATTCCTTGTTTGAAAGAAAATATCGAAATACCACGAAATAACGTACTACCACGAAATTATGGACATTTACCTTTTTAATTAAATCTAAATAACTAAAGGTGAGTCATGCAAATAAATGTAACGAATTACATATATCAATAAAATTATGTTCATTACCATATTTTTTTTTCAAAGTTGGGACACCTTTGGAAAAGTAAATATTTCGGAAAAGTAAAATATCTTTGGTATATTTAGTTCACTTTTTGGAGATTCTACTGTATTTTAAATTACAAGTATATTCTTGTTTTCAATTGCTGAAAAGGAATTCAAAATGGGCCAAAAGTCATGTTTGTTCGAGATATAAAAGCTTGTGCATTAAAGAAAATTTTTAAAATCGTTGCATATTTTAAGGGGTATTGTCTTTGGGAGCTCCAAAATCTGTTTTATAAAGATTTGGTCTGAGGAGACCCATTGAAGTTTTCCGCTGAAGAATTTCTTAGAACATTTTAACCCTCTCACGACCTCACAAATAATATTTTTATCGTAATTCTAGAAAAAAGGGTTGAAAAGACCCTTTTATGAGAGCTATCGGGATATTGCACATTGATCCGATATGAATTTTAACCCTTTTCTCCACTTTTTCTAAAATCACTTTTTTTTAAACTTCAAATTAAAGTGACCATAAAAAAAAAAATTTTGGGGTTTTACTATATGGCCTAAGGCCTTTCATTATGAGTTAGAATCATTCCGCCCCCAAAATTGCTCTTGCGCTGTGTAATTATTATAAAACAATATTTTTCCAAAAAAAGTTATAACTTTTGTGCGTCAGGAAAATATAACATGATTTTGTAAATTCTATAAAGACATTATATCTAGCGATAATCAAGATATCGCAAATTTCTTTGGCGCAATTATTCACTTCTAACTATTCTGCCGTCACCAATTCTGACTTTCTAAATTATCCCTATGAGCTACATGGGAACAATTTAATTAATTGTCCAACTATATGCGCCAATGATGTTCTTATTTATCTGAAAACTTTGAAGGAATCTATTAAGTGCGGTCCTGATAATATTGTTTACGCGACTTAGGTAGCCACCCGTCCCAATCCCAAAACCATAATAAAACCCATTACATGAGTTGTAAAAATATAATAATTTTCATTGAATTACCTCTTTATATCATGTTATATATTTTAGTACAATTATTTTCATATATTATATCTCATATTTATACTATGTATATCTCATTATGAATTATATTATATTATTCACCTCAACATATAAACACACCCTTAGCTTAAGTATGAAATAAGGAAGCATTTGGGACGTGTGGCAGCCCTTGCGTAAATCACCCCACACCAATTCGCCGCATGCAAAACAGCTGATGTGGGGGCGGCCATCATTGTTATTATTACAAAAATATTTTTTTTTGCATATACACCGGCTTTTGGCGAGTTTTACAAGTTTTTTATAAATTTATCAGTCTTTCTATATACATATATATTGTGATTTAACCGATAAATAAAGTTTTTAAAGTTCTCGAAAGTGCGACATCGTCATCACCCGGCATTTTATTATATATTCTTCAAATAGAATAACTATTAAACGAAAGTGAAACCATATATGTATGTATATATATAGATCGCGGCATACAAGTGGGTTTTCTTTTGCATTCGGATTGTGAATTGTAAAGCAACCCGTTTTCTCAAACCTCTACAACTATAATTACGATCCAGAAAAGATCAAAGACAACCAAAATTGAATTGCCAATCAGAGATCATCACTTCTCAACTCTTATCAGGACATCGCAAAGGAGGAGCGCCCCAATCCCCAAGATATACCTCTGAGTGAGTATTCATCATTTATACATGGTCCTTCTTCGCCATTGAAGAAACCAGCCCGTGCTCATATATATATATAATATTCTAAAATTATAATCTCAAAATTTATTATTGGTTCCCGCCAAAACCCCTAATTTTCCCGCCAATTATATATATGTATATATAAATCTCGTTGAACCCAAATTAGTTACGGCGAAATTTCACACACATACAGTGTAAGAAATAAATAACACGAAAATCTCTTTTTATAAATATACATCGACCTATCCTAATAGAAAAGACGTATCTCAAAAAAAATTTTATAAAAGACGTACTTCGTTGATTTTTTTATAAAGGCCGTATTTCAAAATTTTTTTTATAAAGGACGTATCTCAGCGAAATTATTATGAAGGCCGTATCTCAGGATCTTGGTTAAAAGGGGAATAACTTGATTTTTTTGCAAATGGAGCTTTTTAATCTATAAAATAGCGCGAAAAATTTGCATTTTTGTGATGCCAAAATTATGTTAAACCGTTTTTGCACTCAAAAAGTATAAGCGAAATTAAATATTCCCTTCTTCGAGTTATAAAAAATTTTCCATCGAAAAAAGTCGTATTTCAGCGATTTTATTGATAAAGTCGTTTCTCTGGAAGTTGATTAAAATGTTTTGGGAAAAGTAAGTTACTCTTCAATCTATGGCGAGAAATGTTGTTATTTTCATCCAATAAATTCTCTTCTGTCAATGAGAACTAGTCTCTCTAATTGTCTTGTCACGGTGTTATGTACTTATACAAGATCTCCGAAACGGTTCGGTCGATTTCCACGAAATTTTGAAGGAATAGTTGATGGGTATGAGAATAGATTTTGAACTATACTTCATATCCCCAGGTGGTTAAAGTCTTGAAACCCGATTTAAACTGGATGTGACCCCAGAAGGTGTTTGTATTATATGGATATCAAATGAAAAGTGTTGTTGAGGGCTTTAGGAAGGAGTGGTCTATAGTCCCTCCTTTATAGGACTATAGACCACTCCTTCTTAATGCCGTTTCCGAGATATGGAAATAAAGACCAAATGGGGCCGTAGATGTTGTTTGTATGACGATAAACGATAATTTTATAATTCGAACTGACTTTTAAAGAAGTGCACAACTGACTATCACCCCTCCCACTTTTCCTCTCCCGCTTCCTTTTCCTTCAAGTGAAGTCAGAAGTGATTATTTGATACCCACATTGAAAAGCAACTTCTAGGTCACCTCTGGGCGACATCTTGGTCGATATCTTAGGATTCCGCAAAATTTTCCTAATTTTTTCTCTCATAAAAGCTATCAACTGACCATAAAAAACAGGGTAGGAAAAGGGTTAGTGAAATCGGCCAATCTGTTCACGCGTGATATCCGAACCAAGGGAAATAGGGTTAAATTTTTATATACAGATATAGACAAGCACCTCGAGCACTCAAATAGACCTGAAAACCGCTCCTTTTGGAAGCTCTCGTCAACACCTTTCACTTGATAGCCATATCCTATAGACATTCTGGGTCACCCTGATCCAAATTTTGATCAAAATCTCCAACCGTTCAGGCCACATCCGTTAAACAACGGTAATAGGCATTGATTAAAACCTTTATTTTTATATATGTATAAGTAAAATTATTCTTTAGCACATTATTTTTATGAAAATTAATCAAGTTTTGAGATTCAAGTCCTTAACGAATTGTGGAAAGGGATTTAATGTTTAAATCGCTCCTGTAAAAATCTAATTTTTCTAGTTACAACCCTTTTAAGCGAGTTTCTGAGATACGACCTTATTAATAACATCGCCGAGATACGTCTTTTATAAAAAAAATTTTTAAATACGGCCTTTATAAAAAAATCGACGAAATACGTCTTTTATAAATTTTTTTTTGAGATACGTCTTTTCTATTAGGATAGGTCGACATATACATATATACGCTCAAAGACAGTGGGCCTAAACGCAAAAGTTTACTCTCAAATAAAATATTTTAAATTTCACTGGTTATTAAAACCATTCCTCACAAATTTAATAAATTTCAATTGGGGTCAAACGTAAAATAATAAGCACCGTAAATTAGTGTTGTAAATCCCGAAAAAAGTAATTGATAAAATTATAAATTACCGCCCATTGACTATATCCATTTATACGTATATAACTACCGTGTACAACGCGTATATACCCTTTTGAGACCAATACATCCCCTGAACAGTAGTACAAGACTACTAAAATCCCAAACAAATTTTTTTTGCGTAAATAAAAGCAACAGTCTCAATAGAATCTTCCAAAATTGCTAAAGTCAAGTTAAGCAAATCTCAATTTAGAATGACTGCCGTGGCTGAAAATAAATTTATATCTGAAACAGATATTTTTACAGATTACTGTACTCGGTTCCGCGCAACCCCCCTTCAAGACAATACCGAGTCAGACCTAAAATTAAGAGATAAAAATATCGATGTATTTTGGTCTAGAGTACAGAGTGCCTTTGACGTGGTAGTAGAATCAGACGACCAGGACCTTCCCGATGATTTTAAATCTGCCGCTTTCGGTAAATACCGAGCCTGCCTAATAGCGTATGAGGAGACAAAGGCTCAAATAGGCGATCAACTCCAACTCAAGGAATTGAGTAAACCCGCGCCTCAAGTGCCAACCCAACCCCCCTCAGAGTCCTCCCATATGAACCTGAAAGTCCCCCCATGTGATATAGAAATTTTCTATGGAGGGTATGATCAATGCCCGTCCTTCCGTGACATGTTCACAGCGGTGTATATCAACCACTCCAAACTCTCCAGCGCCCAAAAACTGTATCACCTCCGTCAAAAGACTAAAGGTAAGGCAGGTCACGATATGAGAACAAAAGAGTCCTGGTCGATAATCAAATCTGAATTCTCATGAATCTAAAAGCGATTCAGTCGGAAAATAGTGAAGATATACAAAAATTACAATCCTCAGTAAATAACGCCCTCCAAATACTAGCGACACAACAAGTCGAAACCTCCAGTTGGGATCCCATATTAATATATCTGGTAACGTCAAAGTTACCAGAGAATACAGTTGCCCTGTGGGAGTAATCATTGAGCTCCAGAAGAGACCTTCCTAACTGGTCCCAAATGAACCAGTTTCTGCCTACTCGCTACGAGATAATGGAAAGGGTGGATCAATGGCGTCCAGCCAAACCCCGATACAATCCACCCTCCACAAACTCCTCAAGGCCACACCCCAATCAGAACACCCCCCAGTTCAGGCAGTCTCAACTCCAAACCCACAGCAACAACCCCCCAACACATACAAAATCCCACGCCACAGAGCAGCAACGATTTTATACCTGCAAATTATGCAAACAACAAACGCATACCCTACAAAGCTGTTTGCGGTATAAAAAGTTGCCAATCTCAGAACGCAGAAAATTCGTAAGAGTCAATAATATCTGCGAAAATTGTTTAGCCCAAACCCATCTCTTGAAAGACTGCCAAAGCACGAGAACGTGCATGCACTGCCAAGGCCGACATAACACCACTCTTCACGACACAGCTTCTCCCAGTACGAGTTCTGGAATTCACAGAACTAGATCTCAGGTAGCCACAATAGAAGCCAGCAATCCAAGGCTTCAAGACGTGAACCAGGCGGCACCCCATGAAAGCGATCCCTCTACACCCAACACATCCCAAGTACAGTCATTCCATGCAGAAAATGATAGCAAAATCATACTCCGTACAGCAATTGTCTTGGTAGAACATAGAGGGGACCTATTCAAGCTTCGGGCCTTAGTCGATCAAGGCTCCGAAAGAAGCTTCATATCCGCCAAAGCTCAAGCAAAACTCCGGCTTCCCTATACCCACTCCCTATTTGAAATCTCGGGTATGGGAGGCGGAGTGGTACAAACATCAAATAAGCTGTGCTCGTTGACCCTAGTCTCAAATGACAGGAAAATAAAAATAAAAGCCCAGGCAATAGTGCTACCACGTCTAACTAGGCAACTTCCAACCCTCAGGCTGAATGAAATCCAAACGCGAAAATGGTCCCATCTCGAACTAGCAGACCAGAACACCCAAAACCCCTCTCAAATCGATCTGGTATTGGGTAGTGATCTTATCCCTCAAATAATGCTTAATGGCATAGAAAAGATCTCTCCCAGCCTGCTAGCACAAAATACCATCTTTGGATGGATAATAAGTGGCCAAACTCCCGAAAAGGTTGGAGCGCATTCCTCCCAAGCGTGGGAAATAACCAATAGTCAGTTGAATGAACAACTTAGACAGTTCTGGGAAATCGAAGAGATACCCAGAACCCCAGTTGAAACTCCCGAAGACCAAATGTGCGAAGAATTCTACAAAAGCACAACCATTCGAATAGATAACGGTCGATATATGGTTCGGCTTCCCTTCAAACCCACCTTTCCGAACGATATCGACCTAGGGCAATACCGTACTGCAGCCCTACGACAGTTCCACGGCATGGAACGTACACTCTTAAATAAGGGCGATCTCAAGAAGCAGTACGACAAGGTACTCGAAGAATACCTGTCCTTAGGCCACATGGAACAATGCAGCCCAAATGAGATAGAATCTCAAGGGAAATACTGCTCTTTCTATCTCCCTCACCATGCGGTCGTCAGACCAGACAAAAAGACAAGAAGTCAGTTAATGTACCGCCAGATCCTCCTACACCCCGATGACCAAGACTACCACCGGATAATATTCCGAACCCCCGAAACCAGTCCAATAAAGGACTTCAAGTTAAAAACGGTCACCTTTGGAGTTAACTGCGCTCCCTTCCCGGCAATTCGCACTCTGCACGAGCTGTCGAAAGACATAGCCGTCTCTCACCCACGCGCAGCCCCAATACTAAAGTCCGAGACGTATGTAGACGATATTTTATCCGGCAGCCATGATCTCCCATCAGCCGAGCAATCCCTAAATGAGACCATTGATGCACTCAACTCAGCCGGCTTCCCATTAAAAAAGATCACGGCAAACCATCCGGACATTCTCCGGCAAATTCCCAAGGCGGACTTACTGGACCCCGACTTCCACGAATTCGAAAAAAGTAGTACCGCCAAAACTCTTGGGATTCAATGGAATGCGCTCTCGGACACATTCTCTTATACTGTGGACTCAGAACCAGCCTCAACGGCAACCACCAAGCGAGGGATTCTCTCCGCTATTGCAAAACTTTTCGACCCCGCAGGGTGGCTGACGCCAGTCATGATACAGGCAAAAATATTGATGCAAGAGTTGTGGCTGGACGGGACTGATTGGGATGAACGAGTCAAACCGATCCGTCTCGTAAAATGGACGCAATTCGCAAAGAATCTGCACTCCATCTCCAATCTCAACATACCCCGATGGATTAACTTCGCCCCTGACCACTTAGTCGAGCTCCATGGTTTTTGCGACGCCTCTGAAAAGGCTTATTGCGCAACCCTCTATGTGCGAACTACTGTCGGCACCCAAGTCTTCTCTCACCTCCTTGTGTCCAAAGGCAAAGTGGCTCCTCTCAAAATTATAAGTCTGCCACGCCTGGAACTATGTGGAGCGCTCTTACTAGCCAAACTAGTCGCAGTAGTGCAACCCCATCTCGGTCTCACTCAAAAAAAGCTGACTATGTGGTCTGATTCGGAAATCGTGTTAGCCTGGCTCGAAAAGCCTCCCCACTCATGGAAGACCTATGTCTCCAATCGAACCGCGCAGATAATAGATCTCGTTGGTAATGTCCCATGGCGACACGTACCCAGCAAAGAAAACCCTGCGGATCTGGGCACCCGAGGTTGTACGCCAGTCGATCTCGCAAATTCCGCCCTCTGGTGGAATGGGCCAGAGTGGCTTTCGAAATCCCCCGAAGATTGGCCACAACCAACAATTCGTAGCGTCAACCCCCCAGAATCACGTAAAGTAGAAGCCCTACATGCTACGGAAGAGAGCGAGGATCTCTTAGATCGATTCTCTTCCTACCCTCGTGCTTTACGTGTAATGGCCTACGTTCTCAAATTTGTACGTCGGCTGAAAGACGCGGTGAACGGTATTAAAGAACCCACCGAAAACTCCCTAACTCATGCCGATCTCAAAAGATCCAAACATCGCCTCATAATCATGGCCCAAACTCGATATTACGCTCTCGAAAGATCATGTCTAGAGGATGCCCAGTCAATTTCAAAACGAAGTTCCCTACTTGTACTTAACCCCTTCCTAGACAAGAGCGGAGTTCTCCGAGTAAATGGTCGACTAGCCCATGCAACTCTCACTTATAATGAGCGTCATCCCATTATCCTACCTGAAAAGTCGCGCCTCTGTACTCTATATATATGATTCCTCCACGAAATGCTCCTACATGCGGAAGCGCGTCTCATGCAACAAACATCGCAAAGGAGGAGCGCCCCAATCCCCAAGATATATATCCGGTTCGAAGGACCATGTATAAATGATGAATACTCACTCAGAGGTATATCTTGGGGATTGGGGCGCACCTCCTTTGCGATGTCCTGATAAGAGTTGAGAAGTGATGATCTCTGATTGGCAATTCAATTTTGGTTGTCTTTGATCTTTTCTGGATCGTAATTATAGTTGTAGAGGTTTGAGAAAACGGGTTGCTTTACAATTCACAAACCGAATGCAAAAGAAAACCCACTTGTATGCCGCGATCTATATATATACATACATATATGGTTTCACTTTCGTTTAATAGTTATTCTATTTGAAGAATATATAATAAAATGCCGGGTGATGACGATGTCGCACTTTCGAGAACTTTCAAAACTTTATTTATCGGTTAAATCACAATATTTATTTATTTATTTATTTATTTTATTTATTTATTAATTTGTTTTAAGTCGACACAAACAAAGAGGTCGACTGAGGACAGATACTATTAAAATTGCACATAACTTAAAAACTAACAATATGAATTAAAGTATTACATGAGATGTTTGGAGAGGCAGTGTCTCCCATCCACACACACATACGGTCGATTATTCACGGTTATTCAATGTTGTCATCAGAGCTAGTTGGCTATTAACTGGAAAGATTAGAGTGGCCGTGATTGCTGTTCATCTTATAAAACGATCGGTTCATCCATAAGGATGGTCTTGAAAATCATTGACTGTTCCATCCTCACCGGGTGGTTGAAGAGGTCGAGTCTCCAATCCACCCTGACATACGGTCGAGTAATAATTTGTTTAAGTCTGTTCGTTGATATTGTGTGAGAAGCTGGTGGAATGGACGCGATTCCACGCAGCGTTCGGGGCAACAACGGAATATTTATCATTTAATATTGTGCCTTGAAATCTTGAATTATCCATAGGATGGTTGAAGAGGCCGAGTCTCCAATCCACCCTGACATACGGTCGAATATTTATTTATGTAAAGTCGAGTACCAGAGCGATATGAGATTTGCTGGCGGAATGGACGTGATTCCGCGCAGCAGATAATTAATTAATTAATTGTATGCGTTGATATATGTGTGCTGCCGGTGGAATGGACGCGATTCCACGTAGCGTTCGGGGCAACAACGGAATATTTATCATTTAATATTGTGCCTTGAAATCTTGAATTATCCATAGGATGGTTGAAGAGGCCGAGTCTCCAATCCACCCTGACATACGGTCGAATATTTATTTATGTAAAGTCGAGTACCAGAGCGATATGAGATTTGCTGGCGGAATGGACGTGATTCCGCGCAGCAGATAATTTAATTAATTAATTGTATACGTTGATATATGTGTGATGCCGGTGGAATGGACGCGATTCCACGCAGCGCTCAGAGCAACAACGGGTGGAGGACTTACATGATATTAGTCAGCGTTAAGCAGGAATGCAAGTATTAAATTTTGAAGTGAGGCAAAAGAACATTCGAAACTAATGCAGCTATATAACTCGTTGTAAAATGAACACCAAAGGTTTAGAGGGTGGTTTTTTGCGAAGTTTTGACGACAAAGGGGTAATTGAAAAGGCACATAGTGCCTGGACGCCCTAGCGGGTACAGCAAAACTCAGTCGACTAACAAGATCAGATGAATCGATTTCACCAACAATCAGCTTATGGAGGAACATTACACCTAGTAAAACCCTACGATTTTCCAGAGAAGGTAAATTTAAGAGGAGAAGCCTACTTCTATAAGGGGGCAGGTGAGTAGTTGGATTCCAGTTAAGACCCCGCAAAGCAAAAATCAAGAATTGCTTTTGTACTGACTCAATCCGCTGTATATGAACTTGATACAAGGGACACCAGACACACGAGCAATACTCAAGTATTGGACGAACCAGCGATGTGTAAAGAACTTTCGTGAGGTACGGGTCGTCAAATTCTTTAGCCCATCGTTTAACAAAACCAAGCACACCCATGGCTTTGTTAGCAATAGATGAAATATGCATATTAAAACTTAGTTTAGGGTCAAAAATAACACCTAAATCAGTTACAACAGATATGCGTTCCAAAAGAGAGTCATTTAGTACGTAGGAGACCAAAACCGGCTTAACTCGATGAAAAGTCATTAGCTTACATTTCGAGCTATTCAATATTAATAAATTTACTGCACACCAGCAGCGAAATGACTCCAAATCGGCCTGAAAGAGATCTCCACGGGAAGGTACAGTAGGCGAATAGGTGAAACAAAGTTTCACATCGTCCGCATACATAAGAGTTCGAGAATGAGAGATGATTTGGGGTAGGTCATTTATGAACAGGGTAAAGAGTAAGGGGCCAAGATGACTACCCTGGGGGACACCGGAAGTTACGTCAATGGACTTAGACAAAGTATTTTTAAACAACACCTGTTGAGTCCTGTTTGTAAGATAATTTGCAAGCCATAATAATAACTGATTTGGAAAACCCAGTAAATCGAGTTTATGGATTAAAAGCTCATGGTTGACAGAGTCGAAAGCTTTGCTGAAATCGGTATAGACCACATCCGTTTGGTTACCTTTCAAGAAACCGTCCATAACAAAGGAGGAGAACTCAAGCAAGTTAGTTGAGGTAGATCGACGAGGTACAAAACCATGCTGACACGGTGATAATAAACACCTACACCGGTATTGCAGCTGGCGAGTTATTATGTGTTCAAAAGTTTTAGGAATAGCTGAGAGCTTAGCTATGCCCCTATAATTCTCAATATTTGACCTGCTACCTTTTTTATGTAAAGGTATAATAAAAGATTGCTTCCAGATTGTAGGGAACGCAGCAGATTCAAGAGATAGTTTGAACAGTTTAAAAATTGGGTCAGATAAATGTATAGCACAGTAGCTCAACACGCAACTGGGAACACCATCCGGACCAGGGGAAAATGAAGGTTTCAGTTCAAGAAGACTTTGTAGAACAGAATGTTTATCCAAAACAGGCATGTGAATGCTATTAGAGCTATTTAAATTGTAAGGGTAGGGACTGGACTGGAACTTATTAGATGTGTAGGTCGACATAAAGAATTCTGCAAATAATTCAGAAATATCCTGATCCGAACTAGCACTCTTGGATCCAAAGGCGAAGGAAGATGGAAATCCGGTAGTTTTCCGTTTCGAATTGACAAAATTGTAGAACTTTTTCGGGTTGGTAAAGAATTGGGTTTTACAGCCCACTAAATAACTTTTGTAGCATTGTTGGTTGAGCAACTGAAGGTTGGAGCGCGCAACCAAGTATTTAGAATACTCAGTAGATGCACCTGTTCTTTGAAAACGCTTGTAAAACTTAGACTTAATATTGCTGAGTCTCACCAGCTGTTTAGACCACCAGGGCGGCTTTGCCATACCAACACTAATGAAGCGAAAAGGGACACAGCTGTCGAAGAAACCATTTAGGGAACTGTAGAAAACTGAGGTTGCCGACTCGATGTCATCACAAGCATAGAGCTCCGTCCAGTCATGGGTTGCAAGCAACTCGTTGAGCATGACGAAGTTGGCTTTATAGAACCATCGCGTGCGTGATCGCTGCCTACCTTCGGTAGTGATACGCCTCCTGGGTTGCCTAGTGTCCAAAGCAATCTCAAGTGTAGGGTGAAGGGTATCTTCAGGAACAGATAACGGAGTAATGCGATTAAGAGCGACCCCTACAGAGTCGTCCACGAACACCAAGTCAAGTATTTTATTTTTACAATTTTGTACGTTGTTAATTTGTACAAGAGACGTGTCAGAAAGGTCAATGAGAAAATCATGCTGTGAGGTAGGGGTTAAAATGTTTGAGTCACTTGAGCCGACCCAACTCACTACGGGTAAATTAAAATCACCAAGAACTAAAAGGCGATCTTTGTCCCGTAACTGGGAATACAGACTTCTAATAACGGAGTTATGACGATTATAAACAAGTAAATTCGACTGAGGCGGTATATACGAGCAGGAGATAAATACGCAGGAACCAGGCAATGACAGCTTCACAGCGATAACTTCAATGTCAGACACATTGGCCAAGCTGATCAACTCAGATGGAAGACGTGAGTCAACAGCTATGAGGACGCCACCTGCCCTGGTTTCACGATCGCGCCGATAAACGACGTAATTGCTACAGAAAATTTCAGAATTAAAGTTATCTGGCTTTAACCAGGTCTCAGTAAAAGTTATTGCATGGGCAGTAAAAGTCAAGCTATTAAGAAAAAGGTGATTCAATTTGGAGCGTAGGCCACGGACATTTTGGTAGTGGATAACTAAAGTTGACAACGTAGTTAAGCTATTCAGTTTTTTGAAGCAGAGCCAGTTCCTGTTTTGGGCTTACTCGTGTACAAATGTACAATAGAGTGTTCCGGCCAAAACTTAGGGTCAAGTACCCTATCGAAGAATGAGTCCGGCACTGAGACCCTAAAAGATGAAATGTCTCTTTCATACTTGAAATTGAATTTATAAACGCTAATGTTGCTAGTAGGGGCGACACCAAGTTTGGAGCAAACATATGTCTTAATATCTGCCTGAGTCAACGACGCATGCAGCCTAGAAACAAAAATGGCCCTCCGCGGTGGAACACCACTGACCACCCTGATAACATCAGTTTGCGGAGTCACTGTGTGCGAACACTCAGAAGAAGAGTCAAGATTTACGACAGTATTCGAAACTTCAGGGTTGTTTTTATTCTTTTTAGACCTATCAGAACCGCGCCAATTGTTAAAGGGCACGGTTTGCCACTCACCACCAACAGTAGAAGCGGATTGAGAAACGGACACAGTGTTATTGCCACCCGCAGTAACAGCGGATTGAGTGCCCGGTATAAGGTTGTCGCCATTAGCAGAAACGGCAGACTTAGCCAAGGTACCTGAGCGAATGCAATCGGATTGTGATTGCACGAGCGAAGGTAAGATAGGTGTAACAGCACCATCAGTAGAATTATGAGGAGGAAGGACAGTAGAGAGGGAACCCGAACCGCTAGGTAGCGGCGAAAAAGAAAAAAGATCCGTTTCGGTAGAGGAACAATTTTTGTTAGAAGGTGAAGCACCGGAACTAACAACAGCAGCTTTTAGCGAATTTATTTCCACAGTCAATTTATCAATTTTCTTGTTATTGATTTTGGCACTGTTTTTGTTCTTCACTTTAACCTTATCATTTACCTTTTCTTTTTCCTTTGCACTGGGTTTGTTCCCTTCAGATTCAATAATGATTTTTTTAAGATCATCAATTTGAGAAGTTAAATCCTTGAACCTAATCTCAAAAGTAGTCATGATAGTCTCAAGGCCCAGCTTTTGGGAGGAAATGACAGAGTCTAACACCTTCGAAATTTTTTCGGGTCCATTGACACAGTCAGGGCAGAAATACCGAAAATGGGTGTTTATTCTCAGTAACTTCACATCGTATTCCGCAATAGGGCCCTCACAACAGGTTCGATGGTAAAGCCTCTTGCAAAAACCACTACAAGGAACTATAAGAAGCTCAGATCTTCCGAAACATTTATCACATTTCCCACAGAACTCATCCATGATAAAGAGCGTATGTGAAAAGTAGGAACACAATAAAAAGGAAAGTGTTATACTGGAACTCAGCACACTAAGCTAACGATTGCACAGTCGGCCAGCAGTGAACACAGGCAGTATGAGCGCGCAAAGCAGTAAAAGGTGTTATACTGGAACTCTGCACACTAAGCTAACGATTGCACAGTCGGCCAGCAGTGAACAGGCAGAATGAGCGTGCAAAGCAGTAAACCAAAAAAAAGTGATTTGCAAATAGCAACACACAAACAGATATATGTGTGTATATAGGCACACTCAGAAATTTAATGTAGATTTCAGCACTATTTATTAGGAATTGCACAATTATACACTGTTTTCCTATGTAGGACCAACAAGTCTAGCACAGGCAGTCACTGTTGAATGCAATTAGAACAATATTAAGGCCAAATAAAGGCAAAAATCGAAATGAAAAAAACGAAATAAAAGAACACGTCCGCACTCGATGACAGCTGATCGATATATATAGAAAGGCTGATAAATTTATAAAAAACTTGTAAAACTCGCCAAAAGCCGGTGTATATGCAAAAAAATATTTTTGTAATAATAACAATGATGGCCGCCCCCACATCAGCTGTTTTGCATGCGGCGAATTGGTGTGGGGTGATTTACGCAAGGGTTGCCACACGTCCCAAATGCTTCCATATTTTATACTTAAGCTAAGGGGTGTGTTTATATGTTGAGGTGAATAATATAATATAATTCATAATGAGATATACATAGTATAAATATGAGATATAATATATGAAAATAATTGTACTAAAATATATAACATGATATAAAGAGGTAATTCAATGAAAATTATTATATTTGTACAATTCATGTAATGGGTTTTATTATGGTTTTGGGATTGGGACGGGTGGCTACCTAAGTCGCGTAAACAAATATTAATACACGATTTTTGAAGAAGTGTGCTGGCAATATTTACAAACCCCTTACCAATTTGTTTAATCTGTTACTAAAGTGTGGTGTTTTTCCAACAGCATGGAAAGAGTCGTTTCTTCTACCGCTTCATAAAAGCAAATGCAAAGCTTCTATAGAGAACTATCGTGGCATAGCAAAGCTGTCTGCCATCCCAAAAGTGTTTGAAGCTATTGTTACCAATAAGCTTACGAATCCTATCTCTACCTTGATTTCTGGCTGTCAACACGGGTTCTGTAAGGGAAAGTCCACCGTTACAAACTTACTTGAATTTACAAATCATGTCCCAAATGGCTTTAGAAAAAGTCTGCACACCGACGTTATTTATACTGATTTCAGCAAAGCTTTCGATAAAGTGTGTCACTCGTTACTTATTCATAAACTGGATCAGTTGGGTTTCCAGCCGGGTCTCAATCGCTGGATCTCTTCTTACCTTAGCGACAGAACACAAAAAGTACTGTTTAAAAATTGTGAATCCGATGTTATTTATGTCTCCTCAATAGTTCCTCAAGGAAGCCATCTGGGCCCGATTCTGTTCTTGTTGTTTATAATGATATTTCTACAGTAATAGAATTTTCGAAAATGTTAATGTATGCCGACGATGTAAAGCTTTTCATGTCATTCGCTTCAATCAGATCTAAATACACTAGTTACTTGGTGCGATTTAAATTATATGCCGCTTAATCTAAAGAAATGTTAATACATGCGTTTTTCGAGAGGAATTTCACAGCCAGCTTCCTATACAATTAACAATTATAGTCTTGAGCAAATGTATGATTTTGTTGACTTTGGGGTTACTATGGACTACAAAATCAGTTTTAACTGCCAAATTAACGTAACAGTCAATAAAGCTAGAGGCGTTCTAGCATTTGTTAAACGATGGTCTAAAGAATTTAGCGACCCTTATGTAACTAAAACTCTCTTTACTACATAAGTCAGACCGATACTTGAATACTGTTCTATAATTTGGAAACCACGTTACCAGGTCCACGTCGATCGCTTAGAATCAGTTCAAAAACAATTTTTACTATTTGCCTCAAGAGATATTCACTGGGATCCCTTGTATAATTTGCCATCGTATACGAGTCCCTTAAAACTTATTAATCTTCATAGCCTTTCTAGGCGGAGGGAAATGCTTGGAATTGTTTTCATGATTAAATTACTAAATGGTGCAATCACAAGCCCGTTTCCTTTGAGCGAAGTGAACTTCAATGTACCGTCTCGTAAATCAAGACATTTTAAACCGGTTAAATTGAAACAGTGCCGGAATAATTTTGAATTAAATGAGCCTTTTCGTTGTTTGTGTCAAGATTATAACTCTCATTCTGGTATGTTTGATATTTCAGACTCACTTTGCAGCATAAAAAAGTCAATTCTTTCTGTCCTTCGATTGTTATCTTTATTCTTTACAATAACTATTCGCTGTCAGCTAAATACACTGGTCGACGGCCAAAATTTACCAAAGACGTAAAAACACGTATGTAAAACCACCCCCTGATTTCGAAAATCGAGTTCACTTTTGATTCTATGGTACCGTTTTCGAGATATTTGCAATTTACCGTTATTCGAAAAAACTAAAAAGACCTCTCCCTTTAATTACGTATATCTCACGAACGGGTCAAGCAATTTCAAAAAGGTTTACAGAATCAAATTCACAATAAAATTTGTTATAAATAATATAATAATAACGCCCAAGGAAATTACGCCCATGGGCCTTATTTCCTTTTTAAATGGAAATATCGCCCATCTGCAAAAAGAAATAAAGCCCATGGCTCTTATTTCCTTTTTAAAAGAGAAATAACGCCCATAGGATTTTACGGAGCAACACGAACTGTTGATTAGCATTTTTTTAAATCAAAATATCTTCAATACTATATAACCGATTTTAAAAATTTGTTTGCATTGGAGATATCACTTCTATGGGTGCAAAACCGCGTATGTGCAAAATTTAAAAGTTAATTTTAAAAACAACCCTGAACTACACCATGCTAATTCCTTCTGCGTAGTACACCCTTCTGCGTTGGCGCCCTTCGGCCGCGCTTATTATAAATAACCCTGGGCTACGCCATGCCAACTCCGGGTGGCTGCCCTGAACGGTGGCAACATGCCACCAATTTTTAATTCTAGAGGCTTCGGTATTCTGCATTTATACCCTGAACCGTGGCAACGTGCCACGGTACGCACACTTTTTCACTTTTTAATTCCAAATTCAGCTTGTTTTAATTCGTTTTTAACGTCCGTGGGCTTTATTTCTCTTCGGAAAAGGAAATAACACCCATCAGCAAAAGGTGATAACACCTTTTTAAAAAGGAAATAAAGCCCATGGGCATTTTTTTCTTTTGAGTGGGCGTTATTTCACTGCACCGTTTTTTGCTCAACCAGATAGTTTTCGTAATATTAGCTTATCATTTCAGATTTTTTTTTTTTTTTTTTTTTAATGAAAAAATATGAAAAAAAATACTCTTTGCGAGGGCAGCATTTCAAAACCACAACTTTTTTTTCCACTTATTTTTTCTTTACGAAAAGATCTGTTTAATTAGAAAACAGATAAGCTATCATCGATGCAAAACTACGTAAGTTATAAACGATCCAATAGAAATACCCAGGTTGCGCAACTTCTATGTATGTATACATACAAATACCAAAGTTATAAAGTGCAAATGGGATATTATCGAGATAAACGAATAACACCATAGCAGTGATAATACTTTTTCTTTAAATAAATAAATAAATAGTAGGTAGAGTTGTTGCATCGAAAGGAAGAGTGGTTGCTACATGCTGTAGGCATGTAGTTATAAACATGTACTTCCGTCACTTATGGGTAAGTATACAGATTTTCAAAATTATAAGACACAGAAAATTTTTAAAGCCTACATCTAAAACAGGTAATATTTTCTTTTTCCGGGTTCTTATAAAAAGGAACCTCTCTGTCTAGGTAAGATTTGATTTTTTAAATTTTATTCTCGTTCCAAGTATAAATATGAGCCTTGAAACTTCAAAACATATTTATTAAAAAAAATAAAATGAGTAAAAGGACGCGAGAATTTGAGTGTAATAACGATCGAGATATGTTCTGTTTCATGTGTGGCCAATATACTATCATAAGGCGACGACGAGTGTTCTCAGATCATTTCAAAACTTTATACTCCCAGTATTTTGGACACCGAACACTTTGCGTACATCGTGTCGAGCAGAATGGATTCAGTCGGAATCAGGACAACAAATAAAATTTGATAAACCAATGATATGGAGAGAACCTACTTGCCATTCAATAGAGTGTTATATTTGTCAAGCAAAAGTACTTGGCGTTGGAAGATCAAGAAGAGTAACCTATGGCGGCGTACCTACAGTGACATTACCAGTACATACTACATTAAACGGCAGTTGCGGATCCAGTTCGATTGTCAACAGTAATATAACATTGTAATATGTAATATTGCACTGAATTTCGCATGGGAAACGTTGCTACTGCAACGGCATTCCTGGTTTATTCAAAGAGTTTGGTCAAACCTAAATATGATTCAAAAGAGTGGCGATTGTTCATAGACAGCAATAAACTGAGTTTAAAGGCTGTATTATTGCATATTGGTAACAAAACGCCTTCTATCCCGATCGCGCATGCAGAAAATACAAAGGAAACCTACGGATAAATGCAAAAACTACTCAACTTTATCAAATATGAAGAGCATGATTGGAAACTATGTTCTAATCTCAAAGTTGTTGCAATGCTATGTGGTCTGCAAAGTGCCTACACCAAGCACTGCTGCTCCGCTGCAAGTGGGACAGCCTAGCTCGTAAGGACCACTACGTCAGAAAGGATTGGCCGGAAAGAGTCGAGTTTACCTTTTGTGTGGATAATATCAAATACAACCCTCTTGTCAAGAAAGAGAAAATCCTACTTCCACCCTTACACATCAGAAAATGGGTAAATATTAAAGGCTTATTAAAATTAATTTCCTAACTTGTTTACGTAAATGATATTTTCTTTCCAGGCGTAAATATGTCTTTAAAAGTTCACTTTCTGCACTCAAATTTGAAATTAATTGAGAATCGATATCAAGGATTCTGGGACGTCGCAATGATGGGCGATTACTGCTGGTTTCTCATAAGAGAAACCGATCCTAAAAAGAATAAGCGTCAAAGTAGAACACATAATTATTTCAAATAGTAAAATCAAATTAAGATAAAGATTGTTAGAATCTATATATATAAAAATGGAGGGAAAAAATGTATAGTAACTCATCAATTGAGAACGGCTCTACCGATTTCACTAATTTATTCTTAATTGTATTTGTTTGTGCCCCGAGAAGGTTCTTCAGAGAGAAAAAGTTAAAAAAGTTTCTGGAATCCTGAGATATTGACCAAAATGTGGACCAGGGGTGACTCCGAATGTATTTTAACAATAAGCGTATCAAATTAAAGGTGTTGATGAGAGTTTTCACAAGGAAAAGTTTTCAGGTTCATCTGCGAACCCGTTTCCTTGAAATTTACCATTAGGTGGACCAAGGCTGACCCAAGAATAAGCTCATATAATATAGCTATCATATCAAAAGTGTTGATGACTGTGTCCGCTTAGAGTGAATTTTAGATTCATCTGAATTCAAGAAAAAAATTATTATACAAAAGCTTTTTCATAGAGCTGTTTGCCTTATCTATATATAAAAAATTAAAGAAAAAAAACTTTTTTAAAAATAAGCTTTTATTATTGTTTAATAAAATTAACTAAAAAGTAAAAAATAAATTCACTGTATAGAAGTATAACACTTTATAAGTTCATTGTAACCTTTAACGATAGTTAGGCTTCTTCGTCTGCGATAAAATAATTCGATATTGTACATGATTA
The DNA here is from genome assembly GCA_951509765.1 of Sphenella marginata. NCBI lineage: Eukaryota > Metazoa > Arthropoda > Insecta > Diptera > Tephritidae > Sphenella > Sphenella marginata. The sequence goes on from OX608078.1 coordinate 45,562,681, forward strand.
TATATTTTTAACATTAAAACTTTACACTTAAATTATTAAGTCTTCCAGTCTACATCAAAGTCCCAATTTTATTATTAATAAAAGCGTGTTAAATTTTATTTGGTATAATTAGAAACATTTAGGACCTTCTTGTCTATTTGATGGTATAATTAAGGACGTTTAAGACATTTCTTGTTATCACAATGTAACACGCTTTTATTAATAATAATATTGGGACTTTGATGTAGACTGGAAGACTTAATAATTTAAGTGTAAAGTTTTAATGTTAAAAATATATAATCATGTACAATATGGAATTATTTTATCGCAGACGAAGAAGCCTAACTATCGTTAAAGGTTACAATGAACTTATAAAGTGTTATACTTCTTTAGAGTGAATTTATTTTTTACTTTTTAGTTAATTTTATTAAACAATAATAAAAGCTTATTTTTAAAAAAGTTTTTTTTCTTTAATTTTATTTTTTACTTTTTAGTTCTGTTTATCAACAAGTTATATACCCATAAGCTTGTTCTTAGAAAAGCTTTTTTCCTAAATTAATTTACTTTTTAGTTAATTTTATTAAACAATAATAAAAACTTATTTTTAAAAAAGTGTTTTCTTTAATTTTATTTTATAATGCAATGTCCGCGAAACCTGAACGATGGTGAAAATTTGAAAACCCCAGCTCAACGGGAAGTTGGTACAATATCGAAAACAAAATTTCTGGAAATGAAATTTTTCAAATATCGCTACCCGTGCGCCACCTATCGGAATTGTTTTTTTTTATATTGCGTTGCGGTAAAAAACTAAACGTGGATGAAAATTTTAAGATACTACCTTAACGGGAAGTTCGTTGAAAAATGAATTAAACGACACCGAAAACGAACCTTCGAATTTCTTAAATAGAGCGACTCCCGCGCCACCTAGCGGCTCCAATTTTTTTAAACATATGGAAATTAATTGAGTACCACACACGTAAAATATCAGCCAAATCGGTCCATAATTACGATTTTTAGTATTTATAACCGCGATTTCAGCTCCACCTAGCGGATTTTTTTTAGGGAAATATTTCTTTTCATGGTAGTAATACATGTTCCGAATTTCAGCCAAATCGGACCATAAATGCGATTGTTGAAAATATAGCGACCTACGCGCCACCTATCGGATTTTTTTTTTCATAATATTGCATTGTAATCGGGGTTATACATCGGTGCAGACTTTCAGCTCAATCGGACACCGGGAAGTGTATCTAATTTAACTTGCAAGATTCCATTACAGACATCCGTCAACTGAAACTAAATAAAAGCTTATAATAATAAAATGGAGCCTATTTTCCTTGCTGACGCTATAACTCCAGAACGGCAGGACCGAATTAAACGAAATTTTGCGCCTAGTTTTTGATTGAGCCCGACATGGTTTATGGCCAAAAAAAGTATAAGAACCCGGGAAGGTTTTGGAGATATTCCACAAAATGTGGACCAGGGGTGACTCCAGAAAGTGTTTGTACGATATGGGTATCAAATGGAAGGTGTTGACGAGCGCTTGAACATGGTGTAGTTATTAGTCCCATATAAGACGCCGTATTCGAGGTATTTCCCAAAATATGGACCAGGTGTGACCCCAGACGGGTTTTCTACAATATGGGTATCAAATAAAAGGTATTGATGAGTATTTAAAAAAGAGGTGATTTTCAAGACCCTATGCGACCCGTTTTCCGATATATCTACCAAAATGTGGACCAGGGGTGACCTTAGAAGGATTTTATACGATATGGGTGTCGAATAAAAGGTGTTGATGAGTGTTTAAAAAAGAGGTGATTTTCAGGACCCTATGCTACCCCTCTTACGAGATATCCAAAAATGAGGACCAGGGGTGACCGTGGTATAATATAAAAATAAGTCGGAAAGCAGGAAAATAATGGAAGTCATTTTTCACATACATCGCCATTAATTTTATGTGACATTTTTTCTTGTGCGCACGTTCTTTCAAACGCAAATTTAAAACCGGTATTGTGTTCACTGTGAAATTGAAAAATGTATAGTAACTCATCAATTGAGAACGGCTGGACCGATTTCACAAATTTTTTTTTTATTGTATTTGTTTGTGCCCCGAGAAGGTTCTTCAGAAAGAAAAAGTAAAAAAAGTTTCTGGAATCCTGAGATATTGACCGAAATGTGGACCAGGGGTGACCCCAAATGTATTTTAACAATATGCGTATCAAATTAAAGGTGTTGATGAGAGTTTTCACAAAGAACAATTTTCAGGTTCATCTGCGAACCCGTTTCCAAGATATTGACCATTAGGTGGACCAAGGCTGACCCAAGAATATGCTCATACAATATAGCTATCATATCAAAAGTGTTGATGACTGTGTCCGCTTAGAGTGAATTTTAGATTCATCTGAATCCAAGAAAAATATTATCATACAAAAGCTTTTTCATAGAGCTGTTTGCCTTATCTATATATATAAAAATGGAGGGAAAAAATGTATGGTAACTCATCAATTGAGAACGGCTCGACCGATTTCACTAATTTTTCCTTAATTGTATTTGTTTGTGCCCCGAGAAGGTTCTTCAGAGAGAAAAAGTTAAAATAGTTTCTGGAATCCTGAGATATTGACCAAAATGTGGACCAGGGGTGACTCCGAATGTATTTTAACAATAAGCGTATCAAATTAAAGGTGTTGATGAGAGTTTTCACAAGGAAAAGTTTTCAGGTTCATCTGCGAACCCGTTTCCTTGAAATTTACCATTAGGTGGACCAAGGCTGACCCAAGAATAAGCTCATATAATATAGCTATCATATCAAAAGTGTTGATGACTGTGTCCGCTTAGAGTGAATTTTAGATTCATCTGAATTCAAGAAAAAAATTATTATACAAAAGCTTTTCCATAGAGCTGTTTGCCTTATCTATTTAAAAAAATGAATACCTATTTCCCTTGGTCATCGCATCACGCCTGAATGGATAAACTAATTACAAAAGTTAAACTAGGTTATGTCGATTTGCTATTCTTTTTTCAATTCAGTTCGCAGTTTTGGTAAGTTTGAATATATTAACTGACGGTAATTCTTTCATTTAGGTGTCACCTCCTAAAAAAATTGAATGCGTGTCGTGAAATAAAAAAAATTAAGAATAGTCGACGATTTAATAAGATGCTTTAGTAAACATCTAAGAAAGACGAAAATTTAAAACATTCATTAATGATATCTTAATAAATGGTAAAAAATTTAGATCAAATCAAAACTGTAGGGAAATTCACCACATTCACCAAAGTTCAAATAACTAAATTTATAGATTGAAATACACTATGGCTGGGTATGAAAGATAGCTCGAACAAATTGGTAAGATACATATGTATAAATGAAATACGCCCTAATTTTTGGCAGGACAACGTCTGCCGGGTCTGCTAGTATAGTATAAACATAAATAAATTTAAAAATATGGGTAATTTCATTCATAAATTGAACTTTTAAATCAATGAAACAGAGCATAGCTAGATATTTCACTCTCCTTTATGCCATACATACGTTGCGCAACCTGGGTATTGTTATTTGATCGTTTATAACTAACGTAGTTTTGGATGGATTTTTTTCGGTGATAGCTTATCTGTTTTCTAATTAAACAGAGCTTTAGGGGCCGTTCAAGTATTACGTAAGCAGATTTATTACAATTATTTACCCCCCCATCCCCCTTGTCATCGAAAATAAGCAAAGCGGTTACCCCCTCCCCCCATGCTTACGTAAACATTTTTCAATTAACGTGTTGTGGAGGTAGTGTTGTCGGCCTACCACACCGAAGGTCCGGGTTCGAGCCCTGGTACAGGTTACATCAAAAAGTGGTTTGAAAAAGTTTTTTCAAAACGGGGTCGCCCCACGGCAGTGGTTTGGCAAACTCTCCGAGTGTATTTCTGCCATGAAAGGCTTCTTCGTAGGTCCCGCCAATTTGTAGGCAAAATTGCAAAGCGGCACACCACAAATTGGAAGAGAAGCTCGGCGCAAAAATCTCCTAGGAGGTTGATGATATAACTGTTGTATATCGCGCCATATACAGTATTGGACGATACTATAGCACCCCCTATATAACATCGAGCTATAGCAACAACGTCTTTCATATGCGATTTCGATTTATTTTATTTTCAAACATCGTTTATGTTGTAATGAATACCACTAAAGCCATTCTTGATCATTTTGTACAAAATTCAGAATAACTCTGCAAATTTTGACCTAATTTTTCAACTTTTTTCCTCGGCACTTTAGAAAAATTCTGAGTACGCAGTTTTGTAGCCCATTCAATTTGACTCTGACAAAGTGCAAGTATTAAGTAGCTCCGAAAGCGCCTTGATTTTTAATAATTTTTTATGTGTATTTTTTCTCCATACAACGAAATCACAACATTATTTTTTATATGGAGAAAATACATAACTTAGTTCGGAAAAAAATTTATTAAAAATCAAGGCGCTGTCGGAGCTACTTAATACTTGCACTTTGTCAGAGTCAAATTGAATGGGCTACAAAACTGCGTACTCAGAATTTTTCTAAAGTGCCGAGGAAACAAGTTGAAAAATTAGGTCAAAATTTGCTAAATTATTTTGAATTTGGTGCAAAGCTTTTAGTAAAACCTTGAACGAAGCTTGCTACAACATAAGTCAAACTTTTATACGAAATTATCTGAAACTTTATTTGTAGGACGTCTTTGTTTTAGTTCGATGACAAAAAGGGGGTGCGATTGTATTGTCCAATACTGTATATATATAATTATAAATTTTAAAATAACAAAATATATTTAGGATATATGTACATATATTAGATTAACTGATTCAATATAGAGTAAGGAACAGAAATATTATAATCTTACGAGCATAAAAAACGTATTTTAAATTTTTGGTAAACATATTGAATTCAAATTAACAGTCTTCAGTCCATGAAACCCGAGTCCATGATTCTAAGTTGTCGATGACATTTGATTGCTGCTCAATATTGTGAATCTGCTCACTTTCATCGGATTTTGGAATGTCTACGTCATTCTCATCAAGCCATTCAACATCATGGTGCTCTAAGGCTTTAATAATGCACATCAGTTCATTAGCACGACGAGCAGCGACTCTTGCAGGTCTAACTTTCCTGTCAGTGTTCATGTTTACTTTTTTATGGATATTTTCAATGTGACGATTTAGTGACTTGACGGAAGCATGATAAAGACCACACGTTTTTCATGTACGACTTGATAGCCTCAATTTTACCGTCGGACAAAAATAATCGTAGGGCATTTGCAGAAAATCTTTGAGTGAGGCACTTAAGCCAAGAGCTAAATTGACTGGAAGATAAGAAATTGCCCTCCTTCATCTAAAACCAAGTCATCAAGTGTTTGTTTTACTTTTACAGGTGCTTTAAGAAACCTGTTGTCTAGTAACTTAAATAGGCCACTTCTAGGACGACATCCAGTATTTCTACATTTTACAATTTGAAGCAAGTATTGGCTTTCACGTACATGTTCTGAATACCACTTAATGTCTGGAAAATCAGGAAGATCTTGTTCACCTGCCCCAACATATTTCGCGGTAACGTTATGGCCATCAATTACCATTGAACTCCATACTTCAGCTAATACATTTCCTGCAAATTCGAAATTAGATTTCTCTAAATGTTCATCAATTGTAACGCCACGTTCATCCAAATGAGACCCAAAATGGTCATGAGGCAATATTAAACCAGCCAGTTCCCGACTAAGAGGAGCCATTCTGCGCTCTACTCTGTTATAAGCACTTCTTCAAGGAGCATTGGTAGCTAAAAACAATGCATCGAGATCATGTCGCTTAAAGTGTTGTATAGCAAACGCTATTACTTTTTGATAACGCGGATTTTCATCGGGGCCTCCATCAACTGTCATGATTACCACTGGTTTTACTGGTCCATGGTCAGTTTTAGCTAATGGTCGAAACTCTTCAAGTTCGACAAGCGTCTCGGTATCCTGAGCATGAGTATTAGCAGTAGATGAACTATGCTTTCCACTTCGAATAGCGATGTATGTTGGCCCAGAATATCCAACGGCTTGCGGTTGTCCTAGCATACTGGAAGTGATTTTGATACCAGCATACACAGATGGTATTAATTTATGACGTTCAGCGATTACCCAATCGTGATCAGGCAATTTGATTCTATATTTGATATATTTGATCTGGTCCAAGTATGGATGCTATGCTCTCTAAATAATGGATTGATGTTTCAGCGAACTTGCTATCTAAGTGACTCTTGTGGTGATCAGTTTGAGCCCGAATAAGCTTAACAGGGACTGTCGATACATGTATTCGTTCCTCTGCAGAATTAGACTTTCTAGGAACTAAACGAAGATATGTCCCACTGCGACTAATGTCAAATCCCATTTTACGTAATTCTTGTGTGAGTTCATCAAGAGTTTTTACGCTGCGAATAGATTCCGTTCGTCTTCTATCATCTGCTGCACTCCCAAATAGAGCTATATCCGCAATTGTTTTCAATAGCAATGGTTGATTGCTTACAAGATTAGGATGCCCCACTGAATCCCTCAGAGACAGTCTTTTTTTATTTCTGGATTTTCATTACAAATATTTTCTAACTTTCTTTTCATACCATCCCTGTGTTTCTTCTGGGCAATTGCGTTTTGAACCTTCCTGTTTAAAGCCTGTTTTGTTGTTTTTATTTCCTCGCGCAACTTAATGATCTGTTTATCAACTTCAGCACGGCTTGGCATAGTATCTCGCGCAGAATGCAAAGCATTTAGATTTTTTTCGAGTTGAGCAATCATATTTTTCAAAGCTTCCTGAGAAGGTTTTGCTCTCTGATTATCTGCATTTTCATTATTTTCGCTTTGCTGTTGTGATTCGTTACCAGGTTTTATTTTATCTTCTTCCTGTTCTTTAATATTTGAAGGTGGCTGTATAATTTGTGATTTTTCTGCTGATTTACAGGTAGTCGTTGCCTAAAAATAAAAACTTAATTAATTAATTTAAAGAGTATTTAAAGCCCTATGGGTACGAATCTGCAAAGTCGGTAATCGAACCCATATCATACAAAAAACGAACACCCTAAAATGATTTCATCACTCACCTTGGAAAAAAAATTTAGAAGATTGGATTTATTCTTAGTCGCCGCTTGCAATTCTTCTGCAATTCTCTTAGATACAATAATATCTATTCCTTGTCGGACTTTGCTTGTAATTTATAATTTCGCCACACTTCGTTCACTAACTTTTGTACATTTTGTACTTTTGTACTTGTATGCGATTTTTTAAAACTTTCAAACAATTTTTGGTATAACTTGGATTTGTCTATATGAAAGGACATCTTACTTCATCCAAACGAAACAATACACTGACAGAGGAAATTTAGTCAAGTAAATAGAACGCGGTAATTCCCCGAACGTATGCATTATTTGCGGGAATCCCCGAAAATGCGTTTCGTTTTCAAGTAAAAACAATGTGAGGGTTGCCATTCGTGTTAAAAAGTAAATAACTACTGATGACGTAATCATCATCTAGACTCCCCCACCCCCCATGTCATAGAAAATAAGCAAAACAAAGACCCCCCGCCCCCCAATAGTGCTTACGTAATACTTGAACGGCCCCTTACGTAAAGAAAAAATATGTGGAAAAAAGTTGTGGTTTTGGAATGCAGCCCTCGCAAAGAGTAATTTTTTCATATGTTTTCATAAAAAAAAAACAAAAATCTGAAATGATAAAAAGCTAATATTGCGAAAACTATCTGGTTGAGCAAAAAACAATTTATAACACTTTTATACCAAATTTTATTGCGATTTTATTCTGTAAACCTTTTTGCAATTGCATGACCCGTAATATATATAATTAAAGGGAGCCGTCTTTCTGGTTTTTTCGAATAATGGTATATTGCAAATATCTCGAAAACGGTACCATAAAATCAAAAATGAACTCGATTTTCGAAATCATGAGGTGGTTTTACATAGGAATTTCATAACGGAGTTTCTGGTAAAGAGAAAAAGTTGAAATTCGTGGTCCAGTGTTATTTATTAATTGTGTCATCTATTTTTTATCCACCTTGATGGAAATCAACAAAATAGCCTTTGCATTATTTGTATACTTTTATATACTCATTGAAATAAATGTTCATTCGTTCAAGAGAATTCAATCTAAACGTTTCATATTTCCAATAGGTTATGGGCACCTAAGCTTTGAATTTAAAATCAATCAAGAAAAAAAAAAAGAAAAAAGAAAATTTTGTGAAAAACAAATTTATCTTGCTGTTTTAAATAAAAAATTTTGAAGTGGCTTCTATTTGTCAAATAGAGAAGCTTAATAATTCGAACTACGATTCTTGGAATGTACAAATGAAAAGTACATTTGGATGTGTGGCAAATTGCAAATGGGAACAATCTTCAGTCGCAATATACAACTGCGGAAGCAATTGCAAAATGGGAAACACAGGACGAGAAAGCTCTGGCCTCAATAACTTTAAGCATAAGTCCATCGCAAATCAACCACATCAAACATGCAACTTCAGCGGCTACAGCTTGGAATATTCTAAAAGAAATTCATCAGCCACGAGGACCTGCTAGGAAGGTAGCACTGTTTAAGGATCTGCTGAATCACAAAGTTATGGGTGATAATAATATAGTTTCGTACGTTAACACATTCATGGATATTGTTGAAAAACTGAGCGAAATCAACGTTAAGTTACCAGAAGAGCTTTTAGTAATCATGTCATATGAGTCATTTATAGTATCTATGGAGACTCGAGATTTATTGCCAGCATTGAGTACACTAAAGGTGAAGCTAATGGAAGAAAGTAACAGAAAAAGTGCACTTGAACGAAGTGCAGATGATACCAGTGAGCAAGCTTATGTAGCACGTGGCAAGAGTGGTCAAGAACACAAGAAGATGGTCAAAAATCCGAACGTAAAATGCTTCAACTGTGGGTAAAAGGGACATTTTGCGGCAAGCTGCAAGGAACACCGAAAGAAGAAGACAACAGAAAAACGAAATGACGAGGAGATGTTTTCAATTCTGGCGTCGACGCAGACAGAAACTGTATGGAAAGGTGATTAGTGTATCGATAGTGGAGCAACTTCACATTTGTGCAGTGATCGCGGTATGTTCGAAACATTTGAGGAGCATTACGAGAAGATTATGCTGGCGGGCGAGAATTTCATAGAGGCTAAAGGTCGTGGGAACGTAGCAATGAAAAAAAACAAATTCAAGGTGACGTTAGAAAAAGTTTTATATGTACCAGATCTGCAAACCAATTTCATATCTGTAAGTAAAGCGGTGCAACACCAGAAGACGGTAATTTTTAACAACAGTTACGCAATCGTTAAAGACAATTTTGGCGAAGAAATAATCAGGGGTAAGCACACGAATAATCTTTTTATGGTATGTAATGAGAAAAACAAATGTTATCTTGTTCATTCATCAAATGAAGTTGCTTTCATGTGGCATAATCGGTATGGACACTTGAATTTTTCAAGTCTAAATCATATTAAAAAGAATAATATGGTAAATGGTTTACAAATAGAAGGTTTTTCTAACGAGCTTCAATGCACAACTTGCATGGCAAGTAAAATTTGTACGAAACCTTTTACGAAAAGTGAGGTAAATCAATCCGAAGATGTTTTAGATATCATTCATACTGATATATGTGGCCCAATGAGTAAAAACTCAATAGGTGGTTCAAGATACTTTGTCACTTTCATTGATGACAAATCAATATTCATACGTATATCAATACGTTTCGTTATTAAATCGAAATCGGAAGTTTTTGAAACATTTAAGGTTTTCAAGTCGCTAGTAGAGCGCAAAACTAACAAGAAAATAAGAATTTTGAGAAGTGATAATGGTACCGAATACGTTAATAGAGAATTTGATAGTTTTTTGAAAACAAACGGAATTCAAAGGCAATTAACGGTACCATACACACCCCAGCAAAACGGTGTAGCCGAACGAGCTAACCGTACCTTAGTAGAGATGGCTAGAAGTATGCTAGTATATTTCCATTTGAAGTATGGACAGGTAGAAAACCTAACGTATGTCATTTAAAAGTATTTGGATCTCACGCAATAGCACTTAATAAGTCACAAAAGCATAAGTTTCTTCCAAAGGGTAAGGAATATATCTTCATTGGATACTCAGAGGTATCGAAAGCTTTTCGTCTACTTGACCCCACGAGTCGTAAAGTCATTGTAAGTTGAGATGTTGTTTTTGTAGAAAATACAAAAGGCCTAAATCGAAAATTAATGGAAACAGACGTAAAAGAGTACGCTACATGGAGTGAGAGTGATTTTACACGTTTAGCTAGCGAAAATGTTGAAGGAGAGGACGAATTTGTTCTTCTACCCGAAACAGAACAAAGGTCAATCAACATTAACAATAGCGCAGAAGACTACCTAACTACCACGAAAGCTACCAAATGTGTTAGGTGCTATGAGTTCCGTTGAAAATATCAAAGTACCAGAGACGGTCAAAGAAGCAATGAATTCAAAGTACTCCAAAAGAATGGAAAGATGCGATGAGTAAGGAATATGCATCATTACTTGAAAACAATACGTGGTGTTTAGTTGATTTACCGTATAATCAGAAGACGGTGGGATGTTACTGGGTGTTTGCATTAAAATACGATAAGAACGGTTTGGTTGAGCGATTCAAGGCTAGACTAGTAGCTAAAGGTTGTAGTCAACAGTAGGGAGTTAACTATACCGAAACATTTTCAAAAGTTTTTAGATACGAAACGATTCGTATGGTTATTGCGTTAGCTGTAGAATATGATATGTATTTACATCAAATTGATATATCAACGGCATATCTAAATGGAGATTTGCAAGATGAAGTTTACATGAAACAACCTGATCATTTTATTGATGAAAAATATCCGAACTGAATAAATCATTATATGGTTTGAAACAGTCAGGCCGTGAGTGGAATGCAAAGTTGGATAACGTTTTACAATCAATCGAATTTACTCCGTGCGCAAGTGACCCATGTCTTTACGTAAAAAGAACACATTCTCTGTTAAGCATTATTGCAGTTTACGTGGATGACTTAATGATAGCGAGTACAGATATGAATGAGTTGATGCACATAAAAGCTAGTATCGCTAAAAATTTTAAATTAGTTGATAAAGACAGTTTGTTAAGAAACTACTCACAGAATATAGCATGGAAAACTGTAAGTCCGTAGCAACTCCTTTGGATGCTTGTTTTCAAGTAAAATGTAATAGCGAACATTGTGTAAATGAATCACCCTGATCAAACGGGTAGGTACCTTAATGCGAATGAACCACTCTGTACGTGCAACACGTCATCACATTTATTTGGTAAAAGTGGCAACACGAAGTGTCAGTAGTATTCGGGAGTCTTCGGTTAACGTTCAACGCCGCAACACGCATAACGTCTTAAGTAAAATTACAACGCCCTCAAACTTTAATAAACTTCTTTCAAAATTATTCTCAATGTGTGAAAAAGAGACAACTGTGAGTCAAAAGCGAACAGAAAAAAGCAACACGGTGTTCATACGTACAAACATACATGCAACATGAGATGTTTTCTTAAAAATAAGAAGAACTAAACGTAAATAGCGACATCTACATTTAACTACTCATCACGACAACGAAAAGTATTGCGGCAAAGAAGGCGAGAAATATTAAACAAGAACATAGAACGAGGAAAATAAAGAAAAAACGAAAATCAACGAGTTTTGAATAACGAAAGCAAAACAAAACGAAAAACATCGAGCAATTCACTGCGAAATTGTAAATGTACATACATACGTGCGTGTGTATACGCAAAATTGAAACTACAAGTAAACGTAAATTTATAAATTAACGATGCCAAAAATAAGCGAATTAAAGATTGACCAACTTAAAGTTATACTCCGCGAGAAGGGGTTGGCCACATCTGGATCAAGAGCAGAACTAGAATTACGTTTAAGAGAAAACATTGGTACAGATGAAATTGAAGCGCCAACTGTGATTAATCCTGGGTTGCAAGAACAAATTGATGATCTGCGGGGTATGATGGAGACTATTGTCAGCATGTTGCAGCCGAATAAGCAGCAATCAAATGACGCAAATGGAACGCAACAAAATGTAAATAACCAAGGCGTATCCGAAAGTACTGGACAAGAGTTAACGCCGACTACAAACTAAAATTTTCGGTCAATTAAAGACATATCAGACATGATTCCGGAGTTTGATCCGACTAATAAGCAGTCGCTAACAGTGCAGCAATTTATTGATCGTGTTGGTGGAGTCATGAGCGCTTATCAACTGGATGAAAGATGTGTGTTGTTGGCAGTTTACAGTCGATTGAAAGGAGTAGCTCGTGTCTGGTTGGACGCGTTGCCCACAGTACACACCAGCTGGGTTAATTTTGCGGCAGATTTGAAAACTGAGTTTTGTGTACAATATGATGAAGCCCAAGTGCATCGTTTGATGAGTGAGTCTATACGCAAAACAGGTGAGCGTATATCGGATTATTGTTTTCGGGTATATGCGTTAGGTAAACGTTTTCAGCTGAGTGAATCTGCTATTATTCAATATACACGTCAAGGTTTGAATCATCGTGATTTGCAAATTGTTATAGCGGCACATAGATTTGAAAACGCTAAGCAAATGCGTGAAATAGTTGAAGATTGGTTAACTAATCGCGTCCAAGACACAACTTCTAAGCAAAACGTCGAAACTAAAGCGCATGTAAAGAACGCGCAGCGTCAACAGCCGAATAATGAAAGCAAACAAATCGTGTGCTATAACTGTGGTGAGGTAGGTCACATATCGAGTAAGTGTACAAAGGAGCAGAAACGGTCAAGATGTGCTGATTGTGGTAGAGTGCATAAACGGGATGAACCGGTCAACTGTGGTCGCAAGCAAGCTGCGCATAACGCTCGGAAAACTGAATTAACGCAAAATGGTAATTGTTTCATTAAGCAAATTTATGTAAAGGGTAAAACGTTTAATGCACTAATCGACACTGGCAGTGAGTGTAGTTTAATGCGAAGTTCTACGGCAGATATGTTGAAAGTTGAATGCGAAGAGTGTTGTACGCATTTGAATGGAATAAGTGGAGGCAAGTATACAATGCGAAAGAGATGCACACTCGACATCGTAATTGGGAAAATAAATGTGAATACGTTGGTATACGTTGTTTCTAATAACATGTTTGAACCCGATTTCTTACTGGGTCAAGATGTTTTAGCTCGTAAAGGCTTATCGTTTAAGGTGGAGAATGGTGAATCAAAGCTCGAAGCTGAGTGTCGTTTTGGTGTTGCCTCACCTAATGGCAAATACGTTACAGAATTGACAAATAATATAAGTAATAGAGAACAACGGGTAAAACTGCAAGAAATGTTGGAAAATTACAGCGATGTTTTCTCAGATGGATTGAACGGCATCGGTAAGTCAAATTTAATTAATATGCAAATTCTTTTGAAGTCAAATAAAGTTATTGCACAAGCGCCTTATAGAGTGCCAGCTCCAAAGCGATTGGTACTGACTGATATGATTAAACAACTTGAAGATAACGATATAATAACGAAATCGTCATCAGAATTTGCAAGCCCTATTGTCCTAGTAAAAAAGAAAGATGGTAGTGATAGGCTTTGCGTGGACTATCGTCGTTTGAACTTAATAGTCGAGAAAGAGAATTTCCCTGTTCCGAATGTCGAAGAGCAATTACACCAAGCCAAACGATATAAATTTTTTTCGGTATTAGACATGAACAGTGGATATTATCAAATTCCAATTTCACCTGATAGTCGCAAATTCACAGCATTTATAACGCCTGATGGGTTGTATGAATTCAAGCGCATGCCTTTTGGGTTGAAGAATGCGCCCATTGTTTTTCAACGCCTAATGGCAAAAATTAAAGAGCTAGTCCACGAAGATGACCTGATGATTTACATGGATGACATCTTGATAGGTAGTCAAACTTTCGAGGAGATGTTAGAGAAGTTAAACCGAGTTTTAGCAGCATTACATAATGCGGGATTAACATTGAATTTTAAAAAATGTGAGTTCATGAAAAGTACTATCACGTTTCTTGCTCACGAATTAACACCAGAGGGTATTTTACCTGGTAAAATTAAAACGCAGGCCGTATCTAATATTTTGACACCGACAAACATAGCTGAAGTACGTAGGTTTTTGGGTTTAAGTGGCTACTTTAGAAAATTTGTACCCGGATACGCTTTAATCTCAGAACCACTACGTAAATTGTTGCGAAAAGATCAAAAATTTTACTGGGCAAACGCGCAAGAAGCGGCGTTTCAGCAATTGAAATGTAAATTAGTATCCCGACCTATCTTAGTAGCATACCGTATTGATGCAGAGCATGAGCTGCATACAGACGCAAGTTCAGTAGGCTTGGCAGGAGTATTATTACAGCGCGAAAAAGACGATTTTAAACCTATAGCGTATTATAGTAGAGCGACTATCGCCGATGAGCAAAAGTTTCATAGCTATGAGCTTGAGTCTCTGGCTGTTGTTGAGTCATTGGAGCGTTTTCGATATTATATTTATGGCAAGAAGATTACAGTTAATACAGATTGTAGTGCGCTTAAAACCACAATGCAAAAGAAAGAGCTTATTCCACGTATCGCCAGGTGGTGGTTGCGAATACAAGATTTCGACATTGAAATCGAACATCGGCCAGGTAACCGAATGGAGCATGTCGATGCTCTAAGCCGAGCCCCTTACGAAGAAGCGAACACTATTGACGTTGCCGATCTACGCACTGACAAAGCAGTAATAGATAATGATGATTTCCTTTTTATTATGCAACTGCAAGATGAAAATATACGTAATATTGTAAACGACATTAAAGTGAACAAAAAAATGCATGATAAAGATTATGTACTACAGCATGGAAGACTGTTACGAAAGGTTGACGACAAACTTCTTTGGGTGGTACCACGCGCACTGCGACAAAGGGTTGTTCAAGATTGCTATACAAACGCAGGACACTTGGGTGTCGAAAAGACTTTAGAGAGAATCAAATCTTATATGTGGTTTCCAAGGATGCGAAATTTTGTCAAACAATTTATTTTATCCTGCGTGGATTGTGCCTTTAATAAACGTAAGGGTGGCAAAACAGAAATACAATATTATTATGATAACATCGAACCGATTCCATTCAGGACCATCCACATGGATCATTTGGGTCCTTTTCCAAAAAGTTCGAAGGGAAAAGAACATATCTTGACGATTGTCGATTCCTTTACAAAATTTACAACTTTATATCCTGTTAAAAATACGTCAACGAGGTACGTAATTGAAGCTTTAAACGAATTAAGTAGCTATGTTGGTATGCCGCTACGTATCGTGACTGATAGAGGTTCCGCTTTTACGTCTCGTGATTTCGAAAAATACTGTGCTGAAAATGACATAAAACACATACTCACGGCAGAGCGAATGGTCATGCCGAAAGAACAAATCGCACAATTTTATCCATGCTATTGTCGACTAACTCTGTTGATAAAAAATGGGACGAAAACATACGTTGTGTGCAGTGGTGTATAAACACAATGAAGAACAGCACTACTGGTTGTCCACCACATGAATTGTTGTACGGTTACAAGCCACGTGATATTTTACGTAACAGAATCATTTTGAGTTTACAACAAAACGATGAAGCATTAAATGACGAACAGCTAACGAATTTACGTGAAACAGCAGCTAAGCGAATTAATGAAAAGCGGGCTCTTGCGAAGTCTCGTTTCGACGCAAAACATGCAATTCCACATACGTTTCAAGAAAATGATTTAGTTTTGGCCGAAAATGAACCACCGAGCACGGGCACCTCAAGAAAACTTGAACCTCGATTCAAAGGACCATTTATAGTTACCAAAGTCCTTGACCACGACCGATATGTGATTGAAGATCTCCCACAAGCACGTCGAACTAGAAAACATTATTCTTCGGTTTATTCAGCTGACAAATTAAAACGCTGGTGTCAACTACCAACAGAAGACAACGATGAAGAAGAAACCGGTGACGACGAGTTGAGCGAGGTCGCTCAAGTTAATCAGGAAGGGCCGACTGTAAACGAATCACCCTGTACAAACGGGTAGGTACCTTAATGCGAATGAACCACTCTGTACATGCAACACGTCATCACATTTATTTGGTAAAAGTGGCAACACGAAGTGTCAGTAGTATTCGGGAGTCTTCGGTTAACGTTCAACGCCGCAACACGCATAACGTCTTAAGTAAAATTACAACGCCCTCACACTTTAATAAACTTCTTTCAAAATTATTCTTTTATTAATAAACTAGTAAGGCCCGCTTGCTTCGCTGCGTATCAGAACTTATAACAGACTGAGTCCGATTTTAATCATTATAGCCTATACGCACTTGATTGTATAGTTCACAACAACAATTAAAAAATACATTTGGCCCAGTTTTCGAAATTTGAAATACATACATATCTCTACATATAATAAAATTGTAACAGGTCGATGTCTGTACATGGCATCTACCCACCCTTCTCTTTTTCCGTCCGAAATTTTTGAAGATATATAATTGAATCCATTTGAGATATTTAAATTAAGCGCATCGCATATTACATTCGTTTGATACCCATATTGTACTAACACATTTTTTTGCAAATACATATTCGTCGATAACTTCAAGATATCTCCGAAAGGTGGCGCGAACTAAAGTCAGTGGAATTAACGTCAGTGACGTTAATTCGCACCCCAAAATCGAATTAATGTCAGTGACATTAAGACGCATGCCAAAAGCGAACTAAGGTCAATATTTTTAGCGAACTAACGTCATTGACATTAATTCGCATTAAGAAAGCGAACTAAAGTCAGTACATTTTTTTATATTCCAAATTTTCATTTTTCATTATCACCTTCGACTTATGATCATTATATCATGAATCTGGGATTTAAAAAATGAATCTGGGGTTGACTTAGGTCAGATCCCCAATTCGGGGTGTGATCCATGGTATTTATGTGCAAAACTCCTTTCCGCATTGGCGGCCTTCGGCCGCCCTTCGAAAAATAACCCTGGGCTACGCCATTCCAACTCCGGGTGGTTGCCATAGCCGTGGCTACCGCCACGGTGATGTCCTTCCGCATGTCACTCTTTTCTCACAGGGTAATGTGATTACAACAACCACATGAAAATGACAGCAAATTCTGAACTTAAACTGCAAATATCTCGGAAACTACTAAAAATATTGGTTCAGCGGAGTTATATTCATGCTCCTGGGACCAAAGCGCGTCTCCTGATACATATCTTAATATTTTTGGTTGTGTATTAGCGCTCGGTACCCCACGTAAACGATTACCCACGTCTAGATTTAGAATCTGAAATGAGATTTCTTTCAACCGTTCAAAAGTTATTTGAGGTTGAAGTTCACAATTTTCTGTAATTTTCATGTGGTTGTTGTAATGGCACATTAGACTGAGCCAAAAAAGTGAAAAAGTGGGAAACGTGGCACGCGGAAGGACATCACCGTGGCGGTAGCCACGGCTATGGCACACACCCGGAGTTGGAATGGCGTAGCCCAGGGTTATTTTTTGAAGCGCGGCCGAAGGCCGCCAATGCGGAAAGGAGTTCTGCACATAAATACCATGGATCATGCCTGCGGCGCTACTTCGTCGAATCTCAAACCCAAATGCCTCAATGACATTAATTCGCATGTCCATAGCGAACTAAAGTCAAAATATTATACGAATTAACGGCACTGACTTTAATTCGTTTTTGGTCATGCGTCTTAATGTCACTGACGTTAATTCGCTTTTTGGGTGCGAATTACGTCACTTTCTTGGCAGTCTAAAAAACAAACTACTGTTGCGCTCAGCAGTACCGAAGCAGAATATATGGCACTGTAAGCAGCTACAAAGGAGGCAGTATACATACGGAAACTTTTGAGAAAAATTTGTTTCAATTTCGATGGTAAGCCGATGATTATTAATGGAGATAATGTCAGCGCACAGCAGCTTGTTAAGAACCCAGTGTATTCAAGAAGCAAGCATATTGATATTCGATATCATTTCATTCGGGAAATATATATGAATAAAAAAATCGAGTGTAAATGGACTCAATGTTTTTTTTTTATATTAACTTTTTATTAAGGATATTTTGTTGAGGCGGAGTGATAGAAATCAACAAAATAGCCTTTGCATTATTTGTATAACGCAAACGTCAAGCTGTGTAGTTGTGTTTTTATTTTTCTCTGTGCTTTTATCTAAAAATTTATTCATATTTTGAAGTTTTGAGCTGGTCTTGCTCAAAATGTAGATCGACGGAAGTTGATCTTTGTAAGGTCTTTCGTCATATAAGAAACGGGTTTTCTGAGATCAGCAAAGACTTTTCTTTGCTGATCGAAAAATTCAAAAAATATGAAAGCATTTTTAAAACGTTCGAAAATCTTGACAAACCGCTTCAACTGGAAAATTCTATCAATCGCGAGTGCACGCCTACGGATGATCGGCCTGCTCCTTTATTAGCGCCGAACTTGCCGCAAGCCGTCGAATTGATAGACTTGGGCTCCCCAATTCCAAGCACTTCTGTTCGGGCAACGTCCAAGAACCCTCTAAAGCCATCCACTAAAAGAAATCCGGATCCTCCCGTAATTGCAGTGGAGTCTGAACCAATTGTTAGGAAGCTGGTTGTGCTCCCTCGCAAAAAATCTATTTTTCTGTCTAGGTTCCATCCTGACACTGCAGAAGAAGATTTGATGTACCATATTTCGTCTAAGGTAAAAGATCGTAATTTGACGGTTAAAAAGTTTAATTTTACGTATCAGAGAAATATGTCGTCATTTAGAATTGATGTCGCTGGAAAAGATTTCGACGCTCTTTTGGAGAGTTCTTTTTGGCCCTCCGGCGCTCTTGTGCGGGAGTTTGAGTATAGACCAAATAGAAATGTTCAAAATGTAGCAACAGTCTCTCGTGATAACGTTGAGCCAAAAAACTGAGTACTAAGACTATGACTATCTTTTATCAAAATGTCAGAGGTTTAAATACCAAACTAACCGATCTTTATTTGAAATCTTTCTGTTGTAACTATAACGTAATTGCTTTTACCAAAACTTGGCTAAAACCTCATGTTTTCAACTCTGAATTTTTTTGTAACGAATATCAAGTTTATAGAAATGATCGCTTGAACAGGGTCGGGGGTGGACTTTTACTTGCAGTTCATTCCTCAATACCTTCAGAGGAGGTTGATTTACCTAACATTGATTCCATTGAGTTCAAATGCATCCGCATTCAGCTAGCAAATGTCTCCATGTACTTATTTGTTTGTTATATCCCTCCAGCATCAGATCTTGCTTTGTACTTACAACTTATCTCTTTGCTCAAAACGGTTCACTTTTTGACTAAAGATTCTGACTCTATGATTGTTTTGGGTGATTTTAATCTACCTCATATATCGTGGAAAATAGTCGATGGAAATATTATTCCAAATCCATCCAGACCGGGCTACAATGACTTTTTAGATGGAATTTCCGATCTCTGTCTTAATCAAATAAACGTTACAGCAAACAAGTTTGGCAAAGTCTTAGATTTAGTTTTTGTCGATGATAAAAATAAATTTTCTGTAAGTCGTTGCGATCCGCTGGTTTTACCAGAAGACGTCTACAACCCTTCTATGGAAATATTTCATGAGACCTTATGTAATTCCCAATGTACACAAGGCTGCTCAAGTAGTAACTTTGATTTTAACTTCTCAAAAGCCAACTATAAGAAATTAAATAAAGAACTGTCTAAAGTAACTTGGCCTGAGCTGTGTGGTGATATCGATTTGTTAAACGATGGTCTAAAGAATTTAGCGATCCTTATGTAACTAAAACTCTCTTTACTACATTATTCAGACCGATACTTGAATACGGTTCTATAATTTGGAACCCGCGTTACCAGGTCCACGTGGATCGCTTAGAATCAGTTCAAAAACAATTTTTACTATTTGCCTTAAGAGATCTTCACTGGGATCCCTTGTATAATTTGCCATCGTATAAGAGTCGCTTAAAACTAATTAATCTTCACAGCATTTCTAGTCGGAGGGAAATGCTTGGAATTGTCTTCACGATTAAATTACTAAATGGTTCAATCGTAAGCCCGTTTATTTTGAGCGAAGTGAACTTCAATGTACCTTCTCGTCCATCAAGACATTTTAAACCACTTATCTTGAAACAGTGCCGAACTAATTTTGAATTAAATGAGCCTTTTCGTTGTTTGTGTCAAGATTATAACTCTCATTCTGGTACGTATGATATTTCAGACTCACTATGCAGCATAAAAAGTCAATTCTTTCTATCCTAAATACATAGCAACAATTTTTATACCTAGTAGTGCTTCGCACACAAGGTATATTAACTTCATTCGCCTAACGGTAGTATGTAACGGCATAAACGAGTCGAGATAGATATTGACTTATGTATATCAAAATGTTCAGGAGGAAAGGAGAAATTGATTGAGCCATGTCCGTCCGTCCGTCCGTCCGTCTGTGAACACGATAACTTGAGTAAATCTTGAGATATCTCAATGAAACTTTGTATGCAGGTTCCTTTTTACTTATCTCTGAACGTTATTGAAAATAGGCAAAATCTGTTAAAAGCCACGCCCACTTTCTATATATATAATATTTTCGAAAATACAAAAAGAGTGATTATTCAGTACATAATACACCTATAAGGATAAAATTTGGTGTGTACCTTAGCGTTAAGGCAAAAAATAAATTCCTGAAGAAATTTATTTCTATTAATACAGGCAATATTTCGAAAAAAAATTAGCGAAATCGGATTAGGTCCACGCCCAATTTTATACGAAAGATTTCGAAAAGGATCATGGATATATTGAATATGCTATAACTTTGCTTAAACTAGCTGTATATCATTTCTATTTCACCTCTAAAGTGTTCGCGGGCAAAGAAAGTCGAAAGCACAAAATTTTTGGAAAATGGGCGTGGCCCCTCCCCTTTATGGGGGATTATTCCACAAAACTTTCCATGCCATAACTCCGGTAAAAATTGACTTATTGAAACGATATTTAGAGAAAGTGTTCAACATATGAGCCCTTTAAAGCACAAGTGGTATAACTCCACTTTTTTTTTTTTTTTAGTTAGGCATGGTACTGTATGGAGAAAAGTGTATTCTATTTAATGCAATAACGTGGTAGCTTCTAGTTCCCATTGCATCCTCATAAAAAGCAGAAATTACCTTTGGGGTCACTCCTGGTCCACGTTTTGGTCAATATTTTCGGAGCGGACTCACCTATGTACCTGAAAACCCCTCCTTTTAAAACGCCAAGCAACGCCTTTAATTTGATACCCATATCGCATAAAAACCTTCTAAGGTAACCCCGTCTCACATTTTGACCGATATCTCGAAATCTCGTATAATTTTTAAACTTTTTTTTAACCTAGAATCATGCCGAGCATCTAGAGAGTTAATGTTTCAAAATTTCATTAAAATCGGTAGAAAGGTTTGCAATTAGAAAACGAAACAGATTTCAAACTATGTTTAAGTTAAATGAAATCTTAAAATCGTTTACAGCACAAGTGGTATAATTAATTTTCGGTGCTCGATAAAACAAGAGTTAATGGACAAAAAGTTTGAAAAACATCAATTTAAGTTATAGAAGACCTTTTTCTGAAGTTTTATTGAAAAAAGTAGTCCAAAAGTTCAATACTGATTTTTATATACAACTTTTAGCAAACCCTTTAATATCTCGATAGAAGAAAAAGTGGAGTTATACCACTTGTGCTTTAGAGCAGGCATCGGCAACCCATAGCTCACTGAGCTGGGCAAGAGCGTAAATGTTTCACACGTACATGCGAGCGCAGTAGCGAGAGCTAGCAACACAAATCCAAAAATATGATCAGTTCCCATGGATGAAAGAGATAAGGTTTAGCCATCACATGTGTGAGAAAAAAGTATTTTCTTCGCGTGACGTATGCGGTGTGTTGTCAACCTGAAAAAGCTGTCAAATACCATACATTTCAAGAAAGAAAATATAAACAACCTAACAAAAGTTGCTAAATAATAATATTTAGTGCGGTAATCATCCAAAATAACTTCAATACGGACGTAATCAGTTTGTATAAATCGTATTAAAAGTATAGAAATCCCTTTACATTGAATTTCTTAAGGAAATTCAAATGGAAAGTTTCGGTCCTCAGATCAGTGAGATTGTAAACAGATATTTCGCGTATAAAATTAGGAAAATTTGCGCAGTGGTTTAGAAAATAATGCAATATCATGTCAGATTTACGATAATAAATGCATTAAATAAGTTTCGACTATGTGATTTAGAACTATTTACTCATTTTAAATGAAGTCGTCAAAGCCGTGTACCAGTGCAAATTTTCATGTAGACATTGGTACAAAATACAAAAGTTTTAATGCTTTTCTTTCTAAAAAATTGTTAAATATCTATTATTTAATGTTTCATTTCGATAATAATTGTATTAAATACGTTCCGGCAGTGTAATTTTAAAAATATTTACTCATTTTAAATGAGGTCCTCAAAGCCGTGTACCAGTGCAAATTTTTATGTAGACATTGGTACAAAATACTAATTATATAAAGTTTTAATGCATTTCTTTCTAAAAAATTGTTGAATATCTATTATTTAATGTTTCATTTCGATAATAATTGTATTAAATACGTTCCGGCAGTGTAATTTTAGAAATATTTACTCATTTTAAATGAGGTCCTCAAAGCCGTGTACCAGTGCAAATTTGTATGTAGACATTGGTACAAAATACTAATTATATAAAGTTTTAATGCATTTCTTTCTAAAAAATTGTTAAATGCCTATTATTTAATGTTTTATTTCTATAATAATTGTATTAAATACGTTCCGGCAGTGTAATTTTGAAAATATTTACTCATTTTAAATGAGGTCCTCAAAGCCGTGTACCAGTGCAATTTGTATGATGTTTTACTTAAATAAATACATACTTGCATACGAAAAATACCAAATCAGTAAAAAGATTTTCTTTCATT
The DNA here is from genome assembly GCA_951509765.1 of Sphenella marginata. Lineage (NCBI taxonomy): Eukaryota > Metazoa > Arthropoda > Insecta > Diptera > Tephritidae > Sphenella > Sphenella marginata. The sequence goes on from OX608078.1 coordinate 45,585,623, forward strand.
TTAAGTGGCTTTATTTTATATACATATATTGTTTAAACGTACAATTAAATGAAATTCTGTAAAGGAAAATATTTGACAAAAATGGAGCCACATTCGTTGGGAGTTTTCATACTCTGGAAAGTGGAAAAACCCAACTTTTTTATCTTTAGGTTTATGGGAATTTGCGCAATTTAACACTGCGCACTTCATTTTTATTAATGAAATAACCAAATATTTTTTTTTTACAAGAATTCACACAGAATAAACAAAACAAATACTGTATTGGGCCAATAGATGAACACCGCATACGTCACAGAAAGTCAGCTGTTTTATTCACAATATGGCGGCAAAGTTGATGGCTTAATCTTGTATAATTGATTCATGCTCAGTTCCTATCCAACTTTCATGCAAGCAAGAACGTTGTCGTTTATGCGCATCGATTTTTCTTGCTTACGTGGGTGCCTACATATTTTTGATATATCCCTGTATGTTTACGGGAAATGCGATTTTTCTTTGCAGAAAATTTAGACGGGGAAGCTGTCTGCTAAGTATTTAAAAAAAACCCCAAAAAAAATTTAAAAAAACACAAAAATTAAAAAAAAATTTATTGTTTTTAGTTGCTAAGATGAACTAGGTACGGTCTTTTTTATTTATTTCAGTTGCTGGAGATGTGCGCTACATTTGTCAGAATATATTGAAATTGTCATGCAAAACCTTAGTAATCAATTGAGCAGCCATTATTAGATAGTCACCCACGTAAAAATATATATATGCGTAAAGCCGAACTATGAGAAAATTTGTGTAATTGTGCTCGCCTATATGTGTGACACACACATTCACGAAATGAATTGTTTGCATGTATGAGAATACCGACGCCTGCTTTAGAGGGCTCATATAAAGCTAACTCTTTGCTGAAAAAATAAACAAAATCGGTGAACGGACACGCGTAATTAAAATCGCGATATTTCCATAATTGTATAAGTTATATAAATAAGATTTTACACACATAATAGGCTTTTTAGGGAAAACTAAGCTGTAAAAAAATTTTGCGGATTTTGTTGAAGTAGGCGTGGCGCCGCCCACTTTTCAGCAAAAAAGGTCTGTTATTTTCAAAAGCGATTGCTTAAAATTTCAAGAAGGTATTTCAATGAAAGTAAGTGAGATACTTCCCAATAGTATGTAGTATACTCCTGCCAAAAATTACGCAAATCGGATAGCAAACACGCAAAATATACGGACAAGTAGTTAACACCCTACTGCCTTTTTTTTAATTTTTTTTATTTTCATACCTTTCATGAACATGAGGAAAGCTATTTATATTTTGTTATTTAGTGATAATTGAATTTACCACTCACAAAAGAAGTGTTTTTAATCGAAAACAATCAGTTGCATTAATAACAACTTTTCCGTTATTAAAATAGACCTGAGTAAATTGGGATACCAAAACAGAACACTGCTAGGTATTTAATGTTCGGTTACACCCGAACTTAGACTTCCTTACTAGTTTTTTCATATCTTTATTCTTAACAATTAACTTTTCGCTGACAACTAATGATTTATTAATTGTGTAATCTTTTTTACTTAGCTGATGAGGTTTTCTCTGTAGCACAAACCAAAGCCTTTCAAAGACTCGGCACGAAAGTACAATCCGCGCGTCATGCGGATGCGCCCCTCGCGCCGGTCGGGCGGGATATGGTGGGTAATCCGTTGGGCATTATTATTATTATTATACACTTTTATATACTCATTGAAATAAATGTTCATTCGTTTAAGAGAATTCAATCTAAACGTTTCATATTTCCAATACACCTTACTTAGCTGATGAGATTTTCTCTGTAGCTGAGCAGTTTTAGATCTCTATGATTAAGAAACCAAAGCCTTTCAAAGACTCGGCACGAAAGAACAATCCGCGCGTTATGCGGATGTGCCCTCGGGCCGGTCGGACGGGATATGGTGGGTAATCCGTTGGGAATTTATATATTAATAGGCTAACATTTTTTCCATACAATCAATTGCCGGAGTGTATCTCATAAAATGCTTCTTAATTTGTAATAATTCATAAAAATTTTTACCAAAAGCCAAAGCTGTTAACTACAGTATCTGACTGTTTTACTGTACATACAGCAGTGGCGCAGGTGGTAAGCGTGACGGCTATGATGCGTGCGTTCGCAGATTCAAGCACGGGTTCAGGGCGGGTTAAGTTTTTACTAAATTGAATTTGCCTTGAAACATATGAAAACTTTTTATCATAATATTTTTTTTACATCCTACTAATATTATAAATGTGAATGTAGCGATGTTTGGATGTTTGGATGTTTGGATGTTTGGATGTCCAGACGTTTGCTTTTGTTCCCTAAAAACTTGAGAATGGCTAGACGGATTTTGTTGAAATTTGGCACGCCTACAGGTTATAGTCTGGAAGGAGCTATAGGCTATTTTTTTTTTTAATTTTGGGGTTCCGACCCTGCTAGGGACCGTTACTTTTCGAAATTTTTTTTATTCCATATAACTCTAAGTATATTGAACCTATACTTATGATATTTCGCATACAGGTATAGAAAGATCGTACAATATGGGTATCAAACGAAAGGGGATGACCCCAGGTTTCATTTTGGCTTCGATATATTTCGATAAATTTATCGATAACCAAGTTATCGGTCAAAATTCGATTGCCCAAAAACCTTAATATTACCCTACAATATGGGTATCAAAGGAAAGGGGATGGCCCCAGGTTTCATTTGGGCTTCGATATATTTCGATAAATTTATCGATAACTGAGTTATCGGTGAAAATGTTATTGCACAAAAACCTTAAAATTGCCCTACAATATGGGTATCAAACGAAAAGGGGTAGCTCCAGGTTACATTTGGACTTCGATATATTTCGATAAATTTATCGATAACTGAGTTATCGGTGAAAATGTTATTGCTCAAAAACCTTAAAATTGCCCTACAATATGGGTATCAAACGAAAGGGGATAGCTCCAGGTTACATTTGGACTTCGATATATTTCGATAAATTTATCTATAACTGAGTTATCGGTGAAAATGTTATTGCACAAAAACCTTAAAATTGCCCTACAATATGGGTATCAAACGAAAGGGGATAGCTCCAGGTTACATTTGGACTTCGATATATTTCGATAAATTTATCGATAACTGAGTTATCGGTGATTACCCAAAAAACTTAACATTACCCTATAATATGGGTATCAAACGAAAGGGAGGGCCCCAGGTTTCATTTTCGCTTCGATATATTTCGATGAATTGATCGATAACTAAGTTATCGGTCAAAATTCGATTGCCCAAAAACCTTAATATTACCCTACAATATGGGTATCAAACGAAAGGGGATGGCCCCAGGTTTCATTTGGGCTTCGATATATTTCGATAAATTTATCGATAACTGAGTTATCGGTGATTGCCCAAAAAACTTAACATTACCCTATAATATGGGTATCAAACGAAAGAGGAGGGTCCCAGGTTTCATTTTGGCTTCGACATATTTCGATAAATTGATCGATAACTAAGTTATCGGTAAAAATTCGATTGCCCAAAAACCTTAATATTACCCTACAATATGGGTATCAAACGAAAGGGGATGGCCCCAGGTTTCATTTGGGCTTCGATATATTTCGATAAATTTATCGATAACTGAGTTATCGGTGAAAATGTTATTGCCCAAAAACCTTAATATTACCCTACAATATGGGTATCAAACGAAAGGGGATGGCGCCAGGTTTCATTTGGGCTTCGATATATTTCGATAAATTTATCTATAACTGAGTTATCGGTGAAAATGTTATTGCACAAAAACCTTAAAATTGCCCTACAATATGGGTATCAAACGAAAGGGGATAGCTCCAGGTTACATTTGGACTTCGATATATTTCGATAAATTTATCTATAACTGAGTTATCGGTGAAAATGTTATTGCCCAAAAACCTTAATATTACCCTACAATATGGGTATCAAACGAAAGGGGATGGCGCCAGGTTTCATTTGGGCTTCGATATATTTCGATAAATTTATCTATAACTGAGTTATCGGTGAAAATGTTATTGCACAAAAACCTTAAAATTGCCCTACAATATGGGTATCAAACGAAAGGGGATAGCTCCAGGTTACATTTGGACTTCGATATATTTCGATAAATTTATCGATAACTGAGTTATCGGTGAAAATGTTATTGCTCAAAAACCTTAAAATTGCCCTACAATATGGGTATCAAACGAAAGGGGATAGCTCCAGGTTACATTTGGACTTCGATATATTTCGATAAATTTATCTATAACTGAGTTATCGGTGAAAATGTTATTGCACAAAAACCTTAAAATTGCCCTACAATATGGGTATCAAACGAAAGGGGATAGCTCCAGGTTACATTTGGACTTCGATATATTTCGATAAATTTATCGATAACTGAGTTATCGGTGATTACCCAAAAAACTTAACATTACCCTATAATATGGGTATCAAACGAAAGGGAGGGCCCCAGGTTTCATTTTCGCTTCGATATATTTCGATGAATTGATCGATAACTAAGTTATCGGTCAAAATTCGATTGCCCAAAAACCTTAATATTACCCTACAATATGGGTATCAAACGAAAAGGGGTAGCTCCAGGTTACATTTGGACTTCGATATATTTCGATAAATTTATCGATAACTGAGTTATCGGTGAAAATGTTATTGCTCAAAAACCTTAAAATTGCCCTACAATATGGGTATCAAACGAAAGGGGATAGCTCCAGGTTACATTTGGACTTCGATATATTTCGATAAATTTATCTATAACTGAGTTATCGGTGAAAATGTTATTGCACAAAAACCTTAAAATTGCCCTACAATATGGGTATCAAACGAAAGGGGATAGCTCCAGGTTACATTTGGACTTCGATATATTTCCATAAATTTATCGATAACTGAGTTATCGGTGATTACCCAAAAAACTTAACATTACCCTATAATATGGGTATCAAACGAAAGGGAGGGCCCCAGGTTTCATTTTCGCTTCGATATATTTCGATGAATTGATCGATAACTAAGTTATCGGTCAAAATTCGATTGCCCAAAAACCTTAATATTACCCTACAATATGGGTATCAAACGAAAGGGGATGGCCCCAGGTTTCATTTGGGCTTCGATATATTTCGATAAATTTATCGATAACTGAGTTATCGGTGATTGCCCAAAAAACTTAACATTACCCTATAATATGGGTATCAAACGAAAGAGGAGGGTCCCAGGTTTCATTTTGGCTTCGACATATTTCGATAAATTGATCGATAACTAAGTTATCGGTAAAAATTCGATTGCCCAAAAACCTTAATATTACCCTACAATATGGGTATCAAACGAAAGGGGATGGCCCCAGGTTTCATTTGGGCTTCGATATATTTCGATAAATTTATCGATAACTGAGTTATCGGTGAAAATGTTATTGCCCAAAAACCTTAATATTACCCTACAATATGGGTATCAAACGAAAGGGGATGGCGCCAGGTTTCATTTGGGCTTCGATATATTTCGATAAATTTATCTATAACTGAGTTATCGGTGTAAATGTTATTGCACAAAAACCTTAAAATTGCCCTACAATATGGGTATCAAACGAAAGGGGATAGCTCCAGGTTACATTTGGACTTCGATATATTTCTATAAATTTATCGATAACTGAGTTATCGGTGATTGCCCAAAAAACTTAACATTACTCTATAATATGGGTATAAAACGAAAGGAGAAGGCAGCAGGTTTCATTTGAACTACGATAGGTTTCGATAAATTGATCGATAACTGAGTTATCGGTGAAATTGTCATTGCCCAAAAACCTTAAACTTGACCTACAATATGGGTATCAAACGAAAGGGGAAGGCCCCAGGTTTCAATTTAGCTTTGATATTTTGCGATAAATTGATCGATAACTAAGTTATCGGTCAAAATTCGATTGCCCGAAAACCACTATTTTACATTACAATATGGGTATCAAACGAAAGGAGATAGCTCCAGGTTTCATTTGGATTTCGATATATTTCGGTGAAAATGTTATTGCACAAAAACCTTAAAATTGCCCTACAATATGGGTATCAAACGAAAGGGGATAGCTCCAGGTTACATTTGGACTTCGATATATTTCTATAAATTTATCGATAACTGAGTTATCGGTGATTGCCCAAAAAACTTAACATTACTCTATAATATGGGTATAAAACGAAAGGAGAAGGCAGCAGGTTTCATTTGGACTACGATAGGTTTCGATAAATTGATCGATAACTGAGTTATCGGTGAAATTGTGATTGCCCAAAAACCTTAAACTTGACCTACAATATGGGTATGACACGAAAGGGGAAGGCCCCAGGTTTCAATTTAGCTTTGATATTTTTCGATAAATTGATCGATAACTAAGTTATCGGTGAAAATGTTATTGCACAAAAACCTTAAAATTGCCCTACAATATGGGCATCAAACGAAAGAGGGAAGGCCCCAGGTTTCATTTGTACTTTAATATATTTCGATAAATTTATTGATAACTAAGTTATCGGTGAAAATGTTATTGCACAAAAACCTTAATATTACCCTACAATATGGGCATCAAACGAAAGAGGGAAGGCCCCAGGTTTCATTTGTACTTTAATATATTTCGATAAATTTATCGATAACTAAGTTATCGGTGAAAATGTTATTGCACAAAAACCTTAATATTACCCTACAATATGGGTATCAAACGAAAGAAGATAGCTCCAGGTTTAATTTGGACTTCGTTATATTTCGATAAATTTATCGATAACTAAGTTATCGGTGAAAATGTTATTGCACAAAAACCTTAAAATTGCCCTACAATATGGGTATCAAACGAAAGGAGATAGCTCCAGGTTTCATTTGGATTTCGATATATTTCGATAAATTTATCGATAACTGAGTTATCGGTGATTGCCCAAAAAACTTAACATTACTCTATAATATGGGTATAAAACGAAAGGAGAAGGCAGCAGGTTTCATTTGAACTACGATAGGTTTCGATAAATTGATCGATAACTGAGTTATCGGTGAAAATGTGATTGCCCAAAAACCTTAAACTTGCCCTACAATATGGGTATCAAACGAAAGGGGAAGGCCCCAGGTTTCATTTGTACTTCGACATATTTCGATAAATTTATCTATAACTGAGTTATCGGTAAAAATGCGATTTCAGAAAAACCTTAATACACCTACAATATTGTATCAAATCAACATTTGAAGTTGAATTCATCCTGGCACAATTTGTCAAAATTGAATTCTTGAAAGGCCCCCTAACGTTACCAACGAATACCGCAAAAGAAAATTTTTGAAAACCGGTTTTCAATACTCTTTTTTCATAATTTTCAAAATATTCGAATTTGGTAAATTCTTCAGTAGGCAATAATATATTATATAAATATGAAATCTTAAAGTATATTATTGATTTTGAAAGCCCCCCTTACTACTTACATCCCGAGCAACGCCGGGTACCCTGCTAGTTTATCATATTTGTAACCCAATATTTTAATATTTTTCTGTTTATCACCTCTATCTCGGAGTGAAAAAATCAAATTATTTGAAAAAAAGCTAAAAAATTATTCCAATTTATCAATATTTCTCTTTTTATTTTTTTTAAGAAATATATCATATTTAATATATGTACAAAAATAAAAACAGAGTTTGTAGCTTCTCCAATTTTATATTTACGAAATAGGTAGAAATCCCGTTAATTTTCCTAAAGACATCAACTATTTTCTTCCTAAAAATTTTAATTTGTAAAAGAGTCGACATATAACCGGAATCCTTATTTTTGTAACCCAATATTTCAATATTTTTCTGTTTATGACATCTATATTGGAGTGAAAAAATAAATTTTTTTGAAAAAAAGCTAAAAAAAAAGTATTCCAATTTATCAATATTTATAAATTTATATTTTTTAAGAAATATATCATATTTAATATTTATAAATTATATTTCTGAGTTAAAGTTGACGAAAAAATCCAGAAAACCATCACATGTTGAAGTTGTAATATCTCCCCCTATACGAACTTCAAAAAATCCGCAACTAAAGGAAAAATTGAGAAAACTGTTTGTATACCCAAAAAAAAAAAACACAATTTGGAAACTGGCTAATGTTAAGAAGTTAGCAGAATCTCAAAATGAATGTTCATTCGTTTCAATCCATATGGCTATGTATGTATGTATATTCTTAGCGGTGGTAATATTTGCTGAACCTTTTTTGCTTAGGTATAGCATTTGACATGGTAGGGTAAAGTTATATGCACAGCTTTAATAAATACATATAGCTATATACATATGTATAAGTTGAGGTCATACTAAATATATACATATATATCACAAAAAAATTATTGAAATGATATAAAACTGAATATAAAATGTACTTATTTATATGTATATCTAAATTGTTGGGGAAAAAACCCCAAGAAATCCAAAATGGCAACCGGCCTAATGCTCATATTGAGCACTTCAAAATAAACGCCAAATTAATTTTAATAAAAAATATGCATGATCCAATAATACAGGTCGTGTCGACAGGCCAGCTGATATTTATTTTTTTCTCGAATTTTGACAATCAACCCATTTTTCAGTACGATTTTGACTATAAACCAGTGGTGGCCAGAATTAAAATATCAATGCACGCGTGCATAGGCTACCTTTTGCTGCCGACGTCGATGCCATGTATATTTTATTACACTGCACTTGACTCACCTTCACTTCACTCAGTTAAATACAGCGAAAAACAACCAAAACTAAACTTTAGGTTTAAAAGATGAAATTTGAATTTATTCGGATTATTAAGCGCAAAAAAGTAGTGGCGGGTACAATGGCATAAACGATTGTGTCAAATACGGATTTTTCCGGTATTATTATAGGGTGCCGCTCATTGTAGCTCAGACTGGAGTTCGCTAGCCTGCCATTGGCACGAAGCAGTCCCTTAGAGTCTACAAAGGGGTTAAGTACTAAGAGTGTGCTCTTTTTGTCAATGGGCTTTGATGCCATTAACAGTGATCGTTCACTACTGTAATAGCGAGTGTGTGCACTCGATTAGGGCTATTTTTGCCCGATGCAAGTCTTGATGCGTAAGTGCATAGCTTGCGGTATTGGCTATCCCTTTCACCTTATTCTTTAAGCGAGTTACAAATTGAAACATATACGCTATTACTCTTAAGGCTCGGGGGAACGACGAAAATCGCTCTAGGATGTCTGTATCCTCCAACGTTGTATGAAAGCCTTCTATTCTTCTACTTTCTGGGGCTATTATATTGCGACCGGGCGACTTTGGCCATGCGTCAGGTGATTCGACCATCCATTTGGGGCCATTCCACCATAGTGTGGTGGTTGTAAGGTGCAGGGGTTTGCAGCCTCTTGTTCCAAGATCCGCAGGGTTATCAGCACTGGCTACATGTCGCCAAGTTGCTGGCCCAACCAAGTCAATGATTTGTGGTGGCTTTTCTAGCCATGCTAGCACGATTTCTGAATCGGACCATAGATATAGTTTCCGATCGCTCAGGTCTAAATGTGCTTGCACGGTCGAGGCTAGTTTTGCGAGCAGGAGTGCGCCGCATAGTTCGAGCCGTGGGAGGCTTACGGTCTTAAGAGGTGCGACCTTTGCCACTAATAAGTGACTTGTTGTTTTGCCATCGTGCTGGGTTCGCACATAAATAGCAGCGCAGTATGCTTTCTCAGAAGCATCGCAAAAGCGGTGGATTTCGACTTCATGATCGGGTGAGAAATTCACCCACCGAGGTATTTGTATCTCGGAGATAGTGTGCAAGTTACTTGCAAATTGGGACCATTTTATTAAGCGGAGTGGTTTCAAAACTTCGTCCCAATCGGTTCCATCTAGCCATAATTCTTGAATGAGGATTTTTGCTTGTATCATGATTGGTGCAAGCCATCCTGCGGGGTCAAAAAGTTTTGCCACAGATGACAAAATTTGTCTTTTCGTTTTTGCGGATTTTGCAGATACCGACTCAAGGGTGTAAGAAAATTGGTCTGATACTGCATTCCATTGTATGTCCAGAGTTTTAGTGGTGCTCTCTTTTTCAAACTTTAGAAAATTAGTATCTAACATGTTTTCTTTATTGTTTTTTGCCAGTATTTCTGGATGGTTGGAAGTTATCTTTTTTAATGGGAACCCTGCTGAATCGAGGGCTTCGACAACTTGCGCTAGTGACTCGCACGCTAGAGGAAGGCTGTGGCTTCCAGACAGTATATCGTCTACGTATGTTTGAGAGCTTAGCACCGGGGCGGCTAGTGGTAGTTTTTCTTTCGTATCTTTTGCCAGTTCGTGTAGTGTACGAATGGCTAGGAAAGGGGTGCAGTTTACGCCAAATGTCACCGTTTTTAGCTTGTAGTCGCGGATTGGACTGCTAGGTGAATTGCGGAATATAATGGTAGTCTTGGTCGTCGTCATGTACTAGGATTTGTCTGTACATTTTTTCGACGTCACCATTGAATACGTATTTATACATCCGCCACTGTAAGATAAGTAGCATTAAGTCGGGTTGTAATGTTGGACCCGTGTATAAAACGTCATTTAATGAATTGCCTGAGCTTGTGCATTTAGATGCATTAAACACCACTCTTACTTTTGTTGTAAGTTTTTCTGGTTTTATAACCACGTGGTGTGGTAGATAAAATGAGGCGTGTTTGCCTTTTGTAATTTTTTCATAGGATTTTACGGCTTCCATATGATCTAATTTTATGTATTCCTCAAGGACGTTGTCGTATGAGGTTTTTAGCTCGCCTTTTTTAAGTAGGTTTCTTTCCATACTTAAAAACTGTTGTAGCGCAGAGGCTCGTGAGTGGCGAGTGTATCAGGAAATTGTTGTTTGAATGGTAGTCGTACGACGTACCGCCCGTTTTCTGATCTCGTAGTTGTGGACTCGTAGAAGTCTTCACAATACTTGTCGTCAGCTGTAGTAACGGGTATTGGGGGTAGTTCTTCTACCTCCCAGAATTTTCTCAATTGTGAGTTAAGATAGTCATTCGAAATATCTTCCACTTGCGTTGTGAAGCTGGAGATTTTCTCTTTGACTTGACCGCTTAAAATCCATCCAAAGATGGTATTTTGGGCTAGTAGGTTGTTGGAGATTTTCTCAACACCTTGAAGTATTATTTGGGGGATTAGATCGCTTCCCAATAATATGTCGATTTGATCGGGTGTATGGCAGTTGGGATCGGCTAGTTTCAGATGTGAAAACTTTTGCCAGTGCTCGCTACTTATATTATAGCTTGGGAGCATATTTGTCAGTCGTGGTAGAACTATAGCTTGTGCTTTTATTCGTTGATCCGCATTTGAACACATCAAGGTAATGAGGCAGATTTTATTTGAGTTTTGAACTACTCTTCCACCCATTCCCGATATTTCAAAATTGGCTGATTTTGTTGATAAATTTAAACTTTTTTGGACCTTAGATGCTATGAATGATCGCTGCGATCCTTGATCTATTAAGGCCCTTAGTTTAAATAGTTCTCCTCTGTGTTCGATGGAGACTATTGCTGTCGGTAACAGTGTTTTGCTTTCATTTTCTGAATGAAGCGTTTGTACTCTGGCTGCATTTGAGCAGCATGGTTGTTCTTGACAACTTTCGGGATTTTCCGATCTAGCAGTTGCAGCTAGTCCCGTGGTTCTTTTGGCATTTGAATTGTTTTGGGCATTGTTATAATTATTATTATGGAGCATCGAATGATGTCTCCTACGGCAATATGAGCAAGTGTATTGACTCGCACATGTCTGTGCAGTATGAGTAGGCGATAGGCAATTGTTGCAAAGTTTCTTAGTTCTGACTAAGTTATTTCTTTCGTTTATTGATAAATTTCTAAACTTCTCGCAAGATCTTAGTTGATGCCCTCCGCTGCACAGTTCGCATGACATATTTCTATATTGTTCAGATGTAAACGATTGAGATTTATTGAAACTCTTGTTATTAGAATTATATTTATTGGCTTGGGGTTTAAAGAAGCTTCTATTATGGTCTTCGTTTATATTTCTCGGCTTTGATTTTTTATTATCTACCCGTTCTGCAATTTCGAATTGGGTGGTGAGGAAATCTTTCATTTGTTGCCACGTTGGACATTTTTTACGGGATGAGAGCGATTGCTCCCATAAAATTAATGATTTTTCTGGTAATGTGGCAGCACAGATATTGACCAGACGGGGTCCCAGTTTTCAGTGGGGACTTTCTGGGTTGCTAGAACCGATAAACAGTTTGTTACTGTGGACTGTAACTTCAGAAATTCCTCACTAGTTTCTTTTTGAATTTTTGGTAAATTCATTAAGGTCGTTATTTGTTTATCGACCAAGACTCTTTCATTTTCATATCTAGCTTTTAACGCTTCCCAAGCCAGATTAAAATTGTCATCGTTAAGTGCGAACTGTTTTACTATTATTCCTGATTGACCTTTTGTTTTATTTCGCAAATGGTATAATTTTTGCGCTTGTGATAGCTTTGGGTGGTTTATGTAAACGGCTGAGAACATGTCTCGGAACGACGGCCATTGCTCATAACCCCCATGAAATACTTCAGTATCACAGGCTGGCACTTTGAGATATATGCCTGAACTTGCTTCTTGGTTTTGGGGCAGCTCTACTCGCTGGGGTGGAGTAGGTGCAGTTATAGGCTTAAGAAGTTTGAGTTGATCGGAGATCATAGCCTTTGTTTCTTCGTACTGGTCTAAGCAGTTTTCATATTTGGAATACGCCGAGTTTTTAAAGTTTTCGGGCAGTTCTGAATTATCTGTTTCGATGATTGCGTCATATGCCGCTTGGAGCCGTATCCAAAATCTATCAAGTGATTTTTATTTCACTTCAAGAACCGATTCTGTATTTTCCTCTATGGGGATTGAGGAGAATCTAGTGCAGTATCTAATGATACTGTCACTTTCCGCAATGAATCTTGCGCCTGAAAATTCTTTAAAGTTTTTTGGGCTTACACCCCGTTTTGAGCGGGTGCTTTCCGCAGGGATATTTTGAGGGTTTTCCTCGTCGCCTTTCTTAGGCACATCTTATTGTTGGGGTGGGGCCATATTGTGTATATTTTACAATATGCGTATGTATGTATAAATTAGTTAAGTATGTATGTATACTTTCGTTTTTGTTTTGCTCGCTACTGTATTTTCTATCGCGTTATTAGTATAAATAAATATTTATGCCTAGCTAGCATATTTTGTAGCGTTATAAAGCAGGAAAATTTATTTTTGAAAGTACCGTTTTTTTTTTGTACGCTGCTTTTATTTTGCACGGGACTGTAATTTCTAAGTCGATACCGATTTGTTTTTTTTTTTTTTTGACCGATAAGTCGATATATAAATGCAAATATTTATGAATATATGCTATTTTTTAAAAGGACCGAGATTTTTTAATTGACGCTTCTATTATTTTGTAAGCGACTGTAGTTTCTAAATTGGTTTTTTCTTGTTTAAGAAATGTCCAAGACTAATTGTAATTCTTACCGCTTATTTTTTCCTTATATTTTTTTGAAACTACTCACAGTATTTTTTGTAAGGTTTTGTCAATTTATAAGTACTTCCACTATTTTTTGGTGGGTATGTTTAGTTGTTAATTTTTTGCTTTGTCGCGAGGGTGGCTATGCTATGTACACGTTTGTGTGTATGTCTATTAGTTTCTATGTAAACAATAGAAGCAATGGATCAAATTTTGTGTCGCCTAGGCCTAAGCCAAGAGGTGGTTTTTCCAAGCGAAAATGAGGAAGCCAATCACGCGCCATGCCTCAGAGCCAACAGTGCTCGCCACCAACAAATACATATAGGGTGTCACAGGTGTCCCGCACCTCCCGTTCTCTAAGAACAAAATGTTTTTAACATTTGCGCAACACGGTCATCAGAACCTGAGCCAAATGATTTAATGAATACCTTTTGAGCAAGACGGTCACATAGCACCTGAGCCAAAAGGTGGTTTTTCATACCGAAAATGAGGAAGCCAATCGCGCCATGCCTCAGAGCCAACAGTGCTCGCTACCAATAATACATATATACTCTCTCGTTCTCCAAAGAACATTTTTAGGCAAACATGGTCGTCAGAACCTGAGCCAAATGAATAAATACCTTTTGAGCAAAACGGTCACATAGCACCTGAGCCAAATAATAAAATAAAATAAAAAATTGAAATAACTTAAAAAACAACTCGCCTTCTCTAAAGCTTAGACATAGTATCAATGAAGTCGTGTGGCGAAGTTCGGGAGAGTGGCCGATCAATCTTGCTTACTTTTATCAAGTAAGCATAGCGCTGAGCTCTCTCTGCCACACATACAAGCATAATTGCGCATGTGGTCGTTTGGCCACCACTGCTATAAACCCACAAATTACAAAAACAAAATACATAGAAAATTTTTGTGTTTTGTATGTTTGTCGAGCTGCTACGACCTGTTATTGTTGGATCATGAAAATATGTACATATATGTAGCAAAATCCTAACGGTAAAATGTTTGCCTGCTGATTTGAAGATTACCCTATTTGAAAATATTTTTTTAAAATGTCCTCTCTTAGAATTTGTTTCAATAAGGCCGTTATTGGATATATAATAATGAAATATTGAATACAATTTTTAAATAGAGTTTTATTTAGTAGAACTATATTATTCATTGTCTCTGCTTTTCAAATAATTCAAAATTTGAGTTCTTTTTTAAAAACGGAATCAAACTTCTATTTTTTGCAAAATTCTATAAGAAAAATGAGATTCGAAGGTATTCATGGTCACTATTTTCGTTTAGTTCTTTACATGCATCCCAAAACATTTATTTCAAAATATCGCGCATGTTTTGTGTTTATTTATTTTTATTTTTCTTAAAAACGCAATCATACTTCTATATTTGGTAAAAATCTTTAATGAAAATGAGATTCGAAGTCATTCGCGACCACTATTTTCGGCCGGGTATTTATATGCATCCTAAAATCCTGAAAAAGCTCTGTCTTTATATTTAAATGCAACCTTTTACTGTTCATAAAACTCCAATTGTTGGATCTTAAGTTGTCTTATTAATCTTAGTAATGTTAATGAGGTAACTATATTAGGCGTCTATATGGTAGTACAGTGCACTCGCGAAAACTCGAACACACGATAACTCGAACATTCGGAAACTTGAACATTTTTTTTTCTCCATTGACTACTTTAAAACTCGAACAAAATGTAGCTACTCTAAAACTCGAACAATTATTTTCTTTTTTTCATGGAAAAACATGTTAGAAACTGTCGTTTTGCATGTGCTGTAACGGCCGATATTCAAATTTTTGTCGTTATGTGAGTCTTTTGTTTCATTCTAAGGAGCCGCACTGGCTAGGTTTCGTGCTAATTACCGAACTTTTCTTTTAAGTTGATTGATATTTGTCAGTGATACACGGGATTTTGCGCGGTTAGGATCAAATTTATTTGCGTGTTATAATGGGACGAAAACTAAATGTTTTAAGTTTAGCAAAAAAGGCTGTATTGAATGCGGTAGAAAATAAGAAACATCAAACCAAAATCACTGCTTTTTTTTCTAATACATAATTTGTAAACAATATTCATATTTGCTAGCATTTTTTATTAAATAAACTAGCATTGAACTACAAAACATCAAACCAGAGAATCTCTTTGATTAATAATACCATAAAATTGGACAGGGTATAAAAACTGTTAAAAAGAATACATATATCGATTAAAAATACATAATGTTCGAAAACTCGAACATTTCGATAACTCGGACAGGGCTGGTTTTCATTAGTTCGAGTTTTCGCGAGTGCACTGTATATCATATGTCGATAAGGGGGTGTCATTGCTCGTTACTTGGCAGTTTGACGTTTTGCTTTGTTTTACTTTGGACTAGTGAAATTTAATTATTCATCTTGCTGCTGCCCGCGTTTTTCAATTCGATATAAAATTTAATTAATAGAAGTACAGTGAAATGTACTAAAAATTAGAAACACATATTGAGTTTCCGTTGTCTACCTACGAATGTAGAGGATATTCCACGCCGCATACAGTCCACTCCAACTGAGTCAGAGAAGTCTACCCGCACCGCACCGCAGAAGGAAAAACGCCGCACCATTTTTTGGTCCATCGTACCGGATTGTCCAGCAGAATCATCCACCGCATTTCACCGCATATCCACATAAAACCGCAAGTATTGCAAATACTTATTTTATATTTTAATAAACTCTGCACAATTGGAAGTACTTTATCGCTGACTTTCATTTGTCCTCTATACATACAAACATAGATACATATTAACAAGGATTGCAAATTCCTTTTATGCTTTATTCTTCGTACAAGTTCAACTCATTCGACTTTTAATTGCCCTCTAAGCAACCATTCAAGTGCTTACGATATCAGACTACATTTATAAGTTTATACCCCTCTGCAATATTGTACTAAGGTTACATTTTCGAATTTTTTGTAACAAACCGGTCTTCTACGAATACAATCACATATATTCCTGCGAAGATTATTAATATCCAACAACAATCAACAAAAATGTCAGCTTTTGTAAAAACCCGTGATTCCGCGCTTAACGCAATCAAACGCTATATTGCCAAAAGCACGGATGTTGCATTAACTGTAGACATCGATCAGGTTGAAAGTGATTTGCAACTATTGAATGAGCAATGGGCTCGATTCAACGCTGCACAGAATGAGGTGGACACTTCATGTGGTACTGAAAACGCTTCAGTAGAGGAGAGCAAACGCGATCAAGCCGAAACTTGGTACTCAACGGCCCTAGCTAATTTTAATCGTGTTAGGAAATGTCGGGTAGAATCACCAAGTCAAAATGTAACTCATTCAACAACAGTTTCTGCCTCCATTCCTCTACTAAAAATGGAGCTACCAACTTTTTCGGGCGATTCCACTGAGGATCAGCTTTTATGATTCCTTTTGCTCATTGGTTGATGGTAATGCTGCATTGTCGGACGGGCAGAAAATGCTTTATTTACGGAGTTGTTTGGAAGGGGAAGCGTTGAAGGTGGTCAGCGGTTTCAAGATATGTGATGCAAATTATAAGTTCTGGGACGACTGGATTGTTCACGAAATAGTAGGTAAATTAGCCTTTGACACTAGGAAGCAATGGGAACTTTCTCTTTTAACTGACGAGCAACCAACATTTGAGCAGCTATCAACATTTCTCGAGATACGGTGTACGTCTCTGTCTATGCTGTCAGCAGCAGCGCCATCACAACCAACTAAACCTGCTACTACTAGCAAACATACGAAAGCTTTCCATGCTGTATCTGATCCCAACACAAATAGTTGTGTTTGTTGCAAGGGTGCTCATAAAATTTATAATTGCGAAAAATTCCTCAGTTTTGATCCTACCTCTCGATCAAAGTTTGTTAAACAGTCACATCTCCGGACGCGCCGGAGAAAACTTATTTAACAAGGGAGGAACAATATTGTGAAGAATTGCCGCTAAAGCCTGATGTACCACTCGGAGAGTCTCGAAGCCATGCTGTTCGTAATCTCTTACGCATAGAGAGGAAACTTGCCGCCGATAAAGATTTACGTGTCAGCTACAATGAGTTTATGCAAGAGCTCATAAGCATGAAACACATGGAAGCCGCTGACGTAACTTCGAATCCCACGTTTTATATGCCCCATTATCCCGTGATAAAGGAGTCGAGTGTTAGCAACCAAATTAA
The DNA here is from genome assembly GCA_951509765.1 of Sphenella marginata. Taxonomy (NCBI): domain Eukaryota; kingdom Metazoa; phylum Arthropoda; class Insecta; order Diptera; family Tephritidae; genus Sphenella; species Sphenella marginata. The sequence continues at coordinate 45,603,253 of OX608078.1, forward strand.
GGGTCGTCTTCAACGCATCCGCAGAAATAATAACTGGGAACTCCCTCAACGACGCACTGTTTGTCGGTCCGCAACTGCAACAAAGTTTGATTTCTATCCTTTTACGCTTCCGAACCCACCGTTACGCCGTCACTGCTGACATTGCTAAAATGTTCCACCAGGTATGTGTTTCACCGAAATACGTAGACCTGCAGCGGATTGATTGGCGAAGTGATCCATCACATCCAATTCAAGATTATAGGATGCTTCGAGTAATGTACGGGTCGCCGCATCACATTCTTCTGAAGCAACAACTGAACTCCACGTGTTCTCAGACGCATCGAAACGAGCCTACGCTGCCGTCATACATATACGCACGTCCAGTTCAAAGCAGTGGAAAAATCACGGTGTCCCTGATTTCGGCCAATACTAAATTAGCGTCAATTAAGTCTACCACATTACCGCGTTTGGAGCTCTGCGCAGCGCATCTCGCGTCTAAACTGGTACGAAGTCTACTACAAAGCTGGGACAAACTTCGCTATCCGCTATACGCCTGGACCGATTCGACCATTACTCTGGCCGACATACAAGGAATTCTACCACCAGAGTGCTGGCACCATGTACGCTCAGAACGCAACCCGGCAGACTGTGCATCAAGAGGCATAACGCCTCGAGAACTTATTCAACATCAGCTATGGTGGTCGGGTCCAGACTTTTTGTATGGCGAAGATCAGTTTTGGAAACAATCTACGAAAGAACCGTATTTAACTGAACTTAGTCTACGTAAGAAGGTTGCCGTTCATGTCACGCTACCCGAGGATTGTTGGGCAATCATGACTAAATACTCATCTTTTTCAAAACTACGAAGGGTTATCGCATATGTCTTAAGGTTCATTTACAATGCTCGCGCTAGTAAGAACAGCACGCAAAAATTCAATCATGGTACTCCTAATTATCAAGAGTTGGCCGCAGCCGAACTACGTCTAATTAAATATACCCAAAATTTGTATTTTATTAATGAAATTTCTCATTGCAGGGAGAAAAAACCTATTCCCCTGCGAAGTAGTTTGCTGCGTCTGCAGCCGTATCTTGATCAGTCAGGTGTTTAAAGGGTTGGAGGTCGGCTAAAATCTGCGGATCTCGCGCTTGACGCCAAGCACCCTATAATTTTACAGAAAAATTCACCGCTGTCAAAATTAATAATATCTGACATACATAAGTATACCCTACACCGCTATTGAGTAATTGGTGCAAAGTCAACAAAAGGCTACATATCATCGTTTATATGCATGTGTACTGGTGCCATGCATTTGGAATTTGTTGGAGATTTGTCCGCAAGTGCCTTTCTCAACGCATTCAAACGCTTTATCAATCGTCGAGGTTATTGTAAGGCGATGTACTCTGATAATGGTACAAATTTCGTTGGCGCTGACAGAGAACTGCGTGAAAGGTATGAGAAGTGTATGGCAGATGAGAAGTTACGGTCTTTTTTCGCCGACTCCAACATATTGGGAAGTCGGTATAAAGCGCATAAAATATCACATCCAACGCGTTCTAGGAGAGAATTTATTGCCATTTGAAGAATTCAGCACTCTGCTGACCGAAGTCGAAGCATGCGTCAATTCTCGCCCCTTAGGTGCTGATCCGACCAGCGCAACCGATCTGGAAGCCTTAACGCCTGGCGTTGGCCAGCCACTAAAGTCGATCCCAGAACCTGAGGGTCAAGGGTTCTGTATAAATCTACTTCAGCGATGGTATTTAATCTCGTCTATACGACAACATTTTTGGCGCCGGTGGCGTGATGAATATTTACTAAACTTACAACGTCGAACTAAATGGTTTAGATCCGCACGCAACTACGAAGAAGGAGATGTCGTACCTTTGTTTGATGAACGAAATCCACCCACGAAGTGGACACTTGCAAGGGTAATACGCTGTCACCCAGGTAACGATGGAAACGTGCGCGTTGTAACCGTAAAGACAAGCAATGGAGAGTACGTTCGACCCGTAACCAGGCTGTGCCTTTTACCTACAAAAGGGAATTTGTTTTGCGTGTCATCATCAGAAGATACGAAATAATTATAAGTTTTTTCGTAATTTTTCCATATTTATCTTGATTACTCAAATTTGTAAAAATTTTAAATTTTTCGAGATAGATTGTTTCTAAATTAATATTTCAAATTGATATTTTTGATAATTTAAAATTGTTTGAGAATTAATGAAAAATTGAATTTTTGTAAAGTTGAATAACTTTTCTAATGGTTATCTTAATAACTGGTTTTCGTATTTTTTCCACATTTATCTCGATTATTAAAATTTGTAAAAATGTTAAATTTTTTTCGAGATAGACATCGTAAAAAATTGAATTTTTAATTTTAAAGAATTTTGCAAATTTGAATTTTTTCGATAACTAAAAATTTTAACTAAACCTTTGTCGGTAATTGAAATTTAAAGTAAATTTTTTTCGACACTTAAAATTTAAACGATGTTTTAAGAGTTAAATCAAATTTGAATTTGTTAAAGATAACATCTTTCCGAATATCTAAATATGTATCTCAGCAATTAAAGACTGAATTTGTAAACATATGATACTCAGATTACATAGTTAGTGTAATTCTTAAAATTTGTCGTATTTAAATATTTATTGTTAAATACTTTGAAATATTTATCATAAGATTAAGTTGAACATATCATATGTACATATATAGTTCAAGGGCGGCGGTATGTTGGATCTTAAGTTGTCTTGCACTTAAAAAAATTATGTTGTTGTTGTTGTTTTAACAACAAAATCACTCCCCCAAATTGTTTGGGGAGTGTTGTCGAAATAACAGTCCTTGGCTGCTGTGGTTTATCATTGGGTTTCCTATGTACATTGCCTCACTTGCTGGATAAAATTGTAGCTACCGCTATTTAGCATTGCAACGACTGCTATGTAGCATTGCCTCACTTGCTGGATAAAATTGTTGCTACCGCTATTTAGCATTGCAACGACTGCTATGCGGCATTGCAACGACTGCTATGTAGCATTGCCTCACTTGCTAGATAAAATTGTAAGTACCACTAAAATAATGGCTAGTGACGATGAATAAAAATGCATTGACTGCAGTTGTATATTGTTTTATTTTCATTTTATTAAATTATAGGCTTTAATTAATAGTTCACATTTTCCTTAATCTACTTATATATCTTATATTTTTTAAAGTGTATTAAATTGTATGTTTTAATGAAACCATGTGTCAAAATTATTGCTTGTTTTTCATTTATTAATTCTACGATATCGCAAAATCGGTTGGAATCGTCATACAAGGTATTCATTTTTTTTTAGAAATACATACACTTTTGAGTTTGCTTTACTGAATCCAATCTCCTCCACAAGATCATATTGCGTATATTCGACATTGTGCCCAATTTCTAACACAACATTAGCTTTAATAATGACATTGCAAAAAGAAATCCATTTATAAAATTCAACATCTTTATCTTCATTTAATAATTTTTTAAACATTTGTGAATAATTTTGAATTTTTGGCCCAAATGACTCAATTTTTTGCGAAATGTTAAATGTTTTGAAGCAAGCGTAAATTGCCAGCAACGCAGTCTCAAATAAAAATAACGTCTCATTGACAACAACATAAGCTGCTGTGATATTTTCTGCAATCGGATTATATAAATTTAAAAAACCAAATTAATTTTTCAATCAAAATGTACAAACCATAACTGGTACCAATCAAAATTATGCTGGGTTACAGCGTGGCCTTTCTTTGTGCTGCATCGTTTTTCAGTTGCTTCACTTTCTCAAGTACTAAGTTTCCATCCTTAAGAATGTTTCAGTTTTTAAAAATAGATAAATAATATTAATTATGCCAACTTACTTCATGCAAAGCCAAAAAGCAACCAGTAACCTCTTGCTTAGTAAATTTTTTTTTTTTGGCATACTTGCACAGTTTTCTTTCAATTTCAGGCCACAAAGAACTAATTTTGTCGGCACTTAGTGGATGATTTGTGTCGAAATCAACGATCAACAGTTCTGCTCCCTTCGTTGTTTGAAGTACTGGGAAATACTCAAAGTATTGGAATACGGAGTTTTGTGTGGCAAGCAACTTATTGCGTTCTTCAAGCGTCTTCCGCCAATAGTCCAATATTTTGAACCAAGGAGTTACATTGCTTTTTAAAAACGCATTCATTGTGCTCTATATCGACCTCATCAAAAGTTGCAACTGGTGGATTTTGAGGTTTGCATAATTTGCTTTTTAAGTGGTTGTAGATATCCCACAATTTACCGGTTGCATTTCGTTTTATTTTTGATTGATATGGTGTATAGTACAATGATGAAAAGTTTTTTTCGCTTGGAAAGTATTCCACAATTTCTGTAGTTAACTTCATAAACCGGTCTGTTGAGATTTTGAATTTTTTAGGGTAATTTAAAGCCTCAAACTCCTTGTAAAATATTACGCGCGCCAAAGTACTACGATGGAAGTTATCTAAATTTCCATTGGCTTTGTAAAAGACTTGAAGCAATTTTCCATCGGTACAATTCAGATAACTTGGCACGGTTTTTTCAGGCTGAGGTTCTGGACTGTATATTAACCCAGATATGCCCATTCGTTGTACAGGGACTTTTTCATCGTGATTTTGTATTATTCCCCATTGAAAAAAGACGAATTGGTAATGATTCAAAAAAAAATTATTTTGCAAGTTGGATTTTAGAGCCGTCCTATATATAGGACGTTGGGCACATGGTATACTATGACATGATGAAAATTTTTTCCTGTGATATGTAACAAAACAATTTATCCTACCCTATACTAAATTTTTCGCACCGTGTTGTTGCCTTTTGATGGCAGGCGCCACACCTGGTTTGTTTATCTTGTGGAATTACCAAATGATCTATTCGATCATACCGCAAGTCGTCGATGAAATTTTGTGAAGAACGTCCTTTTTGACAAACATTACCCCTTTTATTTTGGGTGAGCAAAGTTGTCGCAATGGTTCTTCTGAAAGATAATTGATCCATTGTTCCACCATTATGTTTATGTACCTGCCAGGCATTTTGAACAGCCATATCCCCACAATGAGCTATGAGGGGAAAATACCATTTCTTACTTCTTATGGCAGTGCAGTAAAGCCTAATATTTTGATCAGGTCAGATATTTGAACGGTCAACCCCTCCCATGCTCTTATTATAATATTTTACGACACATGGTTGTTCAGCTTGAATGTATTTCTTTTCCTTTTGGGAGTAACGTGTGGCAAATTTATGGGATTCACTCAGATTGCATTGAAACAAAAGGTCACGATATTACTGTCGTTCCACTTTATGAAAATTATATTGCTATCAGCAATCAAAACGTCAGCATATTCGAGCACTACAGACGTTCCAACACCAAGGTCCTTATAAATTTCACTGATATTTGTGGAAGCCCCTTGATAAAAAAAAATTGTATGTAGTATAATATGTGCCCAATGTCCTACATGTAGGACCCCACATTTTACGCTAATACAACAACTTTACTATAACACCAACAGAACTTTTCTATGTATAAAACAGTGGACGAATATTTCAAATATACGAACTTCGACAAAAAACATTGATTTTTTATATCTGAATTAGCTAATTTTTACTTACCGTGCAAAGGGAGCGAGAAATTCCGACATTTTGAAAAAAGCCCAAGTTTGTAAATTTATTTCGCAGAAATGGTGGAGAAAACTAACCAAAACGACCTGTCACCAGTAAGGTAGAAACAAAAACTAACCAAATTAGTCAAATTAGCAGTTCTCGATAGTCCGTTACTCTTTATGTAAACAACTGAGTAGGTGGACTATATATAGGACATTGGGCATATCTGGCGCCACACCTGGTGAACTGATCTAATGGAATCCATATGTGCCATATGGAATTCGTCCCTGATATTGACGTGTCAGTCACATATGAATTCACCTCAATAGGTATTTCATTTGCTGTTAAAGGCGTCTAAATAAAAACACTTTTGGTATTGTAATAGTAAAACAATTTTCGCTACCTCAGAAAGAAATTCGTCATTAAATTTTTTCCAAAATTTAGCTCGCAGTCCCTGTCTGGGTATTAAATTGCATATTCCGTTATAGTCCAAGCTTTCGAACGCCTCCTCATCAAAGCCTTCTTCTAAAATAAACATAAACAAATTTGTTTATCTTTTGATTTCATAGTTGCATACGCTAAAATGTACATACATATGTATGTGCGCAATCAAACAACGTGGACGATCCAGACTCAGAAATGATTGAGTGACTCCGCTGCACAAATTAATATGCGCGAACGATTTGTGTGAAATGCTCACATACTTATGAACTTTAAGCGCTAAACACAAAATGCATTTACGCGAACACTATGATTACACAACTTAGTTAATATTTTTAAAATGCTTAATAAAGAATTACACGATTTGATGTACTTTACTTGTCAATGACTCACCACAAAAAACCAAGCGTCATCAACAGTGTTGCCATGAGAATGATAATAAGGGTTATAAATCAATTTTCACTTTTAGCAACCCCCGTTTGCGTTTCAATAAATTTTATTTTACATTTGCATTTTGCACTTTTTATTAGGTACTCACCTTTAAAAACATCAATTAACGACACCAATTCCCACTCAACAAGTTTTTTCTCCACATATTGCGTTTTTCAATTCGATATAAATTTTGCAATTGAGTAGTGCGTGCTATAAGTTCAATTTACAATAAATCGCTATATATTGTTTAATTAAATGAAGTACAGTGAAATGTACTAAAAATTAGAAACACATATTGAGTTTCCTTTGGCTACATACGAATGTAGAGGATATTCCACGCCGCATACAGTCCACCCCAACTGAGTCAGAGAAGTCTACCCGCACCGCACCGCAGAAGGTAAAACGCCGCACCACCAATAATAAAATGGGATTCCAAAGCACCCATAACCACCTTATAATTAAAAATTTAAAGTGAAAAGAAAGCAGAGTCAAAGTACGTAAGAGCGTCGTTGGGTCGGATTTGCTAAACTGAATTTGTAATATGCTCCCGGCAGAGCCGTGCGCAGGAATTGGCCTTATAAACATATTTGCTGAAATAGATACCTAGACCCATACATCATAAATTTAAATGTTCTTTAACTTTTCTGAAACTGCATACTCTGATACCTAAAACTATACCCAAAAAAATTTTTTTGGTTGTACACATTTTTCTGTATTTGATAGAGAATTGGTGATGTGATGGCATATCCCAGCTAACTAAAAGTGCAAAAAAAGACTCCTTTCGGATCATAAAACGCTCATTTCTCAGAGCTTAACTCTCCAAAATGAGCTTCTTTCGGAGCACAAATGGAGCGAAAAATGGCTTTACGCGGGAACTCCAACAGAGTCATAAAAAAGAGTCCGAAATGAGTCCGATTTCGATGAATTTGAAGCGTTTTTTGACTATTTTTAAATGAACTGCGGAGCCTTTTATTGGTGCTTTTCTGAACCTTTTTCGGAGCCTTTTATTCCTCCATTCTGAGGGGTTTTGGAGGCTTTTCAGACGCCTTTCGGAGCCCTTTAATTGGTGCTTTTCTTTTATTCATCCATTCAGAGGGTTTTTGGACTCTTTTCGGAGCCTTTTATTGGTGTTTTTCTGAAGCTTATTTGGGGTCGTTTTTTATTTATTTTGGGTCATAATTTCTTTGCGCAATTTTTCCCTTCTAACTATTCTGCCGTCACCAATTCTGACTTTCTAAATTATCCCTATGAGATACATGGGAACAATTTAATTATTTGTCCAACTATATGCGCCAATGATGTTCTTATTTATCTGAAAACCTTGAAGGAATCTTTTAAATGCGGTCCTGATAGGATTCCTACATGCTTCTTGAAGAAGTGTGCTAACAATATTTACCAACCCCTTACCAATTTGTTCAATTTGTCACTAAAGTGTGGCGTTTTTCCAAAAGCATGAAAAGAGTCGTTTCTTCTTCCGCTTCATAAAATCGGAAGCAAGGCTTCTATAGAGAACTATCGTGGCTTAGCAAAGCTTTCTGCCATCCCAAAAGTGTGTGAAGCTATTGTTACCAATCAGCTTACGAATCCTATCTCTACCTTGATTTCCGACTGTCAACACGGGTTCTGTAAGGGAAAGTCCACTGTTACAAACTTACTTGAATTTACTTTGATTTCAGTAAAGCTTTCGATAAAGTGTGTCACTCTTTACTTATGCATAAACTGGATCAGTTGGGTTTCCAGCCGGGTCTCAATCGCTAGATCTCTTCTTGCCTTAGCGACAGAGCACAAAAAGTAGTGTTTAAAAATTGTCAAGGAAGCCATCTTGGCCCGATTCTGTTCTTGTTGTTTATAAATGATATTTCTACAGTAATATAATTTTCGAAATATAATTTTCGAAAGCTTTGTCATTCGAAGAAGCTTCAATCACATCTAAATACACTAGTTACTTGGTACGATTTAAATTATATGCCGCTTAATCTAAAGAAATGTACATGGGTTTTTCGAGAGGAATATCACAGCCAGCTTCCTATACAATTAACAATTACAGTCTTGAGCAAATGTATGATTTTGTTGACCTTGGGGCTACTATGGATTACAAACTCAGTTTCAACTGCCACATTAACGTAACAGTCAATAAAGCTAGAGGCGTTCTAGCATTTGTTAAACGATGGTCTAAAGAATTTAGCGACCCTTATGTAACTAAATCTCTCTTTACTACATTAGTCAGACCGATACTTAAATACGGTCCTATAATTTGGAACCCGCGGTACCAGGTCCAGTTCAAAAACAATTTTTACTATTTGCCTTAAGAGATCTTCACTGGGATTCCTTGTATAATTTAGCATCGTATACGAGTCGCTTAAAACTAATTAATCTTCACAGCCTTTCTAGTCGGAGGGAACTGCTTGGAACTGTTTTCATGACTAAATTACTAAATGGTTCAATCGTAAGCCCGTTTCTTTTGAGCGAAGTGAACTTCAATGTACCTTCTCGTCCATCAAGACATTTTAACCACTTATCTTGAAACAGTGTCGAACTAATTTTGAATTAAATGAGCCTTTTCGTTGTTTGTGTCAAGATTATAACTACGTTTGATATTTCAGACTCACTATGCAGCATAAAAAAGTCAATTCTTTCTATCCTAAATACATATCAACAATTTGCTTTCATATCCTTTGATTCTTATCTTTATTCTTTACAATAACTATTCGCTGTCAACTAATTATTTATTAATTGTGTCATCTATTTTTTATCTACCTTACTTAGCTGATGAGGTTTTCTCTGTAGCTGAGCAGTTTTAGATCTCGACGATTAACAAACCAAAGCCAGACTATTGATAAACGTCCATGAAAAATGCGATCTTTACCTTCTGTTAGGTGAAATAAAAAAAAACCTCAGAAAATGTTTGAAAACATTCAAATATTTGAGCGGTGTCGCTCATCTGCTCTCCAACGTTCATTTTCTCACAATTCTCTTTACGCCTACAACAAAAAGGGTCAGAAAACACTCGAAATCGTTCATATAATTGAGCCTTGCAGTTCATTCGCTCTGTTAATTGAAACTGCTCACTGTTTTCATCAGTAAAATAAAAAAAAAAATGCCCATACGCTACACAACTTTGTAATTTCGGAAAGCTCCAAGTGCAATTCAAAGTGCCGGACTTATCGTCGCTACCGACGAAGAAAGGCGCGTTCAACAAATTGTGAACGAAAAAAGGCGCATTAAAAATATTGCGGCAAATAAGGACGCATTAAAAAATATTTTGACGAAAAAAGTGCATTAAAAAATATTTTGACTAAGAAAGGCCCATTAAAAAATATTTCGAGGAAGAAAGGCGCAGTGTATACAATTACAGTAAACTTCACAAGGGATTTGGTGCTGGATTGAAAAAAATTGGGCCAGCCCAAGTACCCATTACACGTATGTATTTTTATTTAGTATTTCGTTTTTTGAATAACTTATATTGCAGCTAGTTATCGAAGCGCGTCTTTCTTTCCTAAAAAATATTTTAAAGCGCCTTTCTTTCTTAAACATTATTTTAATGCGTCTTTCTTTCTCAAGATATTTATAATGCGTCTTTCATCAAACAAAAAAAAGTTTGCGCCTTTCTTCGTCGACAAACAGCTTTGCGCCCTTTTTCGTCGATAGGAACGTTATGTATTGGCCAACCTTATTCTTTGCAACTTTCACCAATTTCTTCTTCCGTAAAATTATTTTAACTAATTTTGTCAAAAATTATTAGTCAAGATTCAATATAAGATTTATAAACTGTATTTTGAAAACTTTTTCAAAATTATTGCAACTTAGATTTGGCCATGGGGGGGGTTTTAACCCCCAAAACCCCCCCCGTGCGCACGGGCCTGCGAGGAATACATTTCCGATATTAATTTGAAAATTAAGGTATTAACTGATATCGATATTATATGGTTTATAAAAGTTTCGTTTTTTTAACATTTTTTTTTTTATGAATTTCGCAAAAGGAATTGTATTCATTCAAATTAAAATTTCATTCTTTATATGCATCTCGGGCAGGCGCGTAGCCAGAAAAAAATTTTTGAATTTTCTTGAGTTTTCCACAAAGGTCTTAACTTTGAGTTGCAGTATTTTTATTGTGTTTTACACATACTTTCATACAAAAATAATGAAATTAGTCAAACGAAGTTAATCTTACTGGAAATTCCAAACAACACTTTGAACGCAGACATACTAGTCTACATACATATATGTAGACCCCAAAAAGTTTTAAATCTAGGCTAAAACTTTTAGCCGTATACTAAATAATATTTATTTGTATTGTTTGTTTTGAAATTTTGTTTAGGAATTCTTCAGGAGTTACCTACTTCCAAAGTAATTTTTTTGGTTAAACTTATGGCAACCGTTACTATAATAACGAGAGACACTAATTTTTACGATTTTTCCCGCAGTATTCATAACTCGAAAAGCAGTTAATTTGAATTTCAACAGACTTGAGTTCGAATCACTCTTGTTGTTAACATGCTATGCAGTTGAGACTAAGTTGATCTTATGCAGAGCAAGTCTGATAGGTTTGCGCGAATTTCTTAAAGCGCCAAATGAGTGAACCGTTGCAGGAATTTAGTTGTGACCTCTCAGACTTGCTCTGATAATTGATTAGCGACTACCAATAACTTCTCTCAGTGTGAAATATTATTTAATTTGAGATTTAGAAAACTTTGTTAGCTTTTATAAATATGGTGATAAATGTATAAAAATAAACGCTTTGTTATTGTCATTTATAGATAATCTATATATTAATAGGCTAACATTTTTTCCATACAGTCAATTGCCAGAGTGTATCTCATAAAAACATGCATAATTCCAATTATTATATATTTTGGTATCTTTTCATGAGCCAGGAGCTTTGCATAAGCATATTATATTTAACAAAAAATGCTTCATTAATTTGTAATAATTCATAAAAGTTTTCACCAAAAGCCAAAGCTGTTAACTACAGTATCTGACTGTTTTACTGTACATACAGCAGTGGCGGCTATGATGCGTGCGTTTGCAGGTTCAGGGCAGGTTAAGTTTTTTTTTCTTTTTACTAAATTGAATTTGCTTTTAAACATATGAAAACTTTTTATCATAATATTCTTTTTTTACATCTATATATATAAAAATGGAGGGAAAAAATGTATAGTAACTCATCAATTGAGAACGGCTGGACCGATTTGGCTCAAATTTTTTTTCAGTTCTTCGTAATTGCTAGGAGAAGGTTTTTACGAAAGAAAATTCATCAATTCGTCGAAACTCTGAATATATTTGATCTAAATTAAAGGTTTTTGGATATGTGTGTCCTTTGGTCAAGATTTATATAATTTTGGAAAATTGGGCGGTTCCCCGACCAAATTTTTTGTGTTTTGTTTGTACTTCAATAATGCCTAAAGTTCATGGTCGATCTCTTTTAAACTTTCCCAATACTTTAAAAGCTTTGTTAGGTATGACCGAATATGTACATTTTTTTAAAAGTGGGCAGTTCCAAGCCTACAAGCTAAGTAATATTTCAATTCTTTATATCTCTGAATGTACTTGCTTTAGTGAAATTTTAACGTACATGTGTTTGTCTAAGCGACTGCCGCAGTTGGCAAAATTAAATATTTGAAATCCTATTTAAGTACTGAATTTCCCTTGTATAAATGCTTACTTTATTTATACGCATTTAACTCACTTATATATATATGTATACTCTCAAACTGAAGTAATAATTAATAATTTATATTTATATACATATATTCCCAGTTTTTAACATTACATTTCAATATTCACTACAGAGGTTTTGCGCACGCACCTGGGGAAACTCCCCACTTCTCTGGCAACACCAGCAACAGGTTGACAGCTATGTACATATATACATATGTACACACAGCTGTCAAATTCATCGTTTGCTTCAACCCGAATGTTTTGCGAATTTTTCGTGCTTAACTCTTTAATTAGAATTAAATTATAGTTCTAAATATAATTGAATAAATTAAAATTGGATTGTATCATATTCAAGCTCGTTTTATTAAGTGGATAAAGTCAATTTTGATGTTCTGCGCTCCCAGTTCCGCGTGTAATGAGTGAAAAGAAAAGCAGGAAGAAATAAATTGCAGCACCAACAACAACCACCACAGCCGGCAAATAGCCACCACCACCGGTATCACCAGCATACTCCCACCAGCACCATCTCTATTCCGCCCAGCCACCAACTCCTGAAGAAGGAAAACTGCCTGAAGTAATCAATGTTCATTAATCTTAATGAATGCACCCCATTTTTTTTTTTTTTTGTATTGCAATTTATACATATCTGGAGTATTAAAGTGTGTACAGCAATGTTTAAAGACAGTCTAAATAGAATAGGATAGAACTAAATAAATACTAGCTATACATCTGCTCAGCATGATGTCATACTCATTGAGTTAAAAAAATCCGTTTTTTCAGTCGGGCTTCCACAAATTTATTTGTTTATACCAAAGACGTGAAAAGCAGAAATATTGTATTTATGTCCTAAAGCACTGCAATAAATGAAATGTTAAAAACTTATAGAAACATATTTTAAAATTTATTTCTAGGGAAGTCACTGGTCAGGCAGTACAAGGTCTGCCGGGTCTTCTAGTTTATCATATTTGTAAACCAATACTTCAATATTTTTTCGTTTATGACTTCTATCTTGCAGTGAAAAAATCAAATTTTTTGAAAAAAAGCTAGAAAAATTATTCCAGTTTATCATTATTTCTCTTTTTATTTTTTTTTAAGAAATATATCATATTCAATATACAAAAAGTAAAAACACAGTTTGTAGCTCCTTCAATTTATATTTACGAAGTAGTTATCAGACATCAAAAGAGTCGGCATATAATCGGAATCCTTATATTTGTAACCTAAAATTTTTTGAAAAAAAGCTAAAAAATTATTCCAAATTATCATTATTTCTCTTTTTATTTTTTTTTTTAAGAAATAAATCATATTTAATACACAAAAAGTAAAAACACAGTTTGTAGATTCTTCAACTTTATAGTTACGAAGTAGTCAGAAATCGCGTTAATTTTCCTAAAGACATCAACTATTTTCTTCCTTAAAATTTTTATTTGTAAAAGAGTCGACATATAACCGGTATCCTTATATTTGTAACCCAATACTTCAATATTTTTTCGTTTATGACCTCTATCTTGGAGTGAAAAAATCAAATTTAAAAAAATAAAGCTAGAAAAATTATTCCAATTTATCATTATTTCTCTTTTTATTTTTTTTTTAAGAAATATATCATATTTAATATACAAACAGTAAAAACACAGTTTGTAGCTTCTTCAATTTTATATTTACGAAGTAGTTAGAAATCGCGTTAATTTTCCTAAAGACATCAACTATTTTCTTCCTAAAAATTTTAATTTGTAAAAGAGTCGACATATAACCGGAATCCTTACATATTTAGGCTAAATTGGGCCTGTTAAGATATGTATTTTCAATATTTCTGAGTTGAAGTTGACGAAAAAAACTAGAAAACCATCATATTTAGAAGTTGCCATATGCTCCCGCTATACGGACTTCAAAAAATCCACAACTAAAGGAAAATTGAGAAAACGGCCTTTATACCCAAAAAAAAAAAAAACACAATTTGGAAACCGGCTAATGTTAAGAAGTTAGCGGAATCTGAAAATGAACGTTCATTCGTTTCAATTCATATGGCTATGTGTGTATGTATATTCTTAGCGGTGGAAATATTTGCTGAACCTTTTTTGCTTAGGTATAGCATTTGACATGGTATATATATGTGTACCAATATCGCATGTGTAATGGTCTCGGGTTTGACGCGTGCGTTCCATGGTTCGAGCCTAGCTTCGGACATACAATTTTGTTTTCCTTTTTCATATTGATTTTTTTTTTGCAGGGAAATTACTAAAATTTATCATAACACATACAGTACATACTTATATATGTAGTTTTATACATTTTTTTAAGGAATTTGCTTTTTCTTAATTAATATAGGTCTAAGGGTAACCATAACACAATATGTACTTACATAGTTTTATGAATTTTTTTAAGGAATTTGCTTTTTTCTAATTGATATAGGACTAAGGGTAAAGTTATATGCACAGCTTTAATAAATACATATAGCTATATATATAAGTTGAGGTCATAGTATATATGTATATATCACAAAAAATTATTGAAATGATATAAAAGTCAATATAAAATGTACTCATCTCGCAAAAGTTAACTCTCATAAAAGTAAAACCTTCGGTTAAGTTAACCAATTTTGAGCGTCAACGTAGCGCTCCAAAAAGTTAAGTATTGGCTAACTTTTTCGAGCTTATTCTTTTTTTTTTTAATCCAACCGTTGGTTCGGTAAGAAAACCAAGCGCGGGTATTCCCCTTTTTGCTATGTCTTCCCCGCATTATTATGTAAAATATTGTTGGCGGTGTTGCGGGCATATATGTAGTTGGTCATGAACGCATTCATACTTAGATGGATTTATGTATGCTAATTCTGTACAATAATACTAATTAAATCTAAATGACTAAAAGGAAGTCATGTAAATAAATGTAACGGTTTATATATATATATATGTATATGCCGCGATATACAACAGTAATATCATCAACCTCGTAGCGCAGTGGAAGCGTTTGTTGGAACTCTACAGGATTACATTAGCAGAGCCAGATTTATTTCTTATTAATAAATATGCACGAGGAGAATTTTTGTGTTCACTTTTATTCAAGATATTTATAGAGAAGGGAATTCATACATTCGAACATTTGTTATCGTACATTTGTTATCGATAGTTAGTGCTGTGTTCCATTACTCAACAATTAAACGTCCATGAAAAATGCGATCTTTACCTTCTGTTAGGTGAAATAAAAAAAAACCTCAGAAAATGTTTGAAAACATTCAAATATTTGAACGGTGTCGCTCATCTGCTCTCCAACGTTCATTTTCTCACAATTCTCTTTACGCCTACAACAAAAAGGGTCAGAAAACACTCGAAATCTTTCATATAATTGAGCCTTGCAGTTCATTCGCTCTGTTAATTGAAACTGCTCACTGTTTTCATCAGTAAAATTAAAAAAAAAAACATGCCCATACGCTACACAACTTTGTAATTTCGGAAAGCTCCAAGTGCAATTCAAAGTGCCGGACTTATCGTCGCTACCGACTAAGAAAGGCGCATTCAACAAATTGTCAACGAAAAAAGGCGCATTAAAAATATTGCGGGAAATAAGGACGCATTAAAAATATTTTTACGAAAAAAGGTGCATTAAAAAATATTTTGACGAAGAAAGGCGCATTAAAAAATATTTTGACGAAGAAAGGCGCATTAAAAAATATTTCGAGGAAGAAAGGCGCAGTGCTTACATTTACAGTAAACTTCACAAGGGATTTGGTGCTGGATTGAAAAAAATTGGGCCAGCCCAAGTACCCATTATACGTATGTATTTTTATTTAGTATTTCGTTAACTTATATTGCAGCTAGTTATCGAAGCGCGTCTTTCTTTCTTTTAAAGCGCCTTTCTTTCTTAAAAATTATTTAAAAGCGCCTTTCTTTCTTAAAAATTATTTTAATGCGTCTTTCTTTCTCAAGATATTTATAATGCGTCTTTCTTCAAACAAAAACAAGTTTGCGCCTTTCTTCGTCGACAAACAGCTTTGCGCCCTTTTTCGTCGATAGGAACGTTATGTATTGGCCAACCTTATTCTTGGCAACTTTCACCAATTTCTTCTTCCGTAAAATTATTTTAACTAATTTTGTCAAAAATTATTAGTCAAGATTCAATATAACATTTATAAACTGTATTTTGAAAACTTTTGCAAAATCGTTGCAACTTAGATTTGGCCATGGGGCGGTTTTAACCAAAGAAATAATTACAGCTTACGTCGCTCAATCAGTAACCATTATCTATATATTAATAGGCTAACATTTTTTCCATACAATCAGTTGCCAGAGTGTATCTCATAAAAAAAATTCATAATTCCAATTATTATATATTTTGATATCTTTCCATGGGCCAGGAGCTTTGCATAGGTATATTATATTTAACATAAAGTGCTTCATTATTTTGTAATAATTCATGAAAGTTTTCACTAAAAGCCAAAGCTGTTAACTAAAGTATCTGACTGTTTTACTGTACATACAGCAGTGGCGCAGGTGGTAAGCGTGAAGGCTATGATGCATGAGTTCGCAGGTTCAAGCACGGGTTCAGGGCAGGTTAAGTTTTTTTTTTTTGTTTTTACGAAATTGAATTTGGCTTGAAACATATGAAAACTTTTTATCATAATATTTTACATTTATCGTATTTGTAACCCAATATTTCAATATTTTTCTGTTTATGACCCCTATCTTGGAGTTAAAAAATCAAATTTTTTTTAAAAAAAGATAAAAAATTATTCCAATTTATCAATATTTCTCTTTTTATTTTTTTTTTTTAAGAAATATATAATATCCAAAAGGTAAAAACACAGTTTGTAGCTCCTTCAATTTCTTATATACGAAATAGGTAGAAATCGTGTTAATTTTCCTAAAGACATCAACTATTTTCTTCCTAAAAATTTTAATTTGTAAAAGAGTGGACATATAACAGGGAGCTTTACATATTTAGGCTAAAATGGGCCAGTTAAGATATGTGTTTTTTTTTTTACATATTTCTGAGTTGAAGTTGACAAAAAAACCAGAAAACCATCATATGTTGAAGTTGTAATATTCCCGCGCTATACGGACTTCAAAAAATCCACAACTAAAGGAAAAATTAAGAAAACTGTCTGTATACCCAAAAAAAACACAATTTTGAAACGGGCTAATGTTAAGAAGTTAGCGGAATCTCAAAATGAAAGTTCATTCGTTTCAATCCATATGACTATGTATCTATGTATATTCTTACCGGTGGAAATATTTGGCGAACCTTTAGCGCTTAGGTATAGCATTTGACAAGGTATATTCATGTGTACCAAAAGCGCATGTATAATGGTCTCGGGTGTGACGCGTGCGTTCCATGGTTCGAGCCCAGTTTCGGACATACAATTTTTTTTCCTTTTTCATATTGACTATTTTTTTTTTTTGCAGGGAAATTACTAAAAATTTCCATAACACATACAATACATATATATGCAATTTTATGAATTTGTTTAAGGAATTTGCTTTTTCTTAATGATATAGGACTAAGCGTAACCATAACACAATATGTATTTACATAGTTTTATGCATTTTTTAAGGAAGGAAGGGTAAAGTTATATGCACAGCTTTAATAAATACATATAGCTATATATATAAGAGGAGGTCATACTATATATATATCAGAAAAACTGTTGAAATGATATAAAAGTCAATATAAAATGTACTTATATATGTATATACATACATCTAAATTGTTGAGGAAAAAACCCAAAAATCCAAAATCATATTGAGAACTTCAAAATACACACCAAATTCATTTTTAATAAAAAATATGTATATGTAGGAAAATCCTAACGGTAAACTATTTTCATTCTCACATTGAGCGACGGTTCGTACTTCATTTGCTCTCACATTAACAAATTGCGTAAAGTATACACTTGCGTCGGCGCGTCTGTCCAATTTCATTTTGACCGAGCGTTACCATCCCTTACGCAAATTCTCACCAAAATCTTGGCAAAAAATTTAAATTTGTTTTCAAATTATTGACTGCTGATTGGAAGATTACCCTATTCTATTCTATTTTTTTTTAAGATTTCCTGTCTTAGAATTTGTTTCAATAAGGGCGTAATTGGATATATAATAATGAAATATTGAATACAATTTTTAAATAGAGAGTTTTATTTTTTAGTAGAACTATATTATTCATTGTATCTGCTATTCATGTAATTAAAAATTTTTATTATTTTTTAAAAGCTCAAACTTCCTTTTTTTTGCATAATTCTATAATAAAAATGAGATTCCAAGGTATTCATTGCCACTATTTTCGATTAGGTTTTAGCTGCATTCTCAAACATTTGTTTTCAAAATATCTCGCATGTCTTGCTGCAAAAAAAAATTCAAAGGTACCATTTTTCTGGAAAAGACGACAAAAGTTTTGTTTTTATTTTTATACCCAACGTACTAGTACTAGTACAAGGGTATTATAATTTTGTCCACATAACGGTACTATGTAACGGCGCAAAATAATTGAGTTAGATATGGGGTTCCATATATGAAAGTTCTTAGGTTGAAAAGAGGAATTGATTAAGGCATGTCCGTCCGTCTGTCCGTCCGTGTACACGATAACTTGAGTAAAAATTGAGATATTTGCATGAAATTTTGCATACAGGTTACTTTCTGGCCAAGGTAGCTTGCTATTGAAAATGGGCGAAATTTCGAAAATCACATAAATTGACATAACTTGCGTAAAACCTGAGATATTTGCATGGAATTTGTTATGCAGGCTACTTTCTGGCCAAAGTAGGTTGCTATTGAACATGCACGAAATCGGTTGATAACCACGCCCGGTTTTTCGATATCGAAAATTTTGAAAATTACATAAATTAACATAACAGGTTACTTCCTGGCCAAGGTGAGCTGCTGTGAAAATTTTCGAAATAGGATGATAGCCACGCCCACTTTTTCGATATCGAAAATCACATAAATTAACATAAGTTGAGTAAAACTTGAGATATTCGCATGAAATTTGGTACACATGTTACTTTCTGGCCAAGGCAGGTTGGTGTTCAAAATGGACGAAATGATAACCACGCCGCCTTTTTTGATATAGAAAATTTCAAATGAGATTCTAGGGCCTATATCATTGCCAAGTCATGGTATTTGTATCTCGTTCTGAAAACTAACGCTGGGTATTTAATGTTCCGAACTTAGACTTCCTTACTTGCTTCATTTATTTTTATTTTATATTGAAAATGAGATTTAAAGTCATTCGCGACCACTATTTTCGGCCGGGTATTTATATGCCTCCTTAAATCCTGAAAAAGTTGTGTGTTTATATTTAAATGTAAACTTTTACTGCTCACAAAAGTCCAGTAATAAAATGGGATTCCAAAGCACTGATGACCACCTTATAATTAAAATTTTAATGTAAAAAGGAAGCAGAGTCAAAGTAGGTAAGAGCGTCGTTGAGTCGGATTGGCTAAACTGAATTTGTTATATGCTCCCGGTAAATGGATTACAAAAAATACTGCCTGTATACTAACAACCAAAAAATTACAATATGGCAACCATGTCTAAACGGTGGACATAGCTCATTAGCATCTGTGGCTTTGAGATTGCGAATTATAATCGCATGCAACGCAAATGAAATAAACGAAAGAAATAATTACAGCTTATGTCGCTCACTCAGTATCCATTACATATGTATATTATAAGTCTAACTATGTTTTTGGTATATGTCCATGAAATTTAATTTTATTTATTGAAATATTGACGGAATATGAAAGGAGTGGTGGGTCTGATGGTGGACTTTCAAACGTTGCTAAGTACCGGTTTTGCGATGGAGAAGGATTTAGAAATCCACCAAATGGACGTAGTCACCGCATACCTTAATGGGAAGCTAAACGAAACGGTATATATGGAAGTCCCAGAAATGTTAACAGAAGTCTTAAATAAAAGAAAATCTGGTGAGCCAGTGGGCCATCAGCGCATAAGTAAGCACAGTAAACAAATTGCAAATAAATGGCTCCCTGCACTACAAAAGCATAAACCCGTATGCCTACTAAAGAAGGCCCTATATGGATTACGACAGTCAGGACTGATGTGGTACAACCGCCTAACAGAAAAACTAGCTCAGCTCGGCCTGACAGCCTCGCTAGAAGATCCGTGTCTCTTTACAAAGCAAGATCATAATAAAATACTTTTAATCACCGTTTATGTAGATGACTTGCTATTGGCATCTAACGACAAGTCATGGCTTAAAAGCACTAAAGAAGCATTAAGTGAATGTTTTCAGATGAAAGACATTGGCCTGGCAAAGCGTTGCATTGGCATTGACTTTCAGCAAAATCTTAAGTCACACCAAGTGCTATTATCGCAACGAGATTACACACAATCAATATTGGCTCGCTATAATATGGCCGAATGTAAACCAGCAAGCACACCCTTAGAAACAAACTTTAAAATCGAAAAACCAACCGAAGTAAACGAAGAAGACATTTCAAAATATCCTTACCAAAGCCTAATAGTCGCTCTCATGTATCTGGCAGTCACAACCAGACCAGATATATCTTTTTCTGTAAACTACATGAGTCAGTTCAATACAAATTACAACGAGGACCACTGGAAAGCCGCAAACGTATTCTAAGGTACCTGAATGGCACAAAAGATCGCGGCCTTCTATACAAACAAACCAATGAGCAACTCTATTGCATCGTCGATGCGGATTGGGGCTCCAACTCAATAGATCGACGATCATACAGCGGATATGCGTTCATATTGGCGGGCGCAGCAATCAGCTGGGAGGCACGCAAACAAGGCACAGTGGGACTCTCCAGCACTGAAGCCGAATACATGGCTATGACAGAAGCGACGAAAGCAGCGATGTATCTCCAAAGCATATTTAAGTGTTTGGATATGTCGTGTGAAAGCGTAACATTATTCAACGATAGCCAAAGCGCACAAAAACTCGTTCAGAGTCTAGGCTATAGCTCGCGCACGAAACACATCGACGTGCGCCACCACTTTATCAAAGAATGTCACAAAGACGGAAAGATCATACTCAAGTATACGCCGACCGAAGAAATGCCAGCAGACGTCCTAACCAAAAGCTTAAGCAGCATCAAGAACCTCAAATGCTCAACAGCACTAGGCATCTCAAGTAGTGTGGTCTTTAATAGACGGATTTTTTTTGGTTAGTTGTCAAATTACCCGTATTCAGAGTAAACCAATATTTCTGCCTCTAGGCATTAGGTACTGGAGAAAAATACGAACAGAGGATTTAATAAGTTAAACTAATTTAAGGAGGTCGAATTTCGACCACGGGATATACTAGTTATTATTAATATGTAATAAAATCTGACTTTTTAGTCTCTTTTAACCTTTTAACGAAATCTGGCTTAAGCTGTAGGCCTTTTCGGTTTTACACTAGATTGTTGAGTGGAATAATTTTTAATAATTCCACGTTTAATTGAAGGCGGTTCAGGTTTTATTTAAAACCCGAGAAAACTAGATTGAATAAAATCATGTTTAAACTAGAAAAAAATATGTCTCAAATCAAATCAAAAATCTCACTAAAAAATCTTAAACTTTATTTGCAATTTGTACCCAAGTAGTTTCTTATATTCTGTATCAGGAGATGCACAAATCTTTTAGAGCCTATACATGAACCATGTAGATATAGAAAAATTAATAGATTTTTACAAAGAAGAATTGGAAATCAACAGGCGGACAATCCGTTGCTGTTTTAATAGCGTTGTGAACTATGTGAGCTGTACATCCACTTCCAATGACCTGTCTTCCTACAATTTGGTTCAGTTTTGCATTATTAATCCCTGTTCTACTCTTTCCTCCAAAACTGGTATTGTCTTCACAAAATGCATTAATTATCTAAAACAAATAACTATAACATAGGTAGGTAGAGAGCAGTGGCTGTTAGTAATAGGGCTAGCACACATAGGCCCCGAAGGTCCCATTGTGATATCACATGGCTCTTTAGCGATCCCTCCTCGAACCATTTTGTGGATTACGCGAAGCGCAGAATGTCCTTTGGCTTTATTGTGGCTAATTCGCCGAGATGCTGGAGAATGCCTGAACCCAGAAATTTCAATGTCCTGCCCACAGCGCGGGACATTCACATAAGAGATTCGTCACAGTTTCAGGCTCCAGCTTCTGCAGAAGTCATTAAAGGGGATACCCAGGATACGACCTAGACCAGGGGCGGATCCAGGAAATTTTTTCGGGGGGGGGGTCCAGATTTGAAATCTCCAATACAACATTCACAAGAAAAGTTGGAAGATAATAATCGGGGGTATGAATAACAAAAACTCACTCATATATGTATACTTACACAGTACAATTATTATATACTAGCAGACCCGGCAGACGTTGTTCTGCCTGACCAGTGACTTCCCTAGAAATACATTTTCAAATATTTTTCCATTAATTTTTAACATTTCATTTATTGCAGTGCTTTAGGGTATACAATATTTATGGATTTAACTTTTTTGGTATAAACAAATAAATTGTTTGGATGTCCAACTCAAAAAACGGATCTTTTGAACTCAATGAGTATGACAAAAACCATTATGCGCTGCTGATCCGATGTATAGTTTGTATTTATTTAATTATATCCTATACCTACCACTTAACGCCACTATTATGATTTTATGGAAATCCTATAATACTCTGGATATGTATAAACGGCAATAACAAAAAAGAAAAATTATATGCTTTGATTAAGATTTAAGAACGTTAAAATCTCACTAAAGCAAATACATTCAGGGATAGATATAACGAATTGAAATATTACTTAGCTTGTGGTCTTGGAACTGCCCACATTTCTAAAAAGTTTACAAATGTAGCCTAAGTATGTCGTACCCAACGAAGATTTTAACGTATTGGAAAAGCTTAAAACAAATCAACCCTAAACTTTGGACATTATTGAAGTAAAAACAATGTACTGAATACAAAAAATGTGGGCGTCGCACCGCCCACTTTTCCCAAATTATATAATTCTTGACCAAGGGACACACATATCCAAAAATCATTAGGTTAGACCAAACATGTTCAAAGATATGATGATTTAAATTTTATAAATCCTGGGGGCGTGGCACCGCCCACTTTTCCAAAAATAAATATAGCTTAAATCGTACACAACAATTTTCTTAACCAATCTGGAAAGTTTAAAAGAGATCGAACATAAACTTTGGACATTATTGAAGTACAAACAAAACACAAAAAACGTGGGCGTGGCACCGCCCACTTTTCCAAAATTACATAAATCTTGACCCATCGACACACATATCCAAAAATCATTAATTTAAACCAAATATGTTCAGAGTTATGAGAATTGTAGTTTTATATAGACTGGGGGCGTGGCACCGCCCACTTTTCCAAAAATTAATATAGCCTATGCTTTAACTCATGATCCCAAGAATACACACAAACACACAGACACACATTCATTTTTATTTATAAGATTTGCAATGTATTCTTAAATTTTCGAATGGCAGACGAAATGTACATGGGTCAATTTCAAAAAAAACGCAATTTTTGTGTCCCCGCACTTTACACTACTATTTTAGGTAAAAAACAAATTAAAAAAAAAAAAAAAAAATGGGACAGTGATCACCGAGGAATATGTAACAAAAAAACATAATTCTCAAATTTGTATATTTGTTTTTTTGTTTATTCAGTATGGTGTTTTGTTTCTCCCTCTGACTCCTTTCATACAAAAGCATTTGTCCCCCGTTAGAATTTTTAGTAAACAAAATAAAATAAAATCAAGAAAAAAGTTACTGGGCAACATTTAATAACAGTTTTCGAATTATTGGGTATCTTTCCTTTGTTTTGATTTGATATAGTTGTCAAAAATTAATTAGTGCGAATTTGGCGTTGCAAAGAACAGTTGTCCCCACAATTTGCATTGAGCGTCACTTTTTTTATAAATCAAGAAATATTAGCAGTTTTCAATTTTCATTTAAATAAAGTAAATAACGTAATAAAAGTACAAACTTTAATTATTACAATAGTGAAAAAGCGAAAACAAAAACTATTAAAAAAAGTGTGGATTTGCGTAGTTTATGTGAACACCATGGTAAGGGCGCGATAAAAATTCTTGAGCGTCACGCTAATTTTTTTAAAAGTGAATATATTAAATTAAAGTTGACAATCATTGTTTACATGGTCTCAACTCATTTTTTTATAATTTGTGAATTTGGGAAATAAATTGCCTACGGAAAAAACAAAAATAGGCAAACATTTCATGAGCATCACTTTTCATACATATTGCTTCATAGCTTAAAATGCTTAATTTTGATTTTATTTTTTAATTTTCAAGAGTAAAACAACAAAATTAACGGCGGCTGAAAGAGCACGGAAATATCGCGAGAAAATAAAGCTCGATAAAGCGCGTATGTGTATAAGTTTCTTCAAGAGTTACTTCCTTTTTTAAAATTTTGTTAAAGATATCAAAGAATATGTATATGTTTAGTTTCGTATGAAAATTTTTGTTTTTTGAAGAATTTTTGTTTTCTTTTATTTACTTTTTGTAAAAAATAAACTTTTTTTCGTTACACTTTAAATTTGGCATTATTTCTTGTTTACGTGCAACAAAATCTCTTGATCGTCACAAAATATCTTGAGCGTCACACTCAGTTTTTTTCCTTAAAACGCTTATAAATGCAGGTTTTTTAAAATACATTGTTACAAGCCTATTAGTTTGCAAGTAACCCCTTAGTTCAAGTCTCTTTTTAACAATAATTTACATATTTTCATCTTAAAATTTGTAAATAACTAGTCACTTAAAAAAAAAAAATAAATCAAGGTGAATCGTGATTTTGTGTTTATAATCGAAAAGGTGATTTTGGCAGAAGTGAATCTTGAAAAACAAAAGAACAACATAGGCAACTTGAATCTCAAATATTTTTGCATTTTCACCGATTTTTTATACATATTTGGTGTGTGACGCTCAAGATAGAAATCATAGAAAACCTAAAAAAAAACCAAAAATATTGATTTTTTTGAAAGCCTAAAGGTCCCACCGGATTCTTCATCAATTTCTACATAAATTGGCCACTCTTACAAGCGAATTGGAAAAACTTTAAAAATAAGCAAAAAAAACTCGTTGTGTACGTTTTTTTTTAAATTGACCCACATACATACATACATACATATGTACATATAACGCTACGGACTTAGTGCCATTGCAATACTTCTCTCATTATAATAAGGGAATTCATAATAAATAGCATATGGGTTGACAAAATTATGCAATTGCATAAAAATGCAACGAATCGTGAGCGCCCTTTGTCAACTCTAATTGCAAACGTGTGAAAACAAGCTGTTCGATTGCATGCTGCAGACGTTCAATATAAATCGTTATCCGTATTGATGGATCGGCTTGAAGGCTGATTTAAACGTGTCGATTTTACGTTCAACCTTTACACGGTGGAACGACACAAATCGACTAGAAAAATTGACCCGTGTAAATAAGCCTTTTATGCAGAATAGCTGCAACTCCCAAGTATAAACAAAGGATGGGGATCTATAAGATATCATTAAGATGAGAACAAATATGTATATTTTTTTTAGCTAACAACAACAACTAGAGTTATTAAGGGTCAAAGTTCGTTGAACGCATTTTTTTAAATCAAAATTTCTCATAAACTTACGAACCGATTCCCTATTTTTTTCTGCATTGGATAGGTAATTGAATTACCTTTCATTTTATGTAACGTTTCTTGGGGTACAAAACCGCGTATATGCAAAATTTAAAGCTTTTTTATATCAACGAAGCAAAGTAATCAATTCACAATACTTCAGCGACATCTTCATGTGCAAAGCACGTTTTCGCATTGGTGGCCTTCGGCCACGCTTCAAAAAAAATAACCCTTATCCGATCCAACACCGGCTCCGCGATGCAAATGTGTACTGCAGTACCTCTGTACGGAAAATCTTTTCGCGTTGGAGACCTTCGCCCGTGCTTCAAAAATGTAATGAGAAACTTTGATATAAAAAGTGCTTTAAATTTTGCATATGCGCGGTTTTGCACCCAAGCAAGGCTACATGAAATGAAAGGTAATTCATTTACCTACCTAAATTTTTGAAAACCGTTTCATTAGTTTTTGTAAAATCTTGATTTTAAAAAACGTTTTAAATGAATTTTGACCCTTAATAATTCTTGTTGTTGTTGTTTCCGCCAAAAAAAATATATATTTGTACTTACCTTAATAATATCTATCGATCCCAGTCACTTTTTTTTAATTTGGGAGATGGAGCTATTCTAAATTCAAGCCGACCCATCAATACGGATCGCGATACATATTGAACGTGTGACAGCAGTCATAATTCAACAGCTGTTTCTAGAAATGCAATGCAACAAAATATGCTAT
The DNA here is from genome assembly GCA_951509765.1 of Sphenella marginata. Classification (NCBI taxonomy): domain Eukaryota; kingdom Metazoa; phylum Arthropoda; class Insecta; order Diptera; family Tephritidae; genus Sphenella; species Sphenella marginata. The sequence goes on from OX608078.1 coordinate 45,629,718, forward strand.
GCAGTAGATTTTTGGTGTTGCATTCTGCAAATTGCTTGACATTTGCATCCGCATGTATTTTGTTGTTGGCTTGACATTATTTTGCAATAATAATTTGCTATGCAACGATGCAATGCCCTTGCATCGTGATTCCGAATACCCCTAATATTTAATTGTTGAGTAAAGATGTTCAATTCTATAAGCGATGACGAGATAATGCCAGATCAATTTACATACATTACCTATAGACTAATATCAATTCTGCTTCCTTTTCTTGCCAGAATATCCAGTATTTGTTCATGAGTAACTTTGATATCTCTGTGAATATTCAACATTGCAAATCTGTTCAAACGTTCTTCTCCAGTTTTATTTCGCAAATAGGTTTTTACTCTCCGTAAAGTAGAGAATGATCGTTCGCTTGAAGCTACCATAACTGGCAGTGTAGCACCTATAGTGAGAAAGCTATGTATTTCTCTGTAAAACTGTATATCACAAACGTTCAGAGCTTCAATAAAGGTTTTCGGCCGGTTTTCTGCAGATACGTTCGAACAGAATCTGTAATAAGTAACTGGTCATCCATTTCGGGGGGGGTCCGGACCCCCTGTACCCCTCATCTGAATCCGTCCTTGACATAGACCTATATGCCCCACAAGTACAGAGAGCTCTGTTCTTCTGAGTTTGAGTAGGTCTTCCTGTTCATGAATTTGTCTACTGATACTCCGGCTAGATTCGGTTGCATCCTCCTGCTAAATAAAAAATATTTTCCCCTAAAAATGTGCGAGGGGGGGGGGGGTGAAATACCCCAAATTTGTGTTATTGCTCAACTGAATGTGAAATAACCCATATTTGTGCTATTGCATCATTTTAAGAAATAAGTCAAATTATTTTACACATGTACATTTATAAGAAATAAGTAAAATTTTTTTACACATGTACGACAATATTTAGTCGATAGTTTCGATAGTGTCAGTGCATTGAAAATTTGTGGTCTTTATAATATAAAGTGACGCTGTGATCTTAAGTAAGGTAATTTTTAGAAGTTAACGTTCAAATTGCAGTCTTTGTACTTTTTTATTTATTTAGGTACATATGTATGACCATATGTATATTATGTATGTATATGTTCGGATTTGAAGTTCCTGTACATTTCAAATACGATAGTTTCGAACTATCGATAGTCTTTTCAAACTATCGAAAGTCCAGTAATATATAAGTATATAAATTTACCTTAGACGGGGCACGCAAAACTTGTACTTTATAGTACAACCGAACTTTTTAAAAAAAGAAATTAATTTGTAGTAAGCGAGCTGCCGCTTGAAGTTTTAACACAAGACTGATTTTATTAATTACTTTTTCTTAAAATGTAACTTAACAATTTTCTTTATACCTATGTATTAACTATGCTAATTTGTTATTGTATTGTTAACTAGAAAATGCTTACTTAATATTTTGCTTTATTACATTTACAATTTATTGGTTTCTGCAAGTTTACACTTTTAAATAAATTTAGTTTGAATTTAATAAATAATGCAATGTATCAGAAAATGATATGTATGTACTGGGAGGGTCATTGTCTTTATATGTAACTACTCCCCCTTTTAGATTAGAATTCTCCTGGATTCTATTATTTAATTTAATTTTAAAATAATTGTGCTTTGTAACAGTATTGTAAAAACCAACAAAATTACAATTGCAAGAATTCCATTTAACCCGTATGTAATTTTACTATGTAAATTCAATTTAAAAATGTTTTTGTTATGTATTTTATTTCGCTGATCTATATCTTCAAATGTAATTTTGTGTGTAAAATTTTTAATATCCTCATATCTTATACTTACAATTTTTTCTTCTACATTTTCCATGATATAATTTCCATTAAGAGTATAGTTATCTTTTTCACATGTGTTATTCAAAATTAAATCAATTGCATTTTTTACAACTATTGTTTTTTCGTCAAGAGATATAATTTCCAATTCTTTATTTGTTACAAGTTTACAATTCTGTTTTATTACACAGTGGGTGCTAGGTTTAAATTGTTTCAGATGTTTATTTTCTTGGTATTCAATTGAATTGTATTCATAAGAAAAAATTTCCTCTATCCTCGCTTCTATTTCTTTTGTTCTTATTTTTACTTCTAAAAACGACTTTGGTATCTTAATTCCTAGTATGAGAAAAGTACTATTATAAGTTGCTGTCCCTAATTGTAAATATTTCAATTTATTAAAATCAATATTGTATTTCATTATTTCGCGGTTTGTTAAAATATTTGGGTGAAGTATTCCATATTTGGCTGATATTACATTATCTTGTATTTTTTCGATTTTATTCTTTAAAAGCTGAATCTTTGTAATTTGTTCTAAAAACATATTTCTTTCATGTTCTTCATCTATATTTTTATCAATTTCATTAAATCCTTTTTCGATTTCTTTCCTACCGCTCTTAACAATATCTCTTAATTGTTATAGTGCTAAATTTAAGTGTTCATTTATATATATTTGGTTATTTAGATTTTGGTCCGTCTGTAAGAAATGGTTCTGTATTGCTTTCCCATCATCATCATCCATAGTTCCGGTATTAATGTCCTTAATTTATTTTTTGTGTCTATAAGCTCTGTTTGTAAAATATCTTTATTATTAATTTTCATTAGACTGATATTTTCAGTAATTTCTTTTATTATACTTTCTATTTCTTCTAAATTTATTACATGTATTACTATGACCGTATCTTTTACTATATATTCTGTCCTTATTTCAATATCAACAAATCCTATTTGTTCCGTCAGTTTTGTTGCTGTTAGTGAGCCTTCAACTAGAAATGTCCATGTCAGAAGTATTATCGTTATCATTAGAAATTTCTGAAAATTTTAATGGTTTTTTTATATTAAAAAGATGAATATTCTTAATTGGTTTTCTTATATCTAGGCTGTTCCCTATGTCTGAGTGCTCTATAGTTTTTAATAAAAACCTCTTTTCTCCTTTCCTCGTAGTTTATCCTGTTTTTATTTAATTTATCGATTAATTTTCTTTTAGAATTTTCTATATTGTTTTTTATTTTTTGTATATCTACCTTGCCTAGATGAACCTCGCTGGGAGTACAGTTAATGGTAGAATGGTGCCTGTCATTATAGTTTCTAATTGACTTTTGTATTAATTGTTTAGTAGACATGTCTTTATTTGCTTTATATAACATTCTAAACTTTTCGGCTATTGTGTTATGTAGTTCTTTCATCCTTAACGCGTTAATTTCGTTGTCTGCTACTATCTTCTTTGGTTTCCCTATTTTTGAAAAATGGTCTTCGAGTTGTTCGATTAATGTGATATGATTCCTATCATTTAATGGGTAGACTGCGGCAAATTTCGAAAATTTATCAATTACGGTTAAAAAATGGAATCCTTTCATCACATAGGTATCTACATGAATAATCTGGTTTTTATCTACTGGAGTTTCACTATAATGGAATTTGGCTTTGATAGGTTGCCTATCATATTTAATCTCTTTGCAAATGTCGCATTGGTTGATTACTATTTGAATAAGGTCCATAATCTTTGGGTAGTACACCTTATTTTTTATTTGATTATATGTCTCCTGTATGCCTGAATGCATACTTTCCTTAACGTGGTAGAGGGATATTTGCTTTACGGCCTCCACCTCCGTTTCTAAATCTTGTGCTCTATTGGTGCACTTGATAAACTTTATTTGTTTATCATTTGGATACATAGAAATAAGCTTTTCTTGCACTACATTATACTTGTGATCGTTAAGCTCTGAAAATATTCCAATGTGTCCTTTTCTTATGTATTTTCTAAAAATTTCCCCCATGGTCTCAAAATCGCTTTCTGATATGAAAATTATTCTTTTATTGTGGAGCACTTTCAATTCTTCTGTTTTATTGTTTGTTAAAATTATTTGTGTTCTATATTTATTAACGATCTCTTCCTTTATAGGAAAGTGATCACCCAGATTTTCCTCTGCTGAATGTATGGGGGCTATTGTTGCATCATCCTCTAAGTTACATATCATATTTAATTCCGAACAATCCTCTTCCAAATGGTTTGAAATATTATCTGAAGTTGAATTTTCTTCGTCATTTTCCTGTTCTAAACGACTTAGGAAGTCCGCTACCTTATTCTCTTTTCCTTTCAAATATTCTATCTCACAATCATATTCCCCTAGTTTCAATAGCCATCTTTGGTGTCTAGGTGAAATATCATTCCCTTTATATTTGGAATGTAAATATATTATTGGCTGATGATCTGTTAAAATTTTAAATTTTCTACCGTACAGGTTTGGTCGAAAATAGCCAACACTCCAAATGATTGCCAAAAATTCCTTATCTGTTGCTGAATAGTTCCTTTCGTGATTATTTAATGTTCTTGAAGCAAAACAAACGGGATGCCCTTCCTGTGATAATACTGCTCCTAACGCATAATTTGATGCATCGGTTGCTAATGTAAATTTCTTTTCGAAATTTGGAAATCGCAATATTAGATGGGACTTAACAAAATTTTTCAGTTTCTCGAAAGCTTCGACATATGTATGATCTTTGGTATTAATTCTTACACCTTTTTTCAAATATTTAGTGTTGTGCAACTTTGGCATAATCTTTTATAAATTTTCTATAATATCCTGTAACTCCAAGGAAAATTTGTATCTGTCTCTCTGTTCTTGGGAGTTCGAGTTTTTCTATTGTTTTAATTTTATTCGGATTAGGTTTCATTCCTTCATCAGTTAAATATGTCCTAAAAATTATGTTTCTTTTTTCAAAAAATTGCATTTGCCTACTTGAATTTTTAACTTGTTTTTCTCCAACTCTGAAAAAATTTCCTTAATAGCTTTGACATGTTCCTGCAACGATGTGCTGAATATAAGTATATCATCTAGATAGACTACACAAGTTTTGTTAATATAGTCTCGCAGAATTTCATTCATAAGCCTTTGAAAAGTGGCTGGGGCATTTTTTAACCCATATGGCATCCTTACGAATTCGTATAATCCGTGAGGAGTGACAAATTCCGTCTTTTCCCTATCTTCCTCTTTTACCAATATTTGGTGGTAACCCTTCGCTAAATCTATTGTATTAAGTATTGAGCTCTTTCAAGTTTATCTAAAATTTAATCAATATTTGGTAGTGGGTACTTGTCATCCACTGTGACCTCATTTAATTTTCTATAATCCGCTACTAATCGATATTTTCTTTTTCCGGAATTATCCATTTTCTTAGGTACTACAATAAGTGGGCTAGAATATTTTGATTTACTTTTTCTAATAATGCCTTGTTCCGTCATTTCCTTTATTTGCCTCCTAATTCCTCTTCATGTTGAGGTGGGTATCTGTATAACTTTGAATTAATTTGTTCGTTTGTAGTTGTTCTAATTTCATGTTGCACAGCTGTAGTATTAGTTAGCTTATCTCCCTCTTTGAATAGTAAATTCTGCTGTATGTTCTTCTGGGTTTAAATGATTTAGCTGTATCCCCTCAACTCTGTTACTTGTTGCGTCTAGTGTGCAAACCTCATTAAATGTATGTGGTTTATTTAAAATTATCGATTGCTTGTTATTAAGGATTAATTTTCCTTCCTCAGTTTTTATTATGGCATTTAGGTAATTCAAAATATCAAAACCTATTATAAAATCATAGCTTCTTCCTGATAATGGTGCCATTTTCCACCTTACTCTAGCATTTTTTGGTAAATTAAATTCTTTGGGTGCTTCTGTATGCGCTTCGTATTTAATTGTATCCTTATTCGTTAAGGTACTAAACGTAATTGGATTCTTTAAACTTTTGATTGGAAAATCTTTTATGCCGCTATTTATCAGGCTTAGTGTTGCTCCCGTATCTATGAGAGCTACATATTTTCTTGTATTTATTGTTAACGTTATTTTTGGTAAGGACTCCGAGGCTAATTCATAAAAAAAATTGTATTCACTTCTTCACAGAAATTGTCAGGTTCTCTTTCGCTTTGCCTATCCTCATGTAAGCGATCTTGGCTATAATTTGGACGATGGTTTCCTGCTCTTTGAGTCCCTATACAATTAACCTCGATGTTATCTATTTCCATCGGTTCTATATTTTGTTTCCTTTGACCTGATCTATTATCCTGTCTTCTTTGAAATGAGTTATTCTCGTTATATTCCTTATTTTTAGGAATGAATTGGGGATTCTGTTTAGACTGCCCCGAATTATTAGCCCATTTCTTCTGGTCATATATTTGGGGATTTTGTCTAACTTGACCTGAATTATTTTTGATAGCTTGTCCTTGATTCGCATTGACATTAGGTTGATGGTAGTTGTTTTTATAATACCTATGATATGCATTATTTGATCTCTTAGGGTATTGTCTATTATATCTCCTGTCGTCTCTGGCTATTTTTCTTTATTCTGGCCTAATACATGCATCCTCAAACCTTCTTCTAGTCAGAAGTCTTAAAATTTCATTTAAATTTGATTCCTCATAAATTTTGTCAAGTAGCGTTCCCTGAGTAATTTCTTTTATTGTGTTTACTAACAGACTGTCGACGTTTGTCAAGTGTATGTAATGGTCGCCCCTATAATAAACTGTCAGTTCGTCTGCTTTGTATTTAATGTTTTGAACTTCTACAATTAACTCATTCACGGTATTTATTTTTAAATTTGATATCATCCTATATATATATATTTGATGGGGCTCTACATTAGGCCTGTATCTTAATTCCAACGTTTCTTTAATTAATTGATAATTGTCTGGCTCGGGTATATTTATGACTACATCTTTTGCTTGACCCTGGATAGTTTTATAAAATATTGTACGTACCGCTTCCCGTTTTAACGTCTCGATGTGTACTGTAGATAGGAAGTATTCTACGCTGCTGAAGGAACTATTTATGGTTATATCACATGTACCTGTGAACGTCGGCAAGTTGTTTATCGCCTTGAATATATTAGCTCTTCCGGTACTGTCTGTTCCATGACTTTGTTGTTGATTTTGTAGTTCCAAGTATGCGTTTCTGAGTTGTTCTATTTGTTGTTGTCTTCTCGCTAGCTCCTCTACAAGGTCTACTGGGGGCATATGTGATTGGTCTTGAGACTGTGCCGTCCTTACTTCGTCAAATGCTCGCTGTCGGTTGATTCGCTTAATGATGATTGTTGTGTTTATTTTTTCTAATGATTCAGTGGTGTAAGCTACGTTTGGCGTTAACTACACTGACCTTTTTCACTATATTCGATATTCTTTTGTCCTTCAGTGGTTTTAGCAAGGCTTTGCGTTCACTGCACTGTTCTTTACACTTTCAAAAATTCTTGATCTTCAGTGGTGTTAACAAGAATTTGTGTCCATTGCACTGATGTTTTTCACTTTTTAGAATTTTTGTTATTTTGTCTTTTATTGATTATAATTCTGGAGGGTCCGGTCAACTCCTGAGTTGGCTACAGAATCGCAGAATTTATTATATATATCTTATTAACGAATCTTTATATTTTCTTTTACGGTTCGATCACTGGATTCCAAGTTGTATTGAAATCCTACCGACTGCTTACTTAATATTTTGCTTTATTACATTTACAATTTATTGGTTCCTGCAAGTTTACACTTTTAAATAAATTTAGTTTGAATTTAATAAATAATGCAATGTTGCACTATTACTTTTGAATGGGACCGGAAGTTGGTTTTGATTTTGTTATTGACTGTATAAATTTATCTATATCATCAGAAAATGATATGTATGTACTGGGAGGGTCATGGTCTTTATATGTAACTCGCGCGCCAACTGCCGCGAGTCGCGTGCCGTCGCCGGGCCCCAGCGACTTCAGCTGGTTTGATATAAAATAAATTTTTCTTCAATTCTCGAGCATGAAATCAGTTATGCAGAATTATGTATATTCCTGTGTTATAACTTGCAATCAATGTTTCCAACAAATGACAAATAAGGCAGCGGAAGCTAATACAGATATGATTTGTCCGATCGTTAGTTAAGTTTCGGTCTTAAGCAGGTTTGATATGAGCCCACCAAGGTACCGACGTCGCAATCCTGTTTCCAATGAAATACTATTTTTGAGCAATAAGACTATTTTTTTCCCCCCGAGTGGTAGTAAAGCAAACCTCGAAATTTTGTGTTATTTCACATTTGAATGGGAAATAAAACAAATTTTGTGTTATTGCCGTTTGGGTTATTTCACCCCCCTAAAAATGCATCTCAAAAATGTACTTATTTGCATGTTCTTTGTAAAAGTGTAGTGGGAAAAAGTGATTATAGCGGGAAACTATATCATTTACAGGAAAAACTTTAAAACATTTTTGATGGAGAAACGCCTCACCAACAAACATGTGAAATACATTTTATGTAAAGATTTTATAATTCCCGAAACAATTAAAAAGAAACAAACTTTCCTTAAATGGCTACAGAAAAGTACGATGTGCATATTTTTTACTATTATCCACTAGATGGAAATTTAGATAAACCACCCTACCAGAAACGCTGATTTTTTTAACTAACACACTCACATTCAAAATTTCAGTGCTGACCATGTACTGACCAAAATAGTGACAATTAGGGGTCGCTGTTATCAGTGAGAGACGGATATGTTATGGCAAATGTAATTGTATGTATGCTAGAATAGTTCACCCAATTTAATCATATGGTCATTAGTGACTGTCATTTGACTATCAAATGATTATCAGTAGTGGTGCATTTTCAAAATTCCCAGAAAATTTTCAACCGGCACGCATTCTAAGCGAAAACTTTTAAAAATGCAGTGTTACGAGGTAAATAAAATGTTAAAGGCTAGTAATATCATTTCTAACAAAAAAATTATTTTCTAGGAGTGTTGGAGCAAGGTTCCCTGAACTCCGAGGAGGATATGCCGGCCACCATTTCCAACACCACCCCAGCGTACAAAAAATATGTATTTTGTACATAACTTTGAATTTTTGTAATGTTTTAATTAACGTTCTTATTTAGTTACATAAATCATAGAAGAAAACAAATGTTCATGTAATAAAGTTCAGATGTAAAGAAATTAATTTTTTCTATGTAAAAAAGCATTGGTACATATTATTTACATTTGTCAGTAGTGACTTTAATATGGTCAGCACTGGTGTAAACAGTATTGTATCATTTATGACAGTAAATGACAGTCTTATAGACAGCGGTGATGCAATAAAAAAGGTGGAGTGAACAGTACAGCTCTATGCCCAATTTAAAGGCGTTTTCACTGTGTTAGAATGAAATAAAAGGTCACACGTACACAGTTGTTTACATCAGCTTTGCGCAAGCCCCCTTGTGTCCGTGATGTAAAGTTTGTATGAAGCGCTGACAATTAGACTGACAGTACTGAAGATCAGATGTTGTGTCAAATGACAGTCAGTGTTCTGGTAGGGCAAAAGAACACATGGTTTGAATAACTTCCTTATATAGTCGATTTTCAATCTTGCTTGTCTGGACGAATAAGAATTTATGTAAATGTATAAAATATAAATTTTGCGTTTATATTGCCTTTAGTGTGAGAATATCGATTTGCTGCGATATAAGATTACATACAAAATTGAATTTTATATTTAAAGATAGAACAGACTTACTTGTCAATATATTGTGTAAGCCGCACGTAGGCAATACAGGCTGCATCTTCTCCCAGCAAATGAACGTGAGGATTAAGAATCGTAGTGTTGATAGCTTTGCAATTTTTTCCTAATACTGAAAGTAACAAAAGAAATAAGTTTTACCAACGGCATAAAGGTTCTACGTATTTAAAAAAATAGTTTTATGTTTATATGTGCTAACTCAACCCCTTAAGAACGAGTGGCCGCCAGTGTGTGGCGGTAGTGTTGCTGGCAGGAGCTGGATTTACTTAAAATGCCGCCTTGTGCCCTGTTAAAATTGCCGCCCTTTTATTTTCATGAACTATAATTCTGTGCTCATAAGCAATAAAACCCTAAGTCGACATATCACAATGCCATACGATGGACTATTTCCTTGAAGCGGATAGATTTAAATCAACATCTCTTCTCTGTAGCTATCTTTTGGAATGGTTATCTTAAGATGTATTTAAAAATTTTGTTGGATCATAAATACTTTCGGAAGATTAGATCAAAATACCCACTTTTTCTTAAGTCCACTTAAGCTTTTATTGCTTATGACGTATGCAATTCACAACTGAAACATTTGTATATATGTAAGTAACTAAATGCAAAACATTTGGTTAAATTTATTCATTGTTTAATATAAGACAATAATTATAATATTTGCTTTCGCTGGCTCAAGGTCTTTGTTTTTCTAGCAAAAACTAATAGAAATACACGTTTTTCGTTTTGCCAATATCCATATTTCAATTGCCGGCGCGTCGGCAATACTCTTCAGGTCAAACTAATAACATAAAACAAAAATTACAATAATACTAATTATCACAAATAAATTATTTTCATATGTCGGATTTATTTCCATGGCCGGAGTATTCTGTGCTTCCGGAATAGCAATCGGAGCAACCTCCACCGCCGAGCTGCTCCAAGATGTGGAAGGATAGTTTCCATGATCAATTGTGCCCGAATAGCTCCCATTCTTGATTTATTACTGGTAGCCTTCATTTTGCTTGCTAATGGCGTCGTGCTGCACTGGCCGTACAATGAATTCCTGAGTGTTGTGTGCTCGATCGCTATTTTTTAATTTTTATTAGTACTTAAAAAAAGGACCAAAACAAAAAAAAAAAGGACCAGCAGCCCAAACGTGGCAACCTTGGTTTTTGCCAGGGTTCGGAAATGTTCACTCTCGTTCGCTCTTATTCGTGCAGCTGAACAATAAAAAAAATATATTTGCATTCCTGTTCGCCAATACGAACGCATAAAAAAATCCCCATCGTTCGTATACCCGAACACATGCTCCAATGTTCACATATGGGCATATCCCAGAAACTGTCTACCAACCAAAAATATTTGAACTTAATCCAACCTAATTTTTTTTTTAATGGATCATTAGAATAGATATCTAATTTTATAAATTTATAAAACAAAAATTATTTCGATGAAGATTAATAAAAAAATTATAACCAAATCCTACCCTACCTCAGGTCTTTTAATGTTATACAAAAAAATGTAATTTTTTACGTAGTATTAACATAGATGGTCCAATCGAAAGTTATATTGTTATTCACTCAATTCTCCTTAAAATTTGTAAAAAAAAATATCGTTTACTTTTCTGGAAACACTAAAATTTGTTATGAAATGCCAGGTAAATGCGTTGTAGCGTACGTAACGGAAAATCAGGTTTTTTTTTATATTGTGAGTAGAATAATTTTTCTATAATTATACCTTTCATGAACATGAAATGGTATTATAACTTTGGTCCGATGTTTGTAAGTATGAGAAGAAGAAGCGATAGACCCACCATTAAGTATACCGAAATGGTCAGGGCGACGAGCTGAGTTGATTTAGCCATGTCCGTCTGTCCGTCTGTCTCCTTGAACGCAAACTAGTCCCTCAATTTTAGAGATATCTCGATGAAATTTGGTATGGAGCCGCCATTTTGTATTATATTAATCATTTGTCGGAATCAGTAAGATCGGACCAATACAACGCATAGCTCCCATACAATCGATTGTTCCGATAAATGGGTTTTGGCCTATAACTCTTGCAATCAAAAAGCTAGGAGAGCGAAATTTTGCAGGTTTAGTACATATTATACTTGCAACCTGTGTAGTGAAAATCACCCAGATCGGATGTTTTGTTGACATATAGCTCTCATATAATCGATAGTTTCGATAAATGGGTTTTGGGCTATAAATTTTGCAGTTAAGAAGCTAGGAACGTAAAATTTTGCAAAATTGGTACTTATTATAAATGTGATGTGTGTAATGAAAATCATACAGATCGGAGTAACATAACATATAGCTTCAATATAACCGATTGCTCCGATAAATGTGGTTTGGCCATGTATGTAGGACACTTAAAAAAGATATGCGTATTCATGAAATGTATAAAGCCTTCGGCACAGCCGAAGACAGCCCTTTCCTTACTTGTTTTAATTTAAATAAAGATCCTGCTTTTAAGAAAAAAAAATTTTCATTCTTCAATTAAAAATCAAAAAATTACAGCATGTGGCGTGCGTAACAAAAATACTTTCAAGACCGAAAAATATCTATTAAACAAGATGAAGCAAGTAGATTTTGCGGAATAGTTACTCCCAAGTTACCATTTTTACTTGTGTTGCCTGGTTGCACAATTGCACAAGACAGCCCTTTCCTTACTTGTTTTAATTTAAATAAATATCCTGCTTTTAAGAAAAAAAAATTTTCATTCTACAATTAAAAATCAAAAAATTACAGCATGTGGCGTGCGTAACAAAAATACTTTCAAGACCGAAAAATATCTATTAAACAAGATGAAGCAAGTAGATTTTGCGGAATAGTTACTCCCAAGTTACCATTTTTACTTGTGTTGCCTGGTTGCACAATTGCACAAGACCATTTGCTATTACGAGCGATCAACTGTCACATAATAAATATGATGTTTATTGCTTTCTCTAGTTAATTGTAAAGAAACTTAAAGAACAAAATGCTATTTCGAAATTATTTTTATATTCTGATGGCTGTGCAAGTCAATTTTAAAATAAGTTCATTTTGAGTATTATACCGAAAAATTAGGTTTGACCAACTTTGAGTGGAATTTTTCGGCAACTGCTCACGGAAAGGGTGCAGTAGACGGAATTGGGGCTGTCGTAAAAGGAAAAATTTGGCAAAATTTTCCGACCGTATACGCGCAATTCTTTCGGAGAGATGGGCTAATGTTAAGAGCATTCCGGGGATAAAAAGCAACCATTAGTTTTCAGTACTTAATGAAAATGAGCTCGAAATAGCACTAACGGCATATTCAGCAAAACATAAAATTTATTTATAAACATATATACATTAATAATATAATTTATAAACATAAAATATGAATTAAATAATTATTAAAAAAGAGTATAAATTGTTTTGTTAAAATAAATACAATTTTTTTTTATTTATTTACTACTGGAAAAAATTGAGCGTGCGTAACGTTGGGTTCACGGCCATCGAAAAAAAATACAAAATTTTTTGGCTGCAAGTACCTAAGTTATTTGAGAATTGTCTTATATCTCTTTCTTTAAGGTATTTCATTTGGTGTGCTTTATTATGCAAAATTTGCTAAAAATTACGAAAACATACCTAAACCTTCTAAGCTACTTCCATTTTTGTAGCGTGCGTAACAATACTTTGAGATAAAATTTTTCGCAGCTTAAACTTGTTACCAAAAATATTTTGATGACATTCGAAAGTACACTCAAATCGCACTAAACACTGTGTATAACTTGAAGGTATGTCTTTTGAAAGACCAAATAATTGTTATATATCAATCAGAAAACGAGTACGAATGTGGCGTTCGTAACGCAGGATTTGCCCATATACCACATGTATGTACATGTTGGTTGCCATCACTGGATATACCAGATGTATGTACAAGTTGCTTTCCATCACTGTATATTCCAGATTTATGTACATGATGTATGTATGATACATGTGCCTGAATAATCGTTTTGTTAATCATGTTCTAAACTGAACAACAGTAGGCCCGTCCACAATGAACACGACGGCGGCGAACGACAAGGACGAAAAACTGAAGCTTGACGATATTTTCCGTCAAGCATTGGCGACATGATTATATAGAAAGCAGGGGCGACAGGTGCGAATCATCTTGAAAAGTAGCAAAAAATGTTGTAAAAAGTGTGAAAGAGACATATTCTGTAATAATTGGAACTTATTTTACAAGTTATTTACTCTTCCTTTCGTTTTTATTGTCAAAAAAAACCAAACGCCACTATCTGCCGCTTGTCGAAATGGAATTAGATTTAATCTGGCTACGGCCGTGATTGATTGCCGCATTGTCGCGTCGTGTTCAAAAAATTTCTCCCCATAAGAACACGTCTAAAAATAATTTGACAGATGCCGCTTGTCGTTTTCATTCTGGTTACCACTACACTCGGGAAGTAGAACTCTAACTTCATACAAAACATTATTGTTTCACTCACTCTTTAACATTCATCAACACTCAGGACTAGACTCAGCCGCAGCTTGTCTCGCTCTTACAGTCCTCTGTTCGTAAAGTAGTATAGTGTACTCTCACGAAACTCAATAAATAAGGCGACACCATTAGAAGAGGTAGAATAGCAAGTTGGTGAACACAAATGAGGATTCGCAATTGAGACAAAAGCTCGGATGTTTGCTGTGTTTCAATTCATATGGAGTTGTGCCTTCGATAGCAACCTACCCTGGGAGAAATTTATGACACATACATACATTTATTAACACGTTCGTACTGATTAACGTCGAGTTTCATACTGTCTATTATTTGCTACGTTCTCTATATCTGATCTATAATTGATTCTCTTTTCTCTTGGTATATTAATAATGTGCAGCATCTCTATTGTAAATCTCTTTTTGTATTGTTTTTCTTGCGGAAGCACAGAACCTTCATCGAAGTTAGGCGCATGAAACATGTACTTTATAGTACAACCGAACTTTTTAAAAAAAGAAATTAATTTGTTGTAAGCGAGCTGCCGCTTGAAGTGGTAACACAAGACTGATTTTATTAATTACTTTTTCTTAAAATGTAACTTAACAATTTTCTTTATACCTATGTATTAACTATGCTTATTTGTTATTGTATTGTTAACTAGAAACTGCTTACTTAATATTTTGCTTTATTACATTTACAATTTATTGGTTTCTGCAAGTTTACACTTTTAAATAAATTTAGTTTGAATTTAATAAATAATGCAATGTTGCACTATTACTTTTGAATGGGACCGGAAGTTGGTTTTGTTTTTGTTATTGACTGAACCCATAAATTTATCTATATCATCAGAAAATGATATGTATGTACTGGGAGGGTCATTGTCTTTAAATGTAACTACTCCCCCTTTTAGATTAGAATTCTCCTGGATTCTACTATTTAATTTAATTTTAATATAATTGTGCTTTGTAATCAGTATTGCCAAACCAACACAATTACAATTGCAAGAATTCAATTTAACCCGTATGTAATTTTACTATGTAAATTCAATTTAAAAATGTTTTTGTTATGTATTTTATTTCGCTAATCTATATCTTCAAATGTAATTTTGTGTGAAAAATTTTTAATATCCTCATATCTTATACTTACAATTTTTTCTTCTACATTTTCCATGATATTGGAGAAATAATAATCATTTATTTTTAATGAACAATTGTTAAATTTTAATATATAATTTCCATTAAGAGTATAGTTATCTTTTTCACATGTGTTATTCAAAATTAAATCAATTGCATTTTTTACAACTATTGTTTTTTCGTCAAGAGATATAATTTCCAATTCTTTATTTGTTACAAGTTTACAATTCTGTTTTATTACACAGTGGGTCCTAGGTTTTAATTGTTTCAGATGTTTATTTTCTTGGTATTCAATTGAATTGTATTCATAAGAAAAAATTTCCTCTATCCTCGCTTCTATTTCTTTTGTTCTTATTTTTACTTCTAAAAACGACTTTGGTATCTTAATTCCTAGTATGAGAAAAGTACTATTATAAGTTGCTGTCCCTAATTGTAAATATTTCAATTTATTAAAATCAATATTGTATTTCATTATTTCGCGGTTTGTTAAAATATTTGGGTGAAGTATTCCATATTTGGCTGATATTACATTATCTTGTATTTTTTCGATTTTATTCTTTAAAAGCTGAATCTTTGTAATTTGTTCTAAAAACATATTTCTTTCATGTTCTTCATCTATATTTTTATAAATTTCATTAAATCCTTTTTCGATTTCTTTCCTACCGCTCTTAACAATATCTCTTAATTGTTATAGTGCTAAATTGAAGTGTTCATTTATATATATTTGGTTATTTAGATTTTGGTCCGTCTGTAAGAAATGGTTCTGTATTGTTTTCCCATCATCATCATCCATAGTTCCGGTATTAATGTCCTTATTTTTTGTGTCTATAAGCTCTGTTTGTAAAATATCTTTATTATTAATTTTCATTAGACTGATATTTTCAGTAATTTCTTTTATTATACTTTCTATTTCTTCTAAATTTATTACATGTATTACTACATATGTCCGTATCTTTTACTATATATTCTGCCCTTATTTCAATATCAACAAATCCTATTTGTTCCGTCAGTTTTGTTGCTGTTAGTGAGCCTTCAACTAGAAATGTCCATGTCAGAAGTATTATCGTTATCATTAGAAATCTCTGAAAATTTTAATGGTTTTTTTATATTAAAAAGATGAATATTCTTAATTGGTTTTCTTATATCTAGGCTGTTCCCTATGTCTGAGTGCTCTATAGTTTTTAATAAAACCCTCTTTTCTCCTTTCCTCGTAGTTTATCCTGTTTTTATTTAATTTATCGATTAATTTTCTTTTAGAATTTTCTATATTGTTTTTTATTTTTTGTATATCTACCTTGCCTAGATGAACCTCGCTGGGAGTACATTTAATGGTAGAATGGTACCTGTCATTATAGTTTCTAATTGCCTTTTGTATTAATTGTTTAGTAGACATGTCTTTATTTGCTTTATATAACATTCTAAACTTTTCGGCTATTGTGTTATGTAGGCGCTATACATCAGCATTACCCGTATGGCTATTTGGTTTGGTTAGATGCAGATCAACATTTTCGCTGCTCAAAAATTCTTTCATTCTTAACGCGTTGAATTCGTTGTCTGCTACTATCTTCTTTGGTTTCCCTATTTTTGCAAAATGGTCTTCGAGTTGTTCGATTAATGTGATATGATTCCTATCATTTAATGGGTAGGCTGCGGCAAATTTCGAATATTTATCAATTAACGTTAAAAAATGGAATCCTTTCATCACATAGGTATCTACATGAAGAATCTGGTTTTTATCTACTGGAGTTTCACTATAATGGAATTTGGCTTTGATAGGTTGCCTATCATATTTAATCTCTTTGCAAATGTCGCATTGATTGATTACTATTTGAATAAGGTCTATAATCTTTGGGTAGTACACCTTATTTTTTATTTATTAATCTAATGCTGCCAGTATATGAGCTCTTTTGATCAACGACTTGAAGGATATAATTGCTGTTTATAGTTGTGCCGAATGCCGATTTACGTTTTTCGGTTTCTATAATTTTCATATCGACGCATTTGTCTTTGTTTTTTGGCCAAGCCTCCATGGGTTTGTACAAAAACGTAGGTCCAGTATACCAAATCGAGCTACTGAGTTCTTCTACCGTGCATCCTCTGGAAACTATGTCTGCAGTATTGCTAAGAGATGGAACATGCTTCCATTGGGCTCCTGACGTTAAATCTTGTATTTCCGAGACCCGGTTTCCAACGAATGTCGAAAGCGTTACTGAGTGCATCTTCAGCCAATGCAATACCACTTGAGAATCTGTCCATAAAAAAACGTTAAAGGATTTAGTAGAAAAAACTGATTTGATTTTTGAAAAAAGACGAGCTAACAGGAGAGCGCCGCAAAGTTCCAGTTTTGGTAACGACTGTTTCTTAATTGGGGCTAGTCTGTACTTTGCGGTGAGTAATTGAACGAAAACATCTCCGAACTTGGTAACTGTGCGGGTGTATATTGCACATCCATATGCTCTTATCGACGCATCACAAAAGCCATGCAACTGAAGAGACTGGGTGTTTGTCGATAGGCAATACCTCGGGACTTTGAGCGATGATAAATTGGATATGTTTGCTAGAAAATTTTTCCAAGCAGAATGAATATTCTGAGGCATAGATTCATCCCACCCCAGCTTAAGCATCCAAATTTCCTGCAACAAAATTTTAGATAAAATCACAATAGGAGCCAACAGACCAAGCGGATCGAACAAAAATGATGCAATTGAAAGGATGGTTCGCTTTGTTATTCGACTTAGTGGTCCTTTCTTCGGTTCAAACGAAAAGCACAATTATATCCTGTGTTTGGTCCCATCGCATGCCTAAGGCGCTGGTAACAGATTCGTCCAAGTTAAGATTTTTGGCACTGTTATCTTGCCTAATTTGATGATGGTTTGAATGCCATTTTGATAATTCGAATCCACCCAACGCTAACAAATCTGTCAACTCTTCCTTTATTTGTAGAAGTTCAGCTAAGTTATCTTGAACGATATTAGATCCAAGTGGAAACTGATCTTGATGTTGCTCAGCCAAATATAGTAGACTTTGTATAGCCAGATACGGCGCCGAAGCCATTCCATAAGTTACCGTGTTCAGTTGATAGGTACGAATTTCTTCCACCGGTGAACTCCTCCACAAAATGTATTGAGGGATCATCCTTGAAGGGAATTTTTACGACTATTCTTCCAGCTTGATTTCTTGAAACAGTAGTCCAAGGGTTAGGTTAGGTTAGGTAAGGTGGCTGCCTCTCTGCAGTGCCGAGAGGCACACTTAGGCCGGCTGGCCCATTGTGATACCACTGAGCGGGTTAACGTCCCTTCTACCTTAAAGTGTACGTGTTCATTGGAAGAACCACCCTGTACGCTTAATGAAGCGCAGGATGTCCCCAATTTCGGCAGAGCCTATCTCCGCTAGTCCGAGGAGTAGGCCCCTGCTTAGGCACTCCAGCCGGGTTCTGGCTAGAGCGGGGCAGCTGCAGAGGAAGTGCTCGACACTTTCAATTTCCTCCTCGTCCCTGCAGCTACGACAGAAGTCATTTGAAGAGGCCCCCATGCGCCTAGCGTGTACACCCATGAGAAATGTCCCGTGAGCACCCCTATCAACTGACCAAGAGAGGGTCGGTCGAGTTTGAGCATGGACTCTGTTCGTTTGTTGCAAATGCGGGGCCAAGTTAACCTGGACACCTCGCATGTCGTTTCCCTAGCCCATCTAGAGTTTGCCTTCTTTTCGAACTCACGCAGCTTAGTCGTGGCAAGAGGCGGGGGGATGCTCCCAGTGTGGTTCTCCTCGGTGTGCTCCGTGGCCTCCCTTGCCAGCTCGTCGGCAGCACAGTTTCCAGGAATGCCGCTATGGCCTGGAACTCATACCACCGCTGTGGAGCATTTCGAAGACAATTCATTGAGCAACTGCCTACAGTCTTGAGCTACTTTCGAGGTAGAGTTACTACCCTGAAGAGCTTTGATCGCTGCCTGGCTGTCGCTGTATATGGACACAGATGTGCGGTTTTCCGATAAAAGCCAGCGTGCAGCCTCCTCTATGGCCGTAAGTTCCGCCTGGAATACGCTGCAGTGGCTGGGTAGTCGAATGCTTAAGCATAGTGAAAGACCTTCCGAGTAGACGCCGCTGCCCACCCTGCCGTTGAGCTTCGAGCCGTCTGTAAATATGGAGTCTGAATGCGGGTTTAGAATGTGTCTGTCCTCCCATTCCTCCCTCGCAGGGATTTTGGGGGAGAACTTGGTATTTGGGCCGTGGCCTATAGGTGTGGTGTAGTCCACGGTTTTCAGATTTTGGGGTATGGTCTCCAAGATCTTTGCGTGTCCAAATCTGGTGTCATTCCATCGTTGAACAGCGCTCAATCTTACTGCTTTATAGCTTGCTTGGAGTTTACCGTACAAGTCAACCGGGAGTAGGTTGAGCATGACTTCCAAAGCTTTGGTAGGCGTGGATGGAAGTGACCCCGTAATAAGCACCGCCGAAGAACGCTGTACTCTACCCAGCCTTCCAGTGATGCTGTTTCGTTCTAGTGCAGGCCACCATACAACAACACCATAGAAGAGGATGGGTCTAACCACAGCGGTGTACAGCCAGTGCATCACACGGGGATTCAAACCCCATTTCTTCCCTACGGCTGCTTTGGATGCATAAAGGGCAGTGATAGCTTTCCTGGATCTGTCCTCAACATGCCTGTTCCAGTTGAGTTTGCTATCTAAGATAACGCCGAGGTACCTGACCTCTTGGGAGAGCGTGAGCCTAACCCCGTTTAGGCGGGGTGGTGTAAAGGCTGGTACTTTGTACTTTCTTGTGAAAAGGACCATTTCCGTTTTAGAAGGATTTACGCTAAGGCCGCTTACCATAGCCCAGTCCTCCACGAGGTTCAGGGCCGACTGGAGCAGTTCACTTAGGGTCTGAAGATGCCTGCCGGTGGCCGTAAGAGCGATGTCGTCGGCGTAGGCAATGATTTGGCAACCGGTGTTTTCCAGTTCCAGAAGTAAGGTGTTTACGGTTAGGTTCCACAGTAAAGGAGATAGGACTCCCCCTTGAGGAGTGCCTCGAGATGCGTATCGCACTATTGAGGCCTCACCTAGATTAGCATGGATAGTTCTCTTTGCCAGGAGCTGGCTAACGAATTCCACAAGCGGAGGTTCCAGTCCCGTTCCCCGAAGGGACTCGATGACGGCCTGCGGAAGTACGTTGTTGAAGGCTCCTTCGATGTCGAGAAAGATACCCAGCGTGTACTCCTTGAAGGCAAGTCCCTTTTCTATCTTTGTGGTAATAGCATGGAGTGCTGTTTCCACGGACTTACCCTTAGAGTATGCGTGTTGAGCCTTCGAGAGGTCAAAAGGGCGCAGATTATCCCTAATGTGGGCGTCTAGTATTCTTTCCAGTACCTTAAGAAGAAAGGACGTAAGGCTAATAGGCCGAAAGTCCTTTGGTTTTGAGTGCGAGACTCGTCCTCCTTTTGGTATGAAGACTATCTTGGCCTCGGTCCATTTGTGCGGAACGTGGCATAGCCTAAGACACAATGTGTAGATCTCGGACAGAATGGGACAGAGAATGTCTCTGGCCATTTGAAGTACGGCGGGAAAGATGTTGTCGGGTCCCGGAGATTTAAAAGGGTCGAAGGTTCCAATTGCCCATTCGACTGTTTGGGGGGTGATTATCCCCTCTAAAGAGTTGTAAATTGTACCGCCATTGTCGGCTGTAGGTGGCTCCGTGGAACAGCCTGGGAAGTGCAAGGGATGGCATCAATAAGTCAGTGGAATTCGATAAGTTCACCTGTTACTCCTCTAAAGTGGGCAATTGCCATCATTATAGGGAGCTAGTTGGTACAAACGCGGCTCAAAAATACCGGCCGACATAGCAGTGGACACATCCCGCCCTCGTACCAACATGTCCATACACTTAGGGGCACCTCTAACTATATTCCTAATTGTTTTCAGGCCGCACTCAAAGCCGTAACATCGTGTGACATAAAACTCTCACTGGTTCTTGAGTGGGTGAGAACACTTAATAGCCTAGCATCTTACTATAACCTCTTATTAGAATGGCCATGGGGGGGGGGGGGTGGAGGGCAACGAACGAGCTGACTACCTGGCCAGAACGGCGGCTGCCACTGTTCGAACGAAATCCTTTTTTAACCCTGTTATACAAAAGTACCCAAATTTTTATAAAAAATAAAGGTTTAAAAGTTAATTTGAATATTTTTATGAAAAATTTGGCTTGAAACCTGACAATGTTTTTTTTTTCATTTCCAGCCAGTTTCTCTTCAATTTTTTTAAATGTTTCTCTTCACATTTAAGACTTATACTAGCGATCCTTTTTTGCAACGAAATACCCCCATGAATATCAATTAAGACTATCAAAATAAAAGAAGAGTGAACGACGATGTATTAACGGCAAATTTTTATTGAAACCTTTACCTCTGCCTGGATCGTACGTTCGCGACCAAAACAATACATTTTTTGTTACCACTTCTCATGGAGTGTAAGGAAATGTCTAGAACTACATGGCTAAAGCCAGTTGAGTGCACTTAATTGATAACCAAAACCACTTCTCGTGAAGGGTTCACCAAACCTTTTTTTTAATTCTCAAAATTGCGTACGTTCGCGACCGTTTTGCATTTTGGTACATTTTTGCCTACCAAAAACTGAAGCAAGAAAAAAGAGGTTGTTAATATTCTTTTTTTGCTTGGTTAATAATGTATCATAGGATTTTGAATAATTTTAATGAAGTTATTCATAAATTTTACAACTATACAATATAGTGAGTATACTTTATGTTATGTAAGCTACTTTCGAGCCTTTCGGTGTGAGCCGCGGGATTTCTGTAGAGTCTAATAACACTGGATCACAAATTCCACCTTTTTTTTTGCACCAGAGACGCCATAGTGAAATTCCTATGTAAAATCACCTCCTAATTCCGAAAATCAAGGTTATTTTTACTTGAATGGTACCGTTTTTGAGATATTTACGATTTACCGTTATTTCAAAAAACAAAAAAGATGGCTCCACTTAATCGTGTATATCTCAAAAAACAAAAAAGATGGCTCCACTTAATCGTGTATATCTCAAGAACAAACTGAGCTCTTCCAAAACGGTTTGAAAAATTTGAAAGACTATAAAATTTACTATAATCAGTACGTGCAACACTTTTTCCTAGGTCCTGCAGATTCAAACATAGTGAAGCATCTCGAAAACTTTTTGTTTTTTTGCAGATATTTTTTCCCCCCTCTAAGCTCTGTTTTATTACAAAAAAAACAAGCTATCAGTGAACAAAATCGATGAACTAATACAAAAGTTATAAGCATTCAAGTAAATATATCCATTTAATACTTAAGTACCCTACAAATAACAGCATATGTACATATGGTTCTGTCTTAACTCTATGATCTTATTTTATAATTGAATAAGTTATGTGCCTTGTTTTGACGCTTATTTAGATTAGGATCGGTTTCTCTTATGAGAAACCAACAGTAGTCGCCCATCATGGCGACATCCCAGAATCCTTGATACCGACTTTCAATCACTTTCATTTGCTGGTGAAACCTTTCACCATGCTCGTCACTTTCGTCGCCAAGATTTTGCGGGAAAAAATTTAAGTGGGAGTGTAAGAAATGAATTTTTAAAGACATATTTACTCCTGAAAGAAAATAAAAAAGTAAATTAGATAAATACATAAGTGACACATTAGTATATAATTTTCTTAGGCTGGATTTATCTTTCAATTCAGAACAAATTTTTTGTTTATATTTTTCCCGTTCTTGTTTGTTCGGAACTGGACGATGAATTCAGATTTATGGCTATATATTCTCATGTAAATTTATGTAATATATAATTTATTATAATATGTTTTTTTATTTACCCATTTCCGCATAGTTTTTGATTAAGTCGTTCACTATCATCTCGTAGTTAGGACTTTTGTGTTTGCCTAAAAAAGAAGTAACGACCTTTTCAAAAGAATCCCACGCTGCTGCCTCCACTGGTGACAATAGTTCTTTGAAAAGGTTATTGGTCATCATTTTCCTTATTTGCGGTCCCACAAAAATGCCTTCCTTTATTTTTGCTTCTGAAATCTCTGGGAAGATTGTCTTCAAATGATGAAAAGCTTCGCCTTCTTTGTCCAAAGCCTTCACAAAGTTTTTGATAAGGCCGAGCTTGATGTGGAGCGGAGGTAGAATTATTTTTTCTTTCTTTATAAGTGGAGAGTATTTTATGTTATCTACCCCAACTTGAAACTCGATTCGTTCTGGCCAATCCTTTATGATGTAGTGGTCTTGACGAGCTCGGCTACCCCATTTGCATTGAAATCGGGATAGATGGCTTTTGGTTGCCAATATGCAATAATACGGCCTTTAAACTTAATTGATTGCCGTCTATGAACAATCGCCACTCTTTTGATTCATATGGTTCACCAAATTGTTAGAATAGACCAGCAATGTCTTTGCAATAGCAAACACTGTCCTCCTTCGTATAGTACTTGGAAAACTCTTCGTGACGAGTTCTATAATATGTTACCTTAACATCGGATGAAACAAATTTAAATTGTTGCATTGGAGAGGCGTGTAGTTCGGCCTTTTCCTTTGACAATTCCAAATCCCTTATCCAATCATTGAGTTGTGCTTGTGACAAAGAATTTCTTTCGTTTTCCGTTTGAAATTCAGTACAACATGATGCCGCGTAATCAGATACTACTGTTGACAATGAAAATGGAGCCGGAACTAAAGTTAAATTTGATTCTGGCAATGTCGCTTCTGTTGAAATTAGTTCTGGTAATGACACTGTAGATACGCTCGCATAGGTTACTTTTCTGGACTTTCCAACCCCAAGTACTTTTGTAGTACAAATGTAGCAGTCCGTTGAATGGCAAGTTGGTTCCCTCCACTTCATTGGTGTAATAAATTTCACACGTCGCCTAAATAGATAGTTTCAGAAATTAGTCAGCTATGCATTAAAAGGGAACAAATTCCTAATTTTTACAACGTACCTTTTTGTTCCGGTTTCCGAAGAAATCAATTCGACTCGGCATGTGGTGCACACAGTGTTCGGCGTCCATGGTTTTTAGGCTCAATTCCAAAACACTTATAGTATGTAACTTTCAAAGGATTTGAAAACACACGTCTCATACTTTTAACAATAAATTGACCGCAGATGAAACAGAACATATCTGGATCATTTGTACACTCAAACTCTCGCGCCCTTTTATTCATTTTTTATTTTTAAGTAAATGACGGGTTATAAACTGCAATTATAAACTGAACAGTATCCGGCGAGCCTTGCAGATATTATGAAGGAGCAAGGCGCATGTACTCTTATTTATACTTAGATCCAGTAAAAATTCAAGCCTATCTAAACAAAAAGGTTCCCTAGTTCTACAAAGAAAACACTACCAGCCTCAAAAATATGCTCTTGTTTAAAATGTACCTAGGTTTGAGAAAACGACACTAACAGCTTTTTGTATCTAATAACTTTTCGAAAATCTACCTGCTAACTAACTGATATACGAATACTAACACATATGTATGTACCAGTAGGGTACTTAAGCATTAAATGGATATATTTACTTGAATGCTTATAACTTTTGTATTAGTTCATCGATTTTGTTCACTGATAGCTTATTTTTTTTTTAAATAAAACAGAGCTTAGAGGAGGGAAAAAATATCTGCAAAAAAACAAAAAGTTTTCGAGATGCTTCTTCGCAAAGTACAAATTTTTTTATATTTTTACAAAAAAAATTTAAAAAATCCGTAATGATTGTTTTATATGTTTGAATCTGCAGGACCTAGCAAAAAGTGTTGTATGTACTGATTATAGTAAATTTTATAAGCTTTCAAATTTTTCAAACCGTTTTGGAAGAGCTCAGTTTGTTCTTGAGATATACACGATTAAGTGGAGCCATCTTTTTTGTTTTTTGAAATAACGGTAAATCGTAAATATCTCAAAAACGGTACCATTCAAGTAAAAATAACCTTGATTTTCGGAATTAGGAGGTGATTTTACATAGGAATGTCACTATGGCGTCTCTGGTGCATTTTGGCTGTAAACCAGTGTAATTTATGCTATCTTCTTTCTTTATAAATACAACATATAAGATTTCAACTTCTAAATTAAGTGTTCCAATTCATATAATTTGTAAAACATTATGCCGAAAATAGTAAAAAACTAGTAAGGAAGTCTAAGTTCAGGTGTAACCGAACATTAAATACCTAGCAGTGTTCTGTTTTGGTATCCCAATTTACTCAGGTCTATTTTAATACCGGAAAAGTTGTTATAAAGGCAACTGATTGTTTTCGATTAAAAACACTTCTTTTGCGAGTGGTAAATTAAATTATCACTAAATAACAAAATATAAATAGCTTTCCTCCTGTTCATGAAAAGTATGAAAATAAAAAATGTTAATAAAAAAAAGGCAGTAGGGTGTTAACTACTTGCCCGTAAATCTTGCTTGTTCGTCACCCGTTGGATCTCCTGTGAAAGAACTTAAAGAGTAATTTTTAAATATTCCATTTCTAACATTATCGATGTATCCTCTGGTGTTCCTCAGGGTAGCCATCTTGGCCCGGTTCTGTTTTTGATTTTCATAAATGATATCTGTACAACAATAAAGTATTCAAATATCTTGATGTATGCTGACGATGTAAAACTATTTAAGTCATATGCGTCCGCGGAAGATCGGTCTTTGCTTCAAATGGTTTTAGAGTACTTAGTTACATACGTGTAGCAATGTAAACTATATGCCGCTAAACTTAAACAAATGTAAATTTAAGTGTTTTTCACGTTGAGGTATACAGGCAGCTTCTTATGCAATTAATAACCACAGTATTGAAAATGTTAATGTTTTTGTTGACTTAGGCGTAACGATGAACTGCAAACTTAGCTTCAGTCCGCATATTGAGGCAACAGTCAATAAGGCTAGAGGTGTTTTAGCTTTTGTGAAAAGGTGGCCAAAAGAATTTAGTGACCCTTATGTTACTTAAACTCTTTTTACTACCTTGGTTAGACCGATATTGGAGTATGGCTCGATTGTGTGGAGTCCGCGTTATCAAGTTAATATAGACAAGCTAGAATCAATTCAAAAACAGTTCATACCTTTTTGCCTTGAGAAACCTACAATGGGATTCAATGTACAGTCTTCGACCTTATACTAGTCGGTTAAAACTTATTGATCTCCCAACTCTTTCTAGTCGTAGGGAAGTGCTTGGTGTAATTTTTATGGTAAAATTAATAAACGGACACATTTCAAGTCGATTTCTTTTAAATGAAGTTATATTTAATATTCCCTCCCGAGCTTCAAGACATTTCAAACCTATTTTTTTGAAGCAATTTTCAATTGCACTAACCTTTTCGTTGTTTATGTGAAAAATATAAATCTCAATCTTGTAATTTTGGTACTTCGGACTCGCTTTTTATAATAAAAAAATCTGTTCTTTCCTCTCTCAACTAATTATTTTAATCTCTTATGTATGCACCTTATTCAGCTGATGAAGTTTTTCTGTAGCTGAACAGTTTGAGGTCTCGACGCTTAACAAACCTCCGCCTTTCAAACACTCGGCAAATTTGATCCGCGCCTGATGCGGATGCGCCCCTCGTTTCGGTTGGGCGGGATGGTGGGTAATCCGTTGGGTTTATTATTATTATTATTATCTATCTCGATTCGTTTATGCCGTTACATACTACCGTTAGGCGAATGAAGTTAATATACCTTGTGTGCGAAGCACTACTAGGTATAAAAATGAGGTGAAATATGTCAACAATTGCAACATAGTTACCGAAGAAATTTACAACTACAACGTTTACAAAATCAAGGCCACTTCAGATAATCCCAAACGTTTAGAGGGATTAAAAAGTATTTTACAAAAACAAATGCCAAATTATGCCAAATGCCAATGCGTTAAAAACGGACCGTATGACTCTTAACAACTTTTACGAACAAAAACTAAGACTAACAGACAAAACACCCGTTTACATTAAAAACTATCGTTTGCCTTATTCTCAAAGTGAAGAAATTAACAG
This sequence comes from Sphenella marginata, assembly GCA_951509765.1. Taxonomy (NCBI): domain Eukaryota; kingdom Metazoa; phylum Arthropoda; class Insecta; order Diptera; family Tephritidae; genus Sphenella; species Sphenella marginata. The sequence continues at coordinate 45,656,810 of OX608078.1, forward strand.
ACAGGTCGACAATTTACTAAAAAATGATTTAATTGAGCCAAGTTTTTCAAATTACAATAGCCCACTAATTTTAGTACCGAAAAAAGATCCTACAGGTCAAAAGTCATATCGTATGTGCGTAGATTTCAGAGCGGTAAATAAAAAACTGATAGCTGACAAATTTCTGCTAGCACGCGTGGACGATATACTTGACAACCTTGGCAGAGCCAAATTCTTTTCGGCTCTAGATCTTTTTTCCGGTTTTCATCATCCTAACTAAAGAGATGTAACTTCATTTAGCACTGATAGAGGAGCTTTTGGTTGGAAAGTCTTACCTTTTGGCTTAAATATAGCACCCAACTCTTTTTCGCCTATGATGTCACTAGCGTTTTCAGGCATCGCGCCTAATCAAGCTTTCATGTACATTGATGATATAGTTGTAATAGGTTGCAGCGAGACACATCATTTGAAAAATTCAGAAAAAGTTTTCGAAACTTGTAGAAAATTCAACTTAAGGCTGAATCCCCTCAAATGTAATTTCCTTCGTTCGGAAGAAACTTTCCTAGGCCAAAAATGTACGTCGAAAGGTTTGCTGCCAGACGAGTCTAAAATAATTGCGATTAAAAAATATACAAGATCGGACAAAGAGCACCTCTCAACCGTCTAACTAGGAAAAAGGTAGAGTTTGTGTGGGACGAAGCTTGTGAAACAGCTTTTTCGAAACTTAAATCTGCATTAATGTCTCCTCAACTTTTACAATATCCCGATTTTAGTAAAGAATTTATAATAACAGTTGATGCGTCAAAAGTTGGATGTGGTGCTATATTGAGTCAAAAGCACGAAGATGCTGACTTGCCAATCTGTTTTGCCTCAAAATCTTTCAACAAAGCAGAACAGAAAAAGGCTATCATTGAGTTAGAACTTTTGGCAATATATTTTGCAATTAAACAATTTCGCCCGTACGTTTACGGTACACATTTCTTAGTAAAATCAGATCACAGACCTTTAGTTTATCTTTTCAATATGAAAGCATCAAAACTAACACGAATAAGGTTAGAACTCTCGGATTATAATTTCACGATAGAATGCGTTAAAGGCAAGTCGAATGTTGTAGCGGACGCACTTTCGCGTATAAAAATTGAAGAAATAAAAGACTCGATAAAGCAAGTTTTAGCAGTTATAACAAGGTCGAAGTCAAAACAGGCGAAAGTGCACAACGACGACAAAACACAAACAGACGAAAATGAAGAAATACAAACAGTACAGGTTAACGACAAATTTTCATACATATGATTTTTCTAAAACTTTTCCTCGGCTCAAAGTACAAATAACTTACGATAAAAATAATAAAGTTTCTAATTTTCAAAAAGCAGCCGAAATTCGCAACATTAAGAAAGTTGAATTATTAATAAATGACATATTTTTCAAACATTTTGCGATCACAAAGTTAAAAGATAGAGGAAACAAAATTTTTAAAAATTTACAAATTATACTAACAGATCCAGTAGAAACAGTACTAGAAGACGACAAAAAACAGAAACAAATGACTATTTACCATGAAGACCCACTTTCAGGTGGCCATTGCGGCACGAAAATATTATATGCGAAGTTAAGCAATAAACATAAACAAAATAATTAGTTAAGAGAGGAAAGAACAGATTTTTTTATTGTAAAAAGCCAGTCCGAAGTATCAAAATTATATGAATGAGAGTTATATTTTTCACATAAACACTGAAAAGGTTCGTGCAATTGAAAATTGGTTCTACATTTCTTCATAAAAATAGGTTTGAAATGTCTTGAAGCTCGGGAGGGAATATTAAATTTAACTTCATTTAAAAGAAATCGACTTGAAATGTGTCCGTTTATTAATTTAACCATGAAAACTAGTAAGGAAGTCTAAGTTCGGGTGTAACTGAACATTAAATACCTAATAGTGATCTGTTTTGGTATCCCAATTTACTCAGGTCTATTTTAATACCGGAAAAGTTGTTATAAAGGTAACTGATTGTTTTCGATTAAAACACTTCTTTTGTGAGTGGTAAATTAAATTATAAATAGCTTTCCTCATGTTCATGAAAGGTATGAAAATAAAAAAAATTAATAATAAACCAATTAATTAACTACTTCCCCGTAAATCTTGCTTGTTCGTTATTCGATTTGCGTAATTTTTGGCAGGAGTATACTATATACTATTGGGAAGCATCTCACTAACTTTCATGAAAATACCTTTTAGCTTTATATGTTGAACACTTTCTCCAAATATCGTTTCAATAAATCAATTTTTACTAGAGGTATGGCATGAAAAGTTTCATGGAATAATCCACCATAAAGTGGCGGGGCCACGCCCATTTTTGAAAAATGTTATGCATTCGACTTTCTTTGCCCGCGAACACTTTAGAGCTGAAATAGAAATGATTTACACGTAGTGTCAGTAAAGTTATTGCATATTCAATATATCCATGATCCTTTTCAAAATCTTTCGTATAAAATTGGGCGTGGACCATACCCGATTTCGCTAATTTTTTTTCGGAATATTGCCGGTATAAATATAAATATCTGTGCTGAATTTCATTTTGCTATCTTGAGCGGTTTTTGATTTATGATTAATTATATTTCCAAAATTGACTTAATCAAAAGTGGGCGGTGCCACGCCCCTTTTTAATAATTTCTTCAAAAATTTACTTTTTGCCTTAACGCTAAAGCGCACACCAAATATTATCCTTTTAGGTGTATTATTTACTGAATAATCACTCTTTTTGTATTTTCTAAAATAGTATATATATAGAAAGTGGGCGTGGCTTTTAACCGATTTTGCCTATTTTCAATAGCGCTCCGAGATAAGTGAAAAGGAACCTGCATACCAAATTTCATTGAGATATCTCAAGATTTACTCAAGTTATCGTGTTCACAGACGGACGGACGGACATGGCTTAATTAATTTCTCTTTTCCTCCTGAATATTTTGATATACATAAGTCAATATCTATCTCTATTCGTTTATGCCGTTACATACTACCGTTAGGCGAATGAAGTTAATATACCTTGTGTGCAAAGCACTACTAGGTATAAAAATGTATGGAAAAATCGTACGATCCTCGACCCGTACGTTCGCGTATTTAAGCGTATATACAAAAACCAGAAGGACCCTGTAGACGTTGTTCTGCCCAAATTTAGGAAAAAAATCGCACGACAATTAAAAAAGTTTGGAATATTTCGGTCCCTGATCCACTTCCCGGAAAAAGTACCCCCAAATTTTAACAAAAGTAAAGTGGTACTTTTGTACCAAACTTGAAGAAAATCGCACAATTAATAAAGAAGTTTGGAATATTTCGGTCCCTAGTCCACTTCCCGGAAAAAAAGAAACCCCATATTTTCACAAAAGTAAAGTGGCACCTTTGTACCAAATTTGAAGAAAATCGCAAGATATATAAAGAAGTTTGAAATATTTCGGTCCCTGGTCCACTTCCCGGAATAATGAAAAATAGATGTTTGTTGGTCGATTCTCAGACCTACTCAATATGCTCACAAAATTTCGTGAGAATCGGTCAAGCCGTTTCGGAGGAGTATGATTTCAAAAACTGTGTACTGTAGATATTTTAACGCGAAATAAACGTAAAGAAAGTCATTTTATACCACTTGAATATGTTATCAGCCGTTTTGAAAAAATTCATTCCATTTCGCTGAGTTTTGAATCTTTCCAGTTGCACAATAAAGTTACTTCCATTTTGCGTACGTTCGCGACCACACGTTTATTGCCCCCACAGTAAAAACTAAAAATCGAGCAAACCTGCCTCTTGCACCTAAAATTGACCTACCAAAATGCAATCGAAGTAGCAATCAAAAAAAAAACAAAAACCTATGTTTATTTTGTTTTTTGGCCCATAAAAGCGTACGAACGTACTGTTCGCGACCGTACCCATGTATTATTTATTTATTTCATTTTAATCTAGAAAATAAAACAATATTTTTGATAGTTTTCACACAGATTATTGGCAATCCTCTGTTATAAATATGGGCTTACAAACTACAAACACGACCCTCGGGTCCCCAATCCTAGAATGCGGGGACATGGAAGCAATAGAACTGACTTCAATAATAGACTTCCTGAAGGAGATCGATTTAGCAGATGTACGATGAGTGTCATATCAAACTTCTATTATTATTATTACTATTACCTTTTGTTTTATACCCATTCCGGCCGACATATTTCTAATGGCTAAAGTTACTCCTTATAATATTGATGAGAATACTGAATATACTGAAGCTAAAATAAATATTTTTCTCATTTGCCTATATTTCCCTGAATTTTATATATTTTTTGCCATTACCAATTCTATAATAATTTTATTCATATTGTCTCTTTCGCACATTAAACAATTCCAAGTACTCAGAAGTATATAGGTAGTAGGATTATAATCATTTTTATTTAGTTACCATTTTCAAAGTAAAATTTATGAAAATCGATTCCTTCCACGAGATTGCCTAAAGCTTCAGGCTCAAATGCAGTTAAGTGAGGATCACAAATTTTTCTGCAAAAATAAAATAAATTTTTAAATTCCCACATTAGTATATTTCGAAAGATATGTATATCAAATATATTATTTATTTATTTCATTTTAATCTAGAAAATATAACAATATTGTTGATAGTTTTCACACAGATTATTGGCAAACCTCGGTTATAAATATACACATATAAAGACTTATGTTTATAAATGATTTCAAACCAATTTAAAAGAGTATCTTGAGCGTAATTAGTTTTAGCCATGTCTAACTATAAAATCGGATGACTCTGCAGATGTTTCTGTGGTATATTAATCCTGGTTAATAAAAAAGGGCAGTAAATTAGTCCGACCTTAAAGCATATAGGACAAGACATTTTTGTACTTCATACACTATATAGACAATATTATTTTGTCAAATAGACGAACCTTTTTGTACTCTCTCAAGCCTATCAAAGATCGATTATCCCACTCTTCTTCTTCTTTAAATGGCCATCTAACCGCCTTAGCGATTTTGACCGTCCAACATAGCTCGCCAGTCATTTGTTCGTTGCGCCAACTGGCGGCAATTGGGGACCCCGCAGGTGAATATCCACTTGGTCCCAATAAGCCTGGATAATTGAGAAACACCTATTTTATAAGAAGTAGGCAACGGACAACGACACTTAGAGTAAGTACCGTGTGCGCACTTTTTTTGTTCAGATATATCTCTGTCTAAAAGTAATAAATGCTTAAGTCAAAAATAATGCAATCAAAGAGATTGCAGAAAATGCTTCAAGTCTCGAAACGGTAGCACATGTATATCGACGGGTGAGTACGATTTATGCTAATTGACAAATTTGAAACTTTCTAGGAACTCTTATTTTGTCTTGTTTTAGCTATAGCTTGTGAATGTTAAAGTTCTTTTTCGGTTGGTTCATTCTTAGGCGAACAATAGTAAAATAATCTTGACTCTAGTCTCGTTTAACGCTAGCCTAACAAAACAGCGCATTCGACACGTCTTTTGATAACATAACATAATTACTTGTTACTTATTCATAAATCAGTTGGGGCTCATGATCAGTTGGACATGAACAGCTCCATTCGAACGCATGCACTTAGATTTTTGTAAAATCGATGGGGCTACAAATTTAGTGTTATTTGGTTAGATGCCAGGGTTATGAAGACAACACAGGCAAACGTAGTAATTGAAGAATTACGACTATTTTTTTTCAATAACGGACTATGGGTCCCCGTTCCTTCAAAAGCTTTCACAGATTTTTGCCGAAGTAAACTGATAGAATGCTTAAAATCTCCACCTTACCACCTACCACCCACAATCCAATGGGAGCGCAGAACGTGCAGTACAAACGTGAAAAAGCTCTCTAAAGAAATATATTTTGGATCCACATATCATAAACAAATCCTGGAATTTCCAAATTTTTTGCTAAAGTATCGTACAACACCGACTACAACAACTTTTATATCTCCTGCGGAATCAGTATTCCATTATAAGCCTAAAACTCTAGTTAATCCAAATGTAGGAAGAAATAAGAAGAAAATTGTAAAGTAAGATATGTGATAACCATAAATGGTAAAAATAGAGTTGCTCATGTAAAAGTTAAAGTGTAAGTTTGTTAGATTTAGTCAACATGTCAAAACCTATGCTAAAATGCCGTAGCGTGTTAAAGGTAAAATATATATGGCGCGATATACAACTCATCATAGGTTCCTCCCTAAAAATTAGTATATTTTTTTTGTTTGTGGTCCGATTTTGATAAAGAAAAGTGCAGATCCCTTTCTAAGCTTCAAGCAGTATATTTGTGAAAGTCTTATCAAAATCCATTTCTTAGTTTCTGAGATCCTTAAGTTCAAACAGACAAACAGATAAACAGACAAACAGACAGAAAATAATTTTAAAAATGGATCAGATGAACTTTATAGCATTCCCCAGGTCATCCCCAGTCATCTTTTCAAAGGAATTTTCAATGTACAGACGCGACTCTTCTAGAGATTTATTATAGTATAGATAGATATGCTGATAACCACATAAATATTTATTTAAATTTATTTAAGAAAAAAAATTGCATAGGTTCCTCCCTAAAAATTAGTATATCTTTTTTGTTTGTGTTCGGATTTTGATAAAACAAAGTGCATATCCCTTTTTAAGCTTCAATCAGTATATTTGTGGAAGTCTCATCAAAATCCATTTCTTAGTTTCCGAGATCCTTAAGTTCAAACAGACAGACAATAATTTTAAAAATGGATCAGATGTACTCTATAGCATTCCCCAGGTCATCCCCAGTCATCTTTTCAAAGGAATTTTCAATGTACAGACACGACTCTTCTAGAGATTTATTATAGTATAGGTAGATATGCTGATACCCATATATTTTTTTAAATTTATTTAAGAAAAAAAATTTCATAGGTTCCTCCCTAAAAATTAGTATATCTTTTTTGCTTGTGGTCGGATTTTGATAAAACAAAGTGCGAATCCCTTTCTAAGCTTCAATCAGTATACTTGTGAAAGTCTCATCAAAATCCATTTCTTAGTTTCCGAGATCCTTAAGTTCAAACAGACAAACAGACAGACAATAATTTTAAAAATGGATCAGATGAACTCTAGAGATTTATTCTATATATAAAAATGGAGCCTATTTTCCTTGCTGACGCTATAACTCCAGAACGGCAGGACCGAATTAAACGAAATTTTGTGCGTAGTTTTTGATTGAGCCCGACATGGTTTATGGCCAAAAAAAGTATAAGAAACCGGGAAGGTTTTGGAGATATTCCACAAAATGTGGACCAGGGGTGACTCAAGAAAGTGTTTGTACGATATGGGTATCAAATGAAAGCTATTGGTGAGTGTTCTAACATGGAGTGGTTCCCGTTTCCGAGATATTGACCCAAATGTGGACCAGGGGTGACTCCAGAAAGTGTTTGTACGATATGGGTATCAAATGAAAGGTATTGATGAGTGTTCTAACATGGAGTGGTTTTGAGTCCCATATGGGGTCCCGTTTCCGAGATATTGACCCAAATGTGGACTAGAGGTGACTCCAGAAATTGTTTGTACGATATGGGTATCAAATGAAAGGTGTTGACGAGCGCTTGAACATAGTGTAGTTATTAGTCCCATATAAGACCCCGTATTCGAGGTATTTCCCAAAATATGGACCAGGTGTGACCCCAGACGGGTTTTCTACAATATGGGTATCAAATAAAAGGTATTGATGAGTATTTAAAAAATAGGTGATTTTCAAGACCCTATGCGACCCGTTTTCCGAGATATCTACCAAAATGTGGACCAGGGGTGACCTTAGAAGGTGTTTATACGATATGGGTGTCGAAGAATAAAAGGTGTTGATGAGTGTTTAAAAAAGAGGTGATTTTCAGGACCCTATGCTACCCCGCTTACGAGATATCCAAAAATGAGGACCCTGATATAATATAAAAATAAGTCGGAAAGCAGGAAAATAATGGAAGTCATTTTTCACATACATCGTCATTAATTTTATGTGACATTTTTTCTTATGCGCACGTTCTTTCAAACGCAAAATTAAAACCGGTATTGTGTTCACTGTGAAATCGAAAAATGTATAGTAACTCATCAATTGAGAACGGCTGGACTGATTTCACAAATTTTTTTTTTTGTATTTCTTTGTGTCCCGAGAAGGTTCTTCAGAAAGAAAAAGTTAAACAAGTTTCTGGAATCCTGAGATATTGACCGAAATGTGGACCAGATACCCCGAATGTATTTTAACAATGTGCGTATCAAATTCAAGGTGTTGATGAGAGTTTTCACAAGGAACAGTTTTCAGGTTCATCTGCGAACCCGTTTCCAAGAAATTGACCATTAGGTGGACCAAGGCTGACCCAAGAATAAGCTCAAATAATATAGCTATCATATCAAAAGTGTTGATGACTGTGTCCGCTTAGAGTGAATTTTAGATTCATCTGAATTCAAGAAAAAAATTATTATACGAAAGCTTTTTCATAGAGCTGTTTGCCTTATCTATATATAAAAATGGAGCCTATTTTCCTTGCTGACGCTATAACTCCAGAACGGCAGGACCGAATTAAACGAAATTTTGTGCGTAGTTTTTGATTGAGCCCGACATGGTTTATGGCCAAAAAAAGTATAATAAACCGGGAAGGTTTTGGAGATATTCCACAAAATGTGGACCAGGGGTGACTCAAGAAAGTGTTTGTACGATATGGGTATCAAATGAAAGCTATTGGTGAGTGTTCTAACATGGAGTGGTTCCCGTTTCCGAGATATTGACCCAAATGTGGACCAGGGGTGACTCCAGAAAGTGTTTGTACGATATGGGTATCAAATGAAAGGTATTGATGAGTGTTCTAACATGGAGTGGTTTTGAGTCCCATATGGGGTCCCGTTTCCGAGATATTGACCCAAATGTGGACTAGAGGTGACTCCAGAAATTGTTTGTACGATATGGGTATCAAATGAAAGGTGTTGACGAGCGCTTGAACATAGTGTAGTTATTAGTCCCATATAAGACCCCGTATTCGAGGTATTTCCCAAAATATGGACCAGGTGTGACCCCAGACGGGTTTTCTACAATATGGGTATCAAATAAAAGGTATTGATGAGTATTTAAAAAATAGGTGATTTTCAAGACCCTATGCGACCCGTTTTCCGAGATATCTACCAAAATGTGGACCAGGGGTGACCTTAGAAGGTGTTTATACGATATGGGTGTCGAAGAATAAAAGGTGTTGATGAGTGTTTAAAAAAGAGGTGATTTTCAGGACCCTATGCTACCCCGCTTACGAGATATCCAAAAATGAGGACCCTGATATAATATAAAAATAAGTCGGAAAGCAGGAAAATAATGGAAGTCATTTTTCACATACATCGTCATTAATTTTATGTGACATTTTTTCTTATGCGCACGTTCTTTCAAACGCAAAATTAAAACCGGTATTGTGTTCACTGTGAAATCGAAAAATGTATAGTAACTCATCAATTGAGAACGGCTGGACTGATTTCACTAATTTTTTTTTTTGTATTTCTTTGTGTCCCGAGAAGGTTCTTCAGAAAGAAAAAGTTAAACAAGTTTCTGGAATCCTGAGATATTGACCGAAATGTGGACCAGATACCCCGAATGTATTTTAACAATGTGCGTATCAAATTCAAGGTGTTGATGAGAGTTTTCACAAGGAACAGTTTTCAGGTTCATCTGCGAACCCGTTTCCAAGAAATTGACCATTAGGTGGACCAAGGCTGACCCAAGAATAAGCTCAAATAATATAGCTATCATATCAAAAGTGTTGATGACTGTGTCCGCTTAGAGTGAATTTTAGATTCATCTGAATTCAAGAAAAAAATTATTATACGAAAGCTTTTTCATAGAGCTGTTTGCCTTATCTATATATAAAAATGGAGCCTATTTTCCTTGCTGACGCTATAACTCCAGAACGGCAGAACCGAATTAAACGAAATTTTGTGCGTAGTTTTTGATTGAGCCCAACATGGTTTATGGCCAAAAAAAGTATAAGAAACCGGGAAGGTTTTGGAGATATTCCACAAAATGTGGACCAGGGGTGACTCAAGAAAGTGTTTGTACGATATGGGTATCAAATGAAAGCTATTGGTGAGTGTTTTAACATGGAGTGGTTCCCGTTTCCGAGATATTGACCCAAATGTGGACCAGGGGTGACTCCAGAAAGTGTTTGTACGATATGGGTATCAAATGAAAGGTATTGATGAGTGTTCTAACATGGAGTGGTTTTGAGTCCCATATGGGGTCCCGTTTCCGAGATATTGACCCAAATGTGGCCCAGAGGTGACTCAAGAAAGTGTTTGTACGATATGGGTATCAAATGAAAGGTGTTGACGAGCGCTTGAACATAGTGTAGTTATTAGTCCCATATAAGACCCCGTATTCGAGGTATTTCCCAAAATATGGACCAGGTGTGACCCCAGACGGGTTTTCTACAATATGGGTATCAAATAAAAGGTATTGATGAGTATTTAAAAAAGAGGTGATTTTCAAGACCCTATGCGACCCGTTTTCCGAGATATCTACCAAAATGTGGACCAGGGGTGACCTTAGAAGGTGTTTATACGATATGGGTGTCGAATAAAAGGTGTTGATGAGTGTTTAAAAAAGAGGTGATTTTCAGGACCCTATGCTACCCCGCTTACGAGATATCCAAAAATGAGGAGCCTGATATAGTATAAAAATAAGTCGGAAAGCAGGAAAATAATGGAAGTAATTTTTCACATACATACATCGTCATTAATTTTATGTGACATTTTTTCCTATGCGCACGTTCTTTCAAACGCAAAATTAAAACCGGTATTGTGTTCACTGTGAAATTGAAAAATGTATAGTAACTCATAAATTGAGAACGGCTGGACTGATTTCACTAATTTTTTTTTTTGTATTTCTTTGTGTCCCGAGAAGGTTCTTCAGAAAGAAAAAGTTAAAAAAGTTTCTGGAATCCTGAGATATTGACCGAAATGTGGACCAGATACCCCGAATGTATTTTAACAATGTGCGTATCAAATTCAAGGTGCTGATGAGAGTTTTCACAAGGAACAATTTTCAGGTTCATCTGCGAACCCGTTTCCAAGAAATTGACCATTAGGTGGACCAAGGCTGACCCAAGAATAAGCTCATATAATATAGCTATCATATCAAAAGTGTTGATGACTGTGTCCGCTTAGAGTGAATTTTAGATTCATCTGAATTCAAGAAAAAAATTATTATACAAAAGCTTTTTCATAGAGCTGTTTGCCTTATCTATTTATAAAAATGAATCCCTATTTCCCTTGGTCATCACATCACGCCTGAATGGATAAACTAATTACAAGAGTTAAATTAGGTTATGTCGATTTGCTATTCCTTTTTCAATTCAGTTCGCAGTTTTGGTAAGTTTGAATATATTAACTGACGGTAATTCTTTCATTTAGGTGTCACCTCCTAAAAAAATTTAATGCATGTCGTGAAATAAAAAAAATAAGAATATTCGACGATTTAATAAGATGCTTTAGTGAACATCTAAGAAAGACGAAAATTTAAAACATTCATTAATGATATCTTAATAAATGGTAAAAAATTTAGATCAAATCAAAACTGTAGGGAAATTCACCACATTCACCAAAGTTCAAATAACTAAATTTATAGATTGAAATACACTATGGCTGGGTATGAAAGATAGTTCGAGCAAATTGTGCTACGCAATAAGGTAAGATACATATGTATAAATGAAATACGCCCTAATTTTTGGCAGGACAACGTCTGCCGGGTCTGCTATCTATATATAAAAATGGAGCCTATTTTCCTTGCTGACGCTATAACTCCAGAACGGCAGAACCGAATTAAACGAAATTTTGCACTTAGTTTTTGATTGAGCCCGACATGGTTTACGGCCAAAAAAAGTATAAGAAACCGGGAAGGTTTTGGATTCCACAAAATGTGGACCAGGGGTGACTCCAGAAATTGTTTGTACGATATGGGTATCAAATGAAAGGTATTGATGAGTCTTCTAACATGGAGTGGTTTTGAGTCCCATATGGGGTCCCGTTTCCGAGATATTGACCCAAATGTGGACCAGGGGGACTCCAGAAAGTGTTTGTACGATATGGGTATCAAATGAAAGGTATTGATGAGTGTTCTAACATGGAGTGGTTTTGAGTCCCATATGGGGTCCCGTTTCCGAGATATTGACCCAAATGTGGACTAGAGGTGACTCCAGAAATTGTTTGTACGATATGGGTATCAAATGAAAGGTGTTGACGAGCGCTTGAACATAGTGTAGTTATTAGTCCCATATAAGACCCCGTATTCGAGGTATTTCCCAAAATATGGACCAGGTGTGACCCCAGACGGGTTTTCTACAATATGGGTATCAAATAAAAGGTATTGATGAGTATTTAAAAAAGAGGTGATTTTCAAGACCCTATGCGACCCGTTTTCCGAGATATCTACCAAAATGTGGACCTGGGGTGACCTTAGAAGGTGTTTATACGATATGGGTGTCGAATAAAAGGTGTTGATGAGTGTTTAAAAAAGAGGTGATTTTCAGGACCCTATGCTACCCCGCTTACGAGATATCCAAAAATGAGGACCCTGATATAATATAAAAATAAGTCGGAAAGCAGGAAAATAATGGAAGTCATTTTTCACATACATCGTCATTAATTTTATGTGACATTTTTTCTTATGCGCACGTTCTTTCAAACGCAAAATTAAAACCGGTATTGTGTTCACTGTGAAATTGAAAAATGTATAGTAACTCATCAATTGAGAACGGCTGGACTGATTTCACTAATTTTTTTTTTTGTATTTCTTTGTGTCCCGAGAAGGTTCTTCAGAAAGAAAAAGTTAAAAAAGTTTCTGGAATCCTGAGATATTGACCGAAATGTGGACCAGATACCCCGAATGTATTTTAACAATGTGCGTATCAAATTCAAGGTGTTGATGAGAGTTTTCACAAGGAACAGTTTTCAGGTTCATCTGCGAACCCGTTTCCAAGAAATTGACCATTAGGTGGACCAAGGCTGACCCAAGAATAAGCTCATATAATATAGCTATCATATCAAAAGTGTTGATGACTGTGTCCGCTTAGAGTGAATTTTAGATTCATCTGAATTCAAGAAAAAAATTATTATACAAAAGCTTTTTCATAGAGCTGTTTGCCTTATTATAAAAATTAATCCCTATTTCCCTTGGTCATCACATCACGCCTGAATGGATAAACTAATTACAAGAGTTAAATTAGGTTATGTCGATTTGCTATTCCTTTTTCAATTCAGTTCGCAGTTTTGGTAAGTTTGAATATATTAACTGACGGTAATTCTTTCATTTAGGTGTCACCTCCTAAAAAAATTTAATGCATGTCGTGAAATAAAAAAAATAAGAGTATTCGACGATTTAATAAGATGCTTTAGTGAACATCTAAGAAAGACGAAAATTTAAAACATTCATTAATGATATCTTAATAAATGGTAAAAAATTTAGATCAAATCAAAACTGTAGGGAAATTCACCACATTCACCAAAGTTCAAATAACTAAATTTATAGATTGAAATACACTATGGCTGGGTATGAAAGATAGTTCGAGCAAATTGTGCTACGCAATAAGGTAAGATACATATGTATAAATGAAATACGCCCTAATTTTTGGCAGGACAACGTCTGCCGGGTCTGCTATCTATATATAAAAATGGAGCCTATTTTCCTTGCTGACGCTATAACTCCAGAACGGCAGAACCGAATTAAACGAAATTTTGCACTTAGTTTTTGATTGAGCCCGACATGGTTTACGGCCAAAAAAAGTATAAGAAACCGGGAAGGTTTTGGATTCCACAAAATGTGGACCAGGGGTGACTCCAGAAAGTGTTTGTACGATATGGGTATCAAATGAGAGGTATTGATGAGTGTTCTAACATGGAGTGGTTTTGAGTCCCATATGGGGTCCCGTTTCCGAGATATTGACCCAAATGTGGACCAGGGGTGACCCCAGAAAGTGTTTGTACGATATGGGTATCAAATGAAAGGTATTGATGAGTGTTCTTATATGGAGTGGTTTTGAGTCCCATATAGGGTCCCGTTTCCGAGATATTGACCCAAATATGGACCAGAGGTGACTCCAGAAAGTGTTTGTACGATATGGGTATCAAATGAAAGGTGTTGACGAGCGCTTGAACATAGTGTAGTTATTAGTCCCATATAAGACCCCGTATTCGATTAATTTCCCAAAATATGGACCAGGTGTGACCCCAGACGGGTTTTCTACAATATGGGTATCAAATAAAAGGTATGCTACCCCGCTTACGAGATATCCAAAAATGAGGACAAGGGGTGACCCTGGTATAATATAAAAATAAGTTGGAAAGCAGGAAAATAATGGAAGTCATTTTTCACATACATCGCCATTAATTTTATGTGACATTTTTTCTTATGCGCACGTTCTTTCAAACGCAAAATTAAAACCGGTATTCTGTTCACTGTGAAATTGAAAAATGTATAGTAACTCATCAATTGAGAACGGCTGGACCGATTTCACAAATTTTTTTTTGTATTTGTTTGTGCCCCGAGAAGGTTCTTCAGAAAGAAAAAGTTAAAAAAGTTTCTGGAATCCTGAGATATTGACCGAAATGTGGACCAGATACCCCGAATGTATTTTAACAATGTACGTATCAAATTAAAGGTGTTGATGAGAGTTTTCACAAGGAACAGTTTTCAGGTTCATCTGCGAACCCGTTTCTAAGATATTGACCATTAGGTGGACCAAGGCTGACCCAAGAATAAGCTCATATAATATAGCTATCATATCAAAAGTGTTGATGACTGTGTCCGCTTAGAGTGCATTTTAGATTCATCTGAATTCAGGAAAAAAATTATCATACAAAAGCTTTTTTATAGAGCTGTTTGCCTTATCTATATATATAAAAATGGAGGGAAAAAATGTATAGTAACTCATCAATTGAGAACGGCTGGACCGATTTCACTAATTTTTTTTTATTGTATTTGTTTGTGCCCCGCGAAGGTTCTTCAGAAAGAAAAAGTTTCTGGAATCCTGAGATATTGACCGAAATGTGGACCAGAAACCCCGAATGTATTTTAACAATGTACGTATCAAATTAAAGGTGTTGATGAGAGTTTTCACAAGGAACAGTTTTCAGGTTCATCTGCGAACCCGTTTCCAAGAAATTGACCATTAGGTGGACCAAGGCTGACCCAAGAATAAGCTCATATAATATAGCTATCATATCAAAAGTGTTGATGACTGTGTCCGCTTAGAGTGAATTTTAGATTCATCTGAATTCAAGAAAAAAATTATTATACAAAAGCTTTTTCATAGAGCTGTTTGCCTTATCTATATATAAAAATGGAGCCTATTTTCCTTGCTGACGCTATAACTCCAGAACGGCAAAACCGAATTAAACGAAATTTTGCACTTAGTTTTTGATTGAGCCCGACATGGCTTATGGCCAAAAAAAGTATAAGAAACCGGGAAGGTTTTGGAGATATTCCACAAAATGTGGACCAGGGGTGACTCAAGAAAGTGTTTGTACGATATGCGTATCAAATGAATGCTATTGGTGAGTGTTCTAACATGGAGTGGTTCCCGTTTCCGATATATTGACCCAAATGTGGACCAGAGGTGACTCCAGAAAGTGTTTGTACGATATGGGTATCAAATGAAATGTGTTGACGAGCGCTTGAACATAGTGTAGTTATTAGTCCCATATAAGACCCTGTATTCGAGGTATTTCCCAAAATATGGACCAGGTGTGACCCCAGACGGGTTTTCTACAATATGGGTATCAAATAAAAGGTATTGATGAGTATTTAAAAAAGGGGTGATTTTCAAGACCCTATGCGACCCGTTTTCAGAGATATCTACCAAAATGTGGACCAGGGCTGACCTTAGAAGGTGTTTATACGATATGGGTTTCGAATAAAAGGTGTTGATGAATGTTTAAAAAAGAGGTGATTTTCAGGACCCTATGCTACCCCGCTTACGAGATATCCAAAAATGAGGACCCTGATATAATATAAAAATAAGTCGGAAAGCAGGAAAATAATGGAAGTCATTTTTCACATACATCGTCATTAATTTTATGTGACATTTTTTCTTATGCGCACGTTCTTTCAAACGCAAAATTAAAACCGGTATTGTGTTCACTGTGAAATCGAAAAATGTATAGTAACTCATCAATTGAGAACGGCTGGACTGATTTCACTAATTTTTTTTTTTGTATTTCTTTGTGTCCCGAGAAGGTTCTTCAGAAAGAAAAAGTTAAACAAGTTTCTGGAATCCTGAGATATTGACCGAAATGTGGACCAGATACCCCGAATGTATTTTAACAATGTGCGTATCAAATTCAAGGTGTTGATGAGAGTTTTCACAAGGAACAGTTTTCAGGTTCATCTGCGAACCCGTTTCCAAGAAATTGACCATTAGGTGGACCAAGGCTGACCCAAGAATAAGCTCAAATAATATAGCTATCATATCAAAAGTGTTGATGACTGTGTCCGCTTAGAGTGAATTTTAGATTCATCTGAATTCAAGAAAAAAATTATTATACGAAAGCTTTTTCATAGAGCTGTTTGCCTTATCTATATATAAAAATGGAGCCTATTTTCCTTGCTGACGCTATAACTCCAGAACGGCAGAACCGAATTAAACGAAATTTTGTGCGTAGTTTTTGATTGAGCCCAACATGGTTTATGGCCAAAAAAAGTATAAGAAACCGGGAAGGTTTTGGAGATATTCCACAAAATGTGGACCAGGGGTGACTCAAGAAAGTGTTTGTACGATATGGGTATCAAATGAAAGCTATTGGTGAGTGTTTTAACATGGAGTGGTTCCCGTTTCCGAGATATTGACCCAAATGTGGACCAGGGGTGACTCCAGAAAGTGTTTGTACGATATGGGTATCAAATGAAAGGTATTGATGAGTGTTCTAACATGGAGTGGTTTTGAGTCCCATATGGGGTCCCGTTTCCGAGATATTGACCCAAATGTGGCCCAGAGGTGACTCAAGAAAGTGTTTGTACGATATGGGTATCAAATGAAAGGTGTTGACGAGCGCTTGAACATAGTGTAGTTATTAGTCCCATATAAGACCCCGTATTCGAGGTATTTCCCAAAATATGGACCAGGTGTGACCCCAGACGGGTTTTCTACAATATGGGTATCAAATAAAAGGTATTGATGAGTATTTAAAAAAGAGGTGATTTTCAAGACCCTATGCGACCCGTTTTCCGAGATATCTACCAAAATGTGGACCAGGGGTGACCTTAGAAGGTGTTTATACGATATGGGTGTCGAATAAAAGGTGTTGACGAGTGTTTAAAAAAGAGGTGATTTTCAGGACCCTATGCTACCCCGCTTACGAGATATCCAAAAATGAGGAGCCTGATATAGTATAAAAATAAGTCGGAAAGCAGGAAAATAATGGAAGTAATTTTTCACATACATACATCGTCATTAATTTTATGTGACATTTTTTCCTATGCGCACGTTCTTTCAAACACAAAATTAAAACCGGTATTGTGTTCACTGTGAAATTGAAAAATGTATAGTAACTCATAAATTGAGAACGGCTGGACTGATTTCACTAATTTTTTTTTTTGTATTTCTTTGTGTCCCGAGAAGGTTCTTCAGAAAGAAAAAGTTAAAAAAGTTTCTGGAATCCTGAGATATTGACCGAAATGTGGACCAGATACCCCGAATGTATTTTAACAATGTGCGTATCAAATTCAAGGTGCTGATGAGAGTTTTCACAAGGAACAATTTTCAGGTTCATCTGCGAACCCGTTTCCAAGAAATTGACCATTAGGTGGACCAAGGCTGACCCAAGAATAAGCTCATATAATATAGCTATCATATCAAAAGTGTTGATGACTGTGTCCGCTTAGAGTGAATTTTAGATTCATCTGAATTCAAGAAAAAAATTATTATACAAAAGCTTTTTCATAGAGCTGTTTGCCTTATCTATTTATAAAAATGAATCCCTATTTCCCTTGGTCATCACATCACGCCTGAATGGATAAACTAATTACAAGAGTTAAATTAGGTTATGTCGATTTGCTATTCCTTTTTCAATTCAGTTCGCAGTTTTGGTAAGTTTGAATATATTAACTGACGGTAATTCTTTCATTTAGGTGTCACCTCCTAAAAAAATTTAATGCATGTCGTGAAATAAAAAAAATAAGAATATTCGACGATTTAATAAGATGCTTTAGTGAACATCTAAGAAAGACGAAAATTTAAAACATTCATTAATGATATCTTAATAAATGGTAAAAAATTTAGATCAAATCAAAACTGTAGGGAAATTCACCACATTCACCAAAGTTCAAATAACTAAATTTATAGATTGAAATACACTATGGCTGGGTATGAAAGATAGTTCGAGCAAATTGTGCTACGCAATAAGGTAAGATACATATGTATAAATGAAATACGCCCTAATTTTTGGCAGGACAACGTCTGCCGGGTCTGCTATCTATATATAAAAATGGAGCCTATTTTCCTTGCTGACGCTATAACTCCAGAACGGCAGAACCGAATTAAACGAAATTTTGCACTTAGTTTTTGATTGAGCCCGACATGGTTTACGGCCAAAAAAAGTATAAGAAACCGGG
This sequence comes from Sphenella marginata, assembly GCA_951509765.1. NCBI lineage: Eukaryota > Metazoa > Arthropoda > Insecta > Diptera > Tephritidae > Sphenella > Sphenella marginata. The sequence goes on from OX608078.1 coordinate 45,675,406, forward strand.
AAGGTTTTGGATTCCACAAAATGTGGACCAGGGGTGACTCCAGAAATTGTTTGTACGATATGGGTATCAAATGAAAGGTATTGATGAGTCTTCTAACATGGAGTGGTTTTGAGTCCCATATGGGGTCCCGTTTCCGAGATATTGACCCAAATGTGGACCAGGGGGACTCCAGAAAGTGTTTGTACGATATGGGTATCAAATGAAAGGTATTGATGAGTGTTCTAACATGGAGTGGTTTTGAGTCCCATATGGGGTCCCGTTTCCGAGATATTGACCCAAATGTGGACTAGAGGTGACTCCAGAAATTGTTTGTACGATATGGGTATCAAATGAAAGGTGTTGACGAGCGCTTGAACATAGTGTAGTTATTAGTCCCATATAAGACCCCGTATTCGAGGTATTTCCCAAAATATGGACCAGGTGTGACCCCAGACGGGTTTTCTACAATATGGGTATCAAATAAAAGGTATTGATGAGTATTTAAAAAAGAGGTGATTTTCAAGACCCTATGCGACCCGTTTTCCGAGATATCTACCAAAATGTGGACCAGGGGTGACCTTAGAAGGTGTTTATACGATATGGGTGTCGAATAAAAGGTGTTGATGAGTGTTTAAAAAAGAGGTGATTTTCAGGACCCTATGCTACCCCGCTTACGAGATATCCAAAAATGAGGACCCTGATATAATATAAAAATAAGTCGGAAAGCAGGAAAATAATGGAAGTCATTTTTCACATACATCGTCATTAATTTTATGTGACATTTTTTCTTATGCGCACGTTCTTTCAAACGCAAAATTAAAACCGGTATTGTGTTCACTGTGAAATTGAAAAATGTATAGTAACTCATCAATTGAGAACGGCTGGACTGATTTCACTAATTTTTTTTTTTGTATTTCTTTGTGTCCCGAGAAGGTTCTTCAGAAAGAAAAAGTTAAAAAAGTTTCTGGAATCCTGAGATATTGACCGAAATGTGGACCAGATACCCCGAATGTATTTTAACAATGTGCGTATCAAATTCAAGGTGTTGATGAGAGTTTTCACAAGGAACAGTTTTCAGGTTCATCTGCGAACCCGTTTCCAAGAAATTGACCATTAGGTGGACCAAGGCTGACCCAAGAATAAGCTCATATAATATAGCTATCATATCAAAAGTGTTGATGACTGTGTCCGCTTAGAGTGAATTTTAGATTCATCTGAATTCAAGAAAAAAATTATTATACAAAAGCTTTTTCATAGAGCTGTTTGCCTTATTATAAAAATTAATCCCTATTTCCCTTGGTCATCACATCACGCCTGAATGGATAAACTAATTACAAGAGTTAAATTAGGTTATGTCGATTTACTATTCCTTTTTCAATTCAGTTCGCAGTTTTGGTAAGTTTGAATATATTAACTGACGGTAATTCTTTCATTTAGGTGTCACCTCCTAAAAAAATTTAATGCATGTCGTGAAATAAAAAAAATAAGAGTATTCGACGATTTAATAAGATGCTTTAGTGAACATCTAAGAAAGACGAAAATTTAAAACATTCATTAATGATATCTTAATAAATGGTAAAAAATTTAGATCAAATCAAAACTGTAGGGAAATTCACCACATTCACCAAAGTTCAAATAACTAAATTTATAGATTGAAATACACTATGGCTGGGTATGAAAGATAGTTCGAGCAAATTGTGCTACGCAATAAGGTAAGATACATATGTATAAATGAAATACGCCCTAATTTTTGGCAGGACAACGTCTGCCGGGTCTGCTATCTATATATAAAAATGGAGCCTATTTTCCTTGCTGACGCTATAACTCCAGAACGGCAGAACCGAATTAAACGAAATTTTGCACTTAGTTTTTGATTGAGCCCGACATGGTTTACGGCCAAAAAAAGTATAAGAAACCGGGAAGGTTTTGGATTCCACAAAATGTGGACCAGGGGTGACTCCAGAAAGTGTTTGTACGATATGGGTATCAAATGAGAGGTATTGATGAGTGTTCTAACATGGAGTGGTTTTGAGTCCCATATGGGGTCCCGTTTCCGAGATATTGACCCAAATGTGGACCAGGGGTGACCCCAGAAAGTGTTTGTACGATATGGGTATCAAATGAAAGGTATTGATGAGTGTTCTTATATGGAGTGGTTTTGAGTCCCATATAGGGTCCCGTTTCCGAGATATTGACCCAAATATGGACCAGAGGTGACTCCAGAAAGTGTTTGTACGATATGGGTATCAAATGAAAGGTGTTGACGAGCGCTTGAACATAGTGTAGTTATTAGTCCCATATAAGACCCCGTATTCGATTAATTTCCCAAAATATGGACCAGGTGTGACCCCAGACGGGTTTTCTACAATATGGGTATCAAATAAAAGGTATGCTACCCCGCTTACGAGATATCCAAAAATGAGGACAAGGGGTGACCCTGGTATAATATAAAAATAAGTTGGAAAGCAGGAAAATAATGGAAGTCATTTTTCACATACATCGCCATTAATTTTATGTGACATTTTTTCTTATGCGCACGTTCTTTCAAACGCAAAATTAAAACCGGTATTCTGTTCACTGTGAAATTGAAAAATGTATAGTAACTCATCAATTGAGAACGGCTGGACCGATTTCACAAATTTTTTTTTGTATTTGTTTGTGCCCCGAGAAGGTTCTTCAGAAAGAAAAAGTTAAAAAAGTTTCTGGAATCCTGAGATATTGACCGAAATGTGGACCAGATACCCCGAATGTATTTTAACAATGTACGTATCAAATTAAAGGTGTTGATGAGAGTTTTCACAAGGAACAGTTTTCAGGTTCATCTGCGAACCCGTTTCTAAGATATTGACCATTAGGTGGACCAAGGCTGACCCAAGAATAAGCTCATATAATATAGCTATCATATCAAAAGTGTTGATGACTGTGTCCGCTTAGAGTGCATTTTAGATTCATCTGAATTCAGGAAAAAAATTATCATACAAAAGCTTTTTTATAGAGCTGTTTGCCTTATCTATATATATAAAAATGGAGGGAAAAAATGTATAGTAACTCATCAATTGAGAACGGCTGGACCGATTTCACTAATTTTTTTTTATTGTATTTGTTTGTGCCCCGCGAAGGTTCTTCAGAAAGAAAAAGTTAAAAAAGTTTCTGGAATCCTGAGATATTGACCGAAATGTGGACCAGAAACCCCGAATGTATTTTAACAATGTACGTATCAAATTAAAGGTGTTGATGAGAGTTTTCACAAGGAACAGTTTTCAGGTTCATCTGCGAACCCGTTTCCAAGAAATTGACCATTAGGTGGACCAAGGCTGACCCAAGAATAAGCTCATATAATATAGCTATCATATCAAAAGTGTTGATGACTGTGTCCGCTTAGAGTGAATTTTAGATTCATCTGAATTCAAGAAAAAAATTATTATACAAAAGCTTTTTCATAGAGCTGTTTGCCTTATCTATATATAAAAATGGAGCCTATTTTCCTTGCTGACGCTATAACTCCAGAACGGCAAACCCGAATTAAACGAAATTTTGCACTTAGTTTTTGATTGAGCCCGACATGGCTTATGGCCAAAAAAAGTATAAGAAACCGGGAAGGTTTTGGAGATATTCCACAAAATGTGGACCAGGGGTGACTCAAGAAAGTGTTTGTACGATATGCGTATCAAATGAATGCTATTGGTGAGTGTTCTAACATGGAGTGGTTCCCGTTTCCGATATATTGACCCAAATGTGGACCAGAGGTGACTCCAGAAAGTGTTTGTACGATATGGGTATCAAATGAAATGTGTTGACGAGCGCTTGAACATAGTGTAGTTATTAGTCCCATATAAGACCCTGTATTCGAGGTATTTCCCAAAATATGGACCAGGTGTGACCCCAGACGGGTTTTCTACAATATGGGTATCAAATAAAAGGTATTGATGAGTATTTAAAAAAGGGGTGATTTTCAAGACCCTATGCGACCCGTTTTCAGAGATATCTACCAAAATGTGGACCAGGGCTGACCTTAGAAGGTGTTTATACGATATGGGTTTCGAATAAAAGGTGTTGATGAATGTTTAAAAAAGAGGTGATTTTCAGGACCCTATGCTACCCCGCTTACGAGATATCCAAAAATGAGGACCCTGATATAATATAAAAATAAGTCGGAAAGCAGGAAAATAATGGAAGTCATTTTTCACATACATCGTCATTAATTTTATGTGACATTTTTTCTTATGCGCACGTTCTTTCAAACGCAAAATTAAAACCGGTATTGTGTTTACTGTGAAATTGAAAAATGTATAGTAACTCATCAATTGAGAACGGCTGGACTGATTTCACTAATTTTTTTTTTTGTATTTCTTTGTGTCCCGAGAAGGTTCTTCAGAAAGAAAAAGTTTAAAAAGTTTCTGGAATCCTGAGATATTGACCGAAATGTGGACCAGATACCCCGAATGTATTTTAACAATGTGCGTATCAAATTCAAGGTGTTGATGAGAGTTTTCACAAGGAACAGTTTTCAGGTTCATCTGCGAACCCGTTTCCAAGAAATTGACCATTAGGTGGACCAAGGCTGACCCAAGAATAAGCTCATATAATATAGCTATCATATCAAAAGTGTTGATGACTGTGTCCGCTTAGAGTGAATTTTAGATTCATCTGAATTCAGGAAAAAAATTATTATACAAAAGCTTTTTCATAGAGCTGTTTGCCTTATCTACCTACATATATATAAAAATGGAGCCTATTTTCCTTGCTGACGCTATAACTCCAGAACGGCAAAACCGAATTAAACGAAATTTTGCACTTAGTTTTTGATTGAGCCCGACATGGCTTATGGCCAAAAAAAGTATAAGAAACCGGGAAGGTTTTGGAGATATTCCACAAAATGTGGACCAGGGGTGACTCAAGAAAGTGTTTGTACGATATGGGTATCAAATGAATGCTATTGGTGAGTGTTCTAACATGGAGTGGTTCCCGTTTCCGAGATATTGACCCAAATGTGGACCAGAGGTGACTCCAGAAAGTGTTTGTACGATATGGGTATCAAATGAAAGGTGTTGACGAGCGCTTGAACATAGTGTAGTTATTAGTCCCATATAAGACCCTGTATTCGAGGTATTTCCCAAAATATGGACCAGGTGTGACCCCAGACGGGGTTTCTACAATATGGGTATCAAATAAAAGGTATTGATGAGTATTTAAAAAAGAGGTGATTTTCAAGACCCTATGCGACCCGTTTTCCGAGATATCTACCAAAATGTGGACCAGGGCTGACCTTAGAAGGTGTTTATACGATATGGGTGTCGAATAAAAGGTGTTGATGAGTGTTTAAAAAAGAGGTGATTTTCAGGACCCTATGCTACCCCGCTTACGAGATATCCAAAAATGAGGACCCTGATATAATATAAAAATAAGTCGGAAAGCAGGAAAATAATGGAAGTCATTTTTCACATACATCGTCATTAATTTTATGTGACATTTTTTCTTATGCGCACGTTCTTTCAAACGCAAAATTAAAACCGGTATTGTGTTCACTGTGAAATTGAAAAATGTATAGTAACTCATCAATTGAGAACGGCTGGACTGATTTCACTAATTTTTTTTTTGTATTTCTTTGTGTCCCGAGAAGGTTCTTCAGAAAGAAAAAGTTAAAAAAGTTTCTGGAATCCTGAGATATTGACCGAAATGTGGACCAGATACCCCGAATGTATTTTAACAATGTGCGTATCAAATTCAAGGTGTTGATGAGAGTTTTCACAAGGAACAGTTTTCAGGTTCATCTGCGAACCCGTTTCCAAGAAATTGACCATTAGGTGGACCAAGGCTGACCCAAGAATAAGCTCATATAATATAGCTATCATATCAAAAGTGTTGATGACTGTGTCCGCTTAGAGTGAATTTTAGATTCATCTGAATTCAAGAAAAAAATTATTATACAAAAGCTTTTTCATAGAGCTGTTTGCCTTATCTATACTAATTATATAAAATTGCTTATATGAAAATATTCGTAATGGCTAATCTCGAAAAGTGATGGCTCAATTTTTATGAAAATTTTTTAAGAAGCAAGTTTTCCCAAAAATAAACCAAGTGGCGTTTTCATTTTTTCCATTTTCAAAACTTAAAGCCCCTTATTTCTACGATGAAATTTATAAAAGATTCAAACAATCCAAGCATAAGAATTTTCATAGATCAAACTCAAGCTACAGCGGAACAAAAATGTATGTGCGTGTGTGTATGAACTCAACGTAGAGAAAATGTATTTTGACTAAGAGATGCATAAGCCTTCGACAAAACAGAAGAAATATAAAGAGAATTTTTGGTGATTCCCCAAATTATAATAACAAACCCATCTTATAAATAAAAATGAATGTGTGTCTGTGTGTCCTTTATGGGCGTCCAAAGTACTCAACCGATTTTTATGAAATTTTCACAGTATATTCTTGGGATCATGGGTTAAAGCATAGGCTATATTAATTTTTGGAAATTTGGGCGGTGCCACGTCCCCAGGCTATATAAAATTACAATTCTTCATAACTCTGAACATATCTGTGGTCACAAGTCATAACAACCTAAGTCGAGTTAAGAAATTATACCAGTAGAAATTTCTTCTACCGATTTTTTATAAGAAAATTGTTTCATAGCTTAACCGAACGTATTAGATTTAATCATTTAGAAACAAAAAAATATAAGACCGATAGAAGTTCTGCCAAACTAAACTTTTTTGTTATTGAAAATCGTTAGAAGAAATTCTGATTGGTCTAATATCTTAACCCGACTTAGGTTGTTATGACTTGTGGCCACAGATATTTGGTCTAAATTAATGATTTTTAGATATTTGTGTCCTTTGGTCAAGATTTAAGTAATTTTGGAAAAGTGGGCGGTGCCACGACCGCATTTTTTGTGTTTTGTTTGTACTTCAATAATGTCCAAAGTTTATGGTCGATCTCTTTTAAACTTTCAAGATTGGTTCAGAAGATTGTTGTGTACGATTTAGGCTATATCAATTTTTGGAAAAGTAGGCGGTGCCACGCCCCCAGGCTATATAAAATTTAAATTCTTCATAGCTCTGAACATATTTGGTCTAAATTAATTATTTCTGGATATGTGTGTCCTTTGGTCAAGATTTATGTAATTTTAGAAAAGTGGGCGGTGCCACGCCCACATTTTTTGTGTTTTGTTTGTACTTCAATAATGTCCAAAGTTTATGGTCGATCTTTTTTAAACTTTCAAGATTGGTTCAGAAGATTGTTGCGTACGATTTAGGCTATATCAATTTTTGGAAAAGTAGGCGGTGCCACGCCCCCAGGCTATATAAAATTTAAATTCTGCATAGCTCTGAACATATTTGGTCTAAATTAATGATTTCTGGATATGTGTGTGCTTTGGTCAAGATTTATGTAATTTTGGAAAAGTGGGCGGTGCCACGGCCACATTTTTTGTGTTTTGTTTGTACTTCAATAATGTCCAAAGTTTATGGTCGATCTCTTTTAAACTTTCAAGATTGGTTAAGAAAATTGTTGTGTACGATTCAGGCTAATCAATTTTTGGAAAAGTACCCAATGCCACGCCCCCAGGCTATATAAAATTTAAATACTTCATAACTCTTTCTGGATATGTGTGTCCTTTAGTCAAAATGGATATAATTTGGGAAAAGTGGACGGTCCCACAAGTACTAACTATACATCTGCTCAGCAGCGCATAATGGTTTTTGTCATACCCATTGAGTTCAAAAGATCCGTTTTTTGAGTTGGACATCCAAAAAATTTATTTGTTTATACCAAAGACTTTAAAGCCAGAAACATTGTATATCCTAAAGCACTGCAATAAATGGAATGTTAAAAGTTAAAGAAAAATATTTGAAAATGTATTTCTAGGGAAGTCACTGGTCAGGCAGAACAACGTCTGCCGGGGCTGCTAGTCTATATATAAAAATGGAGCCTATTTTCCTTGCTGACGCTATAACTCCAGAACGGCAGAACCGAATTAAACGAAATTTTGTGCGTAGTTTTTGATTGAGCCCGACATGGTTTATGGCCAAAAAAAGTATAAGAAACCGGGAAGGTTTTGGAGATATTCCACAAAATGTGGACCAGGGGTGACTCAAGAAAGTGTTTGTACGATATGGGTATCAAATGAAAGCTATTGGTGAGTGTTTTAACATGGAGTGGTTCCCGTTTCCGAGATATTGACCCAAATGTGGACCAGGGGTGACTCCAGAAAGTGTTTGTACGATATGGGTATCAAATGAAAGGTATTGATGAGTGTTCTAACATGGAGTGGTTTTGAGTCCCATATGGGGTCCCGTTTCCGAGATATTGACCCAAATGTGGACCAGAGGTGACTCAAGAAAGTGTTTGTACGATATGGGTATCAAATGAAAGGTGTTGACGAGCGCTTGAACATAGTGTAGTTATTAGTCCCATATAAGACCCCGTATTCGAGGTATTTCCCAAAATATGGACCAGGTGTGACCCCAGACGGGTTTTCTACAATATGGGTATCAAATAAAAGGTATTGATGAGTATTTAAAAAAGAGGTGATTTTCAAGACCCTATGCGACCCGTTTTCCGAGATATCTACCAAAATGTGGACCAGGGGTGACCTTAGAAGGTGTTTATACGGTATGGGTGTCGAATAAAAGGTGTTGATGAGTGTTTAAAAAAGAGGTGATTTTCAGGACCCTATGCTACCCCGCTTACGAGATATCCAAAAATGAGGAGCCTGATATAGTATAAAAATAAGTCGGAAAGCAGGAAAATAATGGAAGTAATTTTTCACATACATACATCGTCATTAATTTTATGTGACATTTTTTCTTATGCGCACGTTCTTTCAAACGCAAAATTAAAACCGGTATTGTGTTCACTGTGAAATTGAAAAATGTATAGTAACTCATAAATTGAGAACGGCTGGACTGATTTCACTAATTTTTTTTTTTGCATTTCTTTGTGTCCCGAGAAGGATCTTCAGAAAGAAAAAGTTAAAAAAGTTTCTGGAATCCTGAGATATTGACCGAAATGTGGACCAGATACCCCGAATGTATTTTAACAATGTGCGTATCAAATTCAAGGTGTTGATGAGAGTTTTCACAAGGAACAGTTTTCAGGTTCATCTGCGAACCCGTTTCCAAGAAATTGACCATTAGGTGGACCAAGGCTGACCCAAGAATAAGCTCATATAATATAGCTATCATATCAAAAGTGTTGATGACTGTGTCCGCTTAGAGTGAATTTTAGATTCATCTGAATTCAGGAAAAAAATTATTATACAAAAGCTTTTTCATAGAGCTGTTTGCCTTATCTATTTATAAAAATGAATCCCTATTTCCCTTGGTCATCACATCACGCCTGAATGGATAAACTAATTACAAGAGTTAAATTAGGTTATGTCGATTTGCTATTCCTTTTTCAATTCAGTTCGCAGTTTTGGTAAGTTTGAATATATTAACTGACGGTAATTCTTTCATTTAGGTGTCACCTCCTAAAAAAATTTAATGCATGTCGTGAAATAAAAAAAATAAGAATATTCGACGATTTAATAAGATGCTTTAGTGAACATCTAAGAAAGACGAAAATTTAAAACATTCATTAATGATATCTTAATAAATGGTAAAAAATTTAGATCAAATCAAAACTGTAGGGAAATTCACCACATTCACCAAAGTTCAAATAACTAAATTTATAGATTGAAATACACTATGGCTGGGTATGAAAGATAGTTCGAGCAAATTGTGCTACGCAATAAGGTAAGATACATATGTATAAATGAAATACGCCCTAATTTTTGGCAGGACAACGTCTGCCGGGTCTGCTATCTATATATAAAAATGGAGCCTATTTTCCTTGCTGACGCTATAACTCCAGAACGGCAGAACCGAATTAAACGAAATTTTGCACTTAGTTTTTGATTGAGCCCGACATGGTTTACGGCCAAAAAAAGTATAAGAAACCGGGAAGGTTTTGGATTCCACAAAATGTGGACCAGGGGTGACTCCAGAAATTGTTTGTACGATATGGCTATCAAATGAAAGGTATTGATGAGTCTTCTAACATGGAGTGGTTTTGAGTCCCATATGGGGTCCCGTTTCCGAGATATTGACCCAAATGTGGACCAGGGGGACTCCAGAAAGTGTTTGTACGATATGGGTATCAAATGAAAGGTATTGATGAGTGTTCTAACATGGAGTGGTTTTGAGTCCCATATGGGGTCCCGTTTCCGAGATATTGACCCAAATGTGGACTAGAGGTGACTCCAGAAATTGTTTGTACGATATGGGTATCAAATGAAAGGTGTTGACGAGCGCTTGAACATAGTGTAGTTATTAGTCCCATATAAGACCCCGTATTCGAGGTATTTCCCAAAATATGGACCAGGTGTGACCCCAGACGGGTTTTCTACAATATGGGTATCAAATAAAAGGTATTGATGAGTATTTAAAAAAGAGGTGATTTTCAAGACCCTATGCGACCCGTTTTCCGAGATATCTACCAAAATGTGGACCAGGGGTGACCTTAGAAGGTGTTTATACGATATGGGTGTCGAATAAAAGGTGTTGATGAGTGTTTAAAAAAGAGGTGATTTTCAGGACCCTATGCTACCCCGCTTACGAGATATCCAAAAATGAGGACCCTGATATAATATAAAAATAAGTCGGAAAGCAGGAAAATAATGGAAATCATTTTTCACATACATCGTCATTAATTTTATGTGACATTTTTTCTTATGCGCACGTTCTTTCAAACGCAAAATTAAAACCGGTATTGTGTTCACTGTGAAATTGAAAAATGTATAGTAACTCATCAATTGAGAACGGCTGGACTGATTTCACTAATTTTTTTTTTTGTATTTCTTTGTGTCCCGAGAAGGTTCTTCAGAAAGAAAAAGTTAAAAAAGTTTCTGGAATCCTGAGATATTGACCGAAATGTGGACCAGATACCCCGAATGTATTTTAACAATGTGCGTATCAAATTCAAGGTGTTGATGAGAGTTTTCACAAGGAACAGTTTTCAGGTTCATCTGCGAACCCGTTTCCAAGAAATTGACCATTAGGTGGACCAAGGCTGACCCAAGAATAAGCTCATATAATATAGCTATCATATCAAAAGTGTTGATGACTGTGTCCGCTTAGAGTGAATTTTAGATTCATCTGAATTCAAGAAAAAAATTATTATACAAAAGCTTTTTCATAGAGCTGTTTGCCTTATCTATATATAAAAATGGAGCCTATTTTCCTTGCTGACGCTATAACTCCAGAACGGCAGAACCGAATTAAACGAAATTTTGCACTTAGTTTTTGATTGAGCCCGACATGGTTTACGGCCAAAAAAAGTATAAGAAACCGGGAAGGTTTTGGATTCCACAAAATGTGGACCAGGGGTGACTCCAGAAATTGTTTGTACGATATGGGTATCAAATGAAAGGTATTGATGAGTCTTCTAACATGGAGTGGTTTTGAGTCCCATATGGGGTCCCGTTTCCGAGATATTGATCCAAATGTGGACCAGGGGGACTCCAGAAAGTGTTTGTACGATATGGGTATCAAATGAAAGGTATTGATGAGTGTTCTAACATGGAGTGGTTTTGAGTCCCATATGGGGTCCCGTTTCCGAGATATTGACCCAAATGTGGACTAGAGGTGACTCCAGAAATTGTTTGTACGATATGGGTATCAAATGAAAGGTGTTGACGAGCGCTTGAACATAGTGTAGTTATTAGTCCCATATAAGACCCCGTATTCGAGGTATTTCCCAAAATATGGACCAGGTGTGACCCCAGACGGGTTTTCTACAATATGGGTATCAAATAAAAGGTATTGATGAGTATTTAAAAAAGAGGTGATTTTCAAGACCCTATGCGACCCGTTTTCCGAGATATCTACCAAAATGTGGACCAGGGGTGACCTTAGAAGGTGTTTATACGATATGGGTGTCGAATAAAAGGTGTTGATGAGTGTTTAAAAAAGAGGTGATTTTCAGGACCCTATGCTACCCCGCTTACGAGATATCCAAAAATGAGGACCCTGATATAATATAAAAATAAGTCGGAAAGCAGGAAAATAATGGAAATCATTTTTCACATACATCGTCATTAATTTTATGTGACATTTTTTCTTATGCGCACGTTCTTTCAAACGCAAAATTAAAACCGGTATTGTGTTCACTGTGAAATTGAAAAATGTATAGTAACTCATCAATTGAGAACGGCTGGACTGATTTCACTAATTTTTTTTTTTGTATTTCTTTGTGTCCCGAGAAGGTTCTTCAGAAAGAAAAAGTTAAAAAAGTTTCTGGAATCCTGAGATTTTGACCGAAATGTGGACCAGATACCCCGAATGTATTTTAACAATGGTTTTAGTCCCATATGGGGTCCCGTTTCCGAGATATTGACCCAAATGTGGACTAGAGGTGACTCCAGAAATTGTTTGTACGATATGGGTATCAAATGAAAGGTGTTGACGAGCGCTTGAACATAGTGTAGTTATTAGTCCCATATAAGACCCCGTATTCGAGGTATTTCCCAAAATATGGACCAGGTGTGACCCCAGACGGGTTTTCTACAATATGGGTATCAAATAAAAGGTATTGATGAGTATTTAAAAAAGAGGTGATTTTCAAGACCCTATGCGACCCGTTTTCCGAGATATCTACCAAAATGTGGACCAGGGGTGACCTTAGAAGGTGTTTATACGATATGGGTGTCGAATAAAAGGTGTTGATGAGTGTTTAAAAAAGAGGTGATTTTCAGGACCCTATGCTACCCCGCTTACGAGATATCCAAAAATGAGGACCCTGATATAATATAAAAATAAGTCGGAAAGCAGGAAAATAATGGAAATCATTTTTCACATACATCGTCATTAATTTTATGTGACATTTTTTCTTATGCGCACGTTCTTTCAAACGCAAAATTAAAACCGGTATTGTGTTCACTGTGAAATTGAAAAATGTATAGTAACTCATCAATTGAGAACGGCTGGACTGATTTCACTAATTTTTTTTTTTGTATTTCTTTGTGTCCCGAGAAGGTTCTTCAGAAAGAAAAAGTTAAAAAAGTTTCTGGAATCCTGAGATATTGACCGAAATGTGGACCAGATACCCCGAATGTATTTTAACAATGTTTTGAGTCCCATATGGGGTCCCGTTTCCGAGATATTGACCCAAATGTGGACTAGAGGTGACTCCAGAAATTGTTTGTACGATATGGGTATCAAATGAAAGGTGTTGACGAGCGCTTGAACATAGTGTAGTTATTAGTCCCATATAAGACCCCGTATTCGAGGTATTTCCCAAAATATGGACCAGGTGTGACCCCAGACGGGTTTTCTACAATATGGGTATCAAATAAAAGGTATTGATGAGTATTTAAAAAAGAGGTGATTTTCAAGACCCTATGCGACCCGTTTTCCGAGATATCTACCAAAATGTGGACCAGGGGTGACCTTAGAAGGTGTTTATACGATATGGGTGTCGAATAAAAGGTGTTGATGAGTGTTTAAAAAAGAGGTGATTTTCAGGACCCTATGCTACCCCGCTTACGAGATATCCAAAAATGAGGACCCTGATATAATATAAAAATAAGTCGGAAAGCAGGAAAATAATGGAAATCATTTTTCACATACATCGTCATTAATTTTATGTGACATTTTTTCTTATGCGCACGTTCTTTCAAACGCAAAATTAAAACCGGTATTGTGTTCACTGTGAAATTGAAAAATGTATAGTAACTCATCAATTGAGAACGGCTGGACTGATTTCACTAATTTTTTTTTTTGTATTTCTTTGTGTCCCGAGAAGGTTCTTCAGAAAGAAAAAGTTAAAAAAGTTTCTGGAATCCTGAGATATTGACCGAAATGTGGACCAGATACCCCGAATGTATTTTAACAATGTGCGTATCAAATTCAAGGTGTTGATGAGAGTTTTCACAAGGAACAGTTTTCAGGTTCATCTGCAAACCCGTTTCCAAGAAATTGACCATTAGGTGGACCAAGGCTGAGCCAAGAATAAGCTCATATAATATAGCTATCATATCAAAAGTGTTGATGACTGTGTCCGCTTAGAGTGAATTTTAGATTCATCTGAATTCAAGAAAAAAATTATTATACAAAAGCTTTTTCATAGAGCTGTTTGCCTTATTATAAAAATTAATCCCTATTTCCCTTGGTCATCACATCACGCCTGAATGGATAAACTAATTACAAGAGTTAAATTAGGTTATGTCGATTTGCTATTCCTTTTTCAATTCAGTTCGCAGTTTTGGTAAGTTTGAATATATTAACTGACGGTAATTCTTTCATTTAGGTGTCACCTCCTAAAAAAATTTAATGCATGTCGTGAAATAAAAAAAATAAGAGTATTCGACGATTTAATAAGATGCTTTAGTGAACATCTAAGAAAGACGAAAATTTAAAACATTCATTAATGATATCTTAATAAATGGTAAAAAATTTAGATCAAATCAAAACTGTAGGGAAATTCACCACATTCACCAAAGTTCAAATAACTAAATTTATAGATTGAAATACACTATGGCTGGGTATGAAAGATAGTTCGAGCAAATTGTGCTACGCAATAATTTAAGATACATATGTATAAATGAAATACGCCCTAATTTTTGGCAGGACAACGTCTGCCGGGTCTGCTATCTATATATAAAAATGGAGCCTATTTTCCTTGCTGACGCTATAACTCCAGAACGGCAGAACCGAATTAAACGAAATTTTGCACTTAGTTTTTGATTGAGCCCGACATGGTTTACGGCCAAAAAAAGTATAAGAAACCGGGAAGGTTTTGGATTCCACAAAATGTGGACCAGGGGTGACTCCAGAAAGTGTTTGTACGATATGGGTATCAAATGAGAGGTATTGATGAGTGTTCTAACATGGAGTGGTTTTGAGTCCCATATGGGGTCCCGTTTCCGAGATATTGACCCAAATGTGGACCAGGGGTGACCCCAGAAAGTGTTTGTACGATATGGGTATCAAATGAAAGGTATTGATGAGTGTTCTTACATGGAGTGGTTTTGAGTCCCATATAGGGTCCCGTTTCCGAGATATTGACCCAAATATGGACCAGAGGTGACTCCAGAAAGTGTTTGTACGATATGGGTATCAAATGAAAGGTGTTGACGAGCGCTTGAACATAGTGTAGTTATTAGTCCCATATAAGACCCCGTATTCGATTAATTTCCCAAAATATGGACCAGGTGTGACCCCAGACGGGTTTTCTACAATATGGGTATCAAATAAAAGGTATGCTACCCCGCTTACGAGATATCCAAAAATGAGGACCAGGGGTGACCCTGGTATAATATAAAAATAAGTTGGAAAGCAGGAAAATAATGGAAGTCATTTTTCACATACATCGCCATTAATTTTATGTGACATTTTTTCTTATGCGCACGTATGGAATAATGGAAGTCATTTTTCACATACATCGCCATTAATTTTATGTGACATTTTTTCTTATGCGCACGTTCTTTCAAACGCAAAATTAAAACCGGTATTCTGTTCACTGTGAAATTGAAAAATGTATAGAAACTCATCAATTGAGAACGGCTGGACCGATTTCACTAATTTTTTTTTGTATTTGTTTGTGCCCCGAGAAGGTTCTTCAGAAAGAAAAAGTTAAAAAAGTTTCTGGAATCCTGAGATATTGACCGAAATGTGGACCAGATACCCCGAATGTATTTTAACAATGTACGTATCAAATTAAAGGTGTTGATGAGAGTTTTCACAAGGAACAGTTTTCAGGTTCATCTGCGAACCCGTTTCTAAGATATTGACCATTAGGTGGACCAAGGCTGACCCAAGAATAAGCTCATATAATATAGCTATCATATCAAAAGTGTTGATGACTGTGTCCGCTTAGAGTGCATTTTAGATTCATCTGAATTCAGGAAAAAAATTATCATACAAAAGCTTTTTTATAGAGCTGTTTGCCTTATCTATATATATAAAAATGGAGGGAAAAAATGTATAGTAACTCATCAATTGAGAACGGCTGGACCGATTTCACTAATTTTTTTTTATTGTATTTGTTTGTGCCCCGCGAAGGTTCTTCAGAAAGAAAAAGTTAAAAAAGTTTCTGGAATCCTGAGATATTGACCGAAATGTGGACCAGAAACCCCGAATGTATTTTACCAATGTACGTATCAAATTAAAGGTGTTGATGAGAGTTTTCACAAGGAACAGTTTTCAGGTTCATCTGCGAACCCGTTTCCAAGAAATTGACCATTAGGTGGACCAAGGCTGACCCAAGAATAAGCTCATATAATATAGCTATCATATCAAAAGTGTTGATGACTGTGTCCGCTTAGAGTGAATTTTAGATTCATCTGAATTCAAGAAAAAAATTATTATACAAAAGCTTTTTCATAGAGCTGTTTGCCTTATCTATATATAAAAATGGAGCCTATTTTCCTTGCTGACGCTATAACTCCAGAACGGCAAAACCGAATTAAACGAAATTTTGCACTTAGTTTTTGATTGAGCCCGACATGGCTTATGGCCAAAAAAAGTATAAGAAACCGGGAAGGTTTTGGAGATATTCCACAAAATGTGGACCAGGGGTGACTCAAGAAAGTGTTTGTACGATATGCGTATCAAATGAATGCTATTGGTGAGTGTTCTAACATGGAGTGGTTCCCGTTTCCGATATATTGACCCAAATGTGGACCAGAGGTGACTCCAGAAAGTGTTTGTACGATATGGGTATCAAATGAAATGTGTTGGCGAGCGCTTGAACATAGTGTAGTTATTAGTCCCATATAAGACCCTGTATTCGAGGTATTTCCCAAAATATGGACCAGGTGTGACCCCAGACGGGTTTTCTACAATATGGGTATCAAATAAAAGGTATTGATGAGTATTTAAAAAAGGGGTGATTTTCAAGACCCTATGCGACCCGTTTTCCGAGATATCTACCAAAATGTGGACCAGGGCTGACCTTAGAAGGTGTTTATACGATATGGGTTTCGAATAAAAGGTGTTGATGAATGTTTAAAAAAGAGGTGATTTTCAGGACCCTATGCTACCCCGCTTACGAGATATCCAAAAATGAGGACCCTGATATAATATAAAAATAAGTCGGAAAGCAGGAAAATAATGGAAGTCATTTTTCACATACATCGTCATTAATTTTATGTAACATTTTTTCTTATGCGCACGTTCTTTCAAACGCAAAATTAAAACCGGTATTGTGTTTACTGTGAAATTGAAAAATGTATAGTAACTCATCAATTGAGAACGGCTGGACTGATTTCACTAATTTTTTTTTTTGTATTTCTTTGTGTCCCGAGAAGGTTCTTCAGAAAGAAAAAGTTAAAAAAGTTTCTGGAATCCTGAGATATTGACCGAAATGTGGACCAGATACCCCGAATGTATTTTAACAATGTGCGTATCAAATTCAAGGTGTTGATGAGAGTTTTCACAAGGAACAGTTTTCAGGTTCATCTGCGAACCCGTTTCCAAGAAATTGACCATTAGGTGGACCAAGGCTGACCCAAGAATAAGCTCATATAATATAGCTATCATATCAAAAGTGTTGATGACTGTGTCCGCTTAGAGTGAATTTTAGATTCATCTGAATTCAGGAAAAAAATTATTATACAAAAGCTTTTTCATAGAGCTGTTTGCCTTATCTACATATATATAAAAATGGAGCCTATTTTCCTTGCTGACGCTATAACTCCAGAACGGCAAAACCGAATTAAACGAAATTTTGCACTTAGTTTTTGATTGAGCCCGACATGGCTTATGGCCAAAAAAAGTATAAGAAACCGGGAAGGATATTCCACAAAATGTGGACCAGGGGTGACTCAAGAAAGTGTTTGTACGATATGGGTATCAAATGAATGCTATTGGTGAGTGTTCTAACATGGAGTGGTTCCCGTTTCCGAGATATTGACCCAAATGTGGACCAGAGGCGACTCCAGAAAGTGTTTGTACGATATGGGTATCAAATGAAAGGTGTTGACGAGCGCTTGAACATAGTGTAGTTATTAGTCCCATATAAGACCCTGTATTCGAGGTATTTCCCAAAATATGGACCAGGTGTGACCCCAGACGGGGTTTCTACAATATGGGTATCAAATAAAAGGTATTGATGAGTATTTAAAAAAGAGGTGATTTTCAAGACCCTATGCGACCCGTTTTCCGAGATATCTACCAAAATGTGGACCAGGGCTGACCTTAGAAGGTGTTTATACGATATGGGTGTCGAATAAAAGGTGTTGATGAGTGTTTAAAAAAGAGGTGATTTTCAGGACCCTATGCTACCCCGCTTACGAGATATCCAAAAATGAGGACCCTGATATAATATAAAAATAAGTCGGAAAGCAGGAAAATAATGGAAGTCATTTTTCACATACATCGTCATTAATTTTATGTGACATTTTTTCTTATGCGCACGTTCTTTCAAACGCAAAATTAAAACCGGTATTGTGTTCACTGTGAAATTGAAAAATGTATAGTAACTCATCAATTGAGAACGGCTGGACTGATTTCACTAATTTTTTTTTTGTATTTCTTTGTGTCCCGAGAAGGTTCTTCAGAAAGAAAAAGTTAAAAAAGTTTCTGGAATCCTGAGATATTGACCGAAATGTGGACCAGATACCCCGAATGTATTTTAACAATGTGCGTATCAAATTCAAGGTGTTGATGAGAGTTTTCACAAGGAACAGTTTTCAGGTTCATCTGCGAACCCGTTTCCAAGAAATTGACCATTAGGTGGACCAAGGCTGACCCAAGAATAAGCTCATATAATATAGCTATCATATCAAAAGTGTTGATGACTGTGTCCGCTTAGAGTGAATTTTAGATTCATCTGAATTCAAGAAAAAAATTATTATACAAAAGCTTTTTCATAGAGCTGTTTGCCTTATCTATACTAATTATATAAAATTGCTTATATGAAAATATTCGTAATGGCTAATCTCGAAAAGTGATGGCTCAATTTTTATGAAAATTTTTTAAGAAGCAAGTTTTCCCAAAAATAAACCAAGTGGCGTTTTCATTTTTTCCATTTTCAAAACTTAAAGCCCCTTATTTCTACGATGAAATTTATAAAAGATTCAAACAATCCAAGCATAAGAATTTTCATAGATCAAACTCAAGCTACAGCGGAACAAAAATGTATGTGCGTGTGTGTATGAACTCAACGTAGAGAAAATGTATTTTGACTAAGAGATGCATAAGCCTTCGACAAAAGAGAAGAAATATAAAGAGAATTTTTGGTGATTCCCCAAATTATAATAACAAACCCATCTTATAAATAAAAATGAATGTGTGTCTGTGTGTCCTTTATGGGCGTCCAAAGTACTCAACCGATTTTTATGAAATTTTCACAGTATATTCTTGGGATCATGGGTTAAAGCATAGGCTATATTAATTTTTGGAAATTTGGGCGGTGCCACGTCCCCAGGCTATATAAAATTACAATTCTTCATAACTCTGAACATATCTGTGGTCACAAGTCATAACAACCTAAGTCGAGTTAAGAAATTATACCAGTAGAAATTTCTTCTACCGATTTTTTATAAGAAAATTGTTTCATAGCTTAACCGAACGTATTAGATTTAATCGTTTAGAAACAAAAAAATATAAGACCGATAGAAGTTCTGCCAAACTAAACTTTTTTGTTATTGAAAATCGTTAGAAGAAATTCTGATTGGTCTAATATCTTAACCCGACTTAGGTTGTTATGACTTGTGGCCACAGATATTTGGTCTAAATTAATGATTTTTAGATATTTGTGTCCTTTGGTCAAGATTTAAGTAATTTTGGAAAAGTGGGCGGTGCCACGACCGCATTTTTTGTGTTTTGTTTGTACTTCAATAATGTCCAAAGTTTATGGTCGATCTCTTTTAAACTTTCAAGATTGGTTCAGAAGATTGTTGTGTACGATTTAGGCTATATCAATTTTTGGAAAAGTAGGCGGTGCCACGCCCCCAGGCTATATAAAATTTAAATTCTTCATAGCTCTGAACATATTTGGTCTAAATTAATTATTTCTGGATATGTGTGTCCTTTGGTCAAGATTTATGTAATTTTAGAAAAGTGGGCGGTGCCACGCCCACATTTTTTGTGTTTTGTTTGTACTTCAATAATGTCCAAAGTTTATGGTCGATCTTTTTTAAACTTTCAAGATTGGTTCAGAAGATTGTTGCGTACGATTTAGGCTATATCAATTTTTGGAAAAGTAGGCGGTGCCACGCCCCCAGGCTATATAAAATTTAAATTCTGCATAGCTCTGAACATATTTGGTCTAAATTAATGATTTCTGGATATGTGTGTGCTTTGGTCAAGATTTATGTAATTTTGGAAAAGTGGGCGGTGCCACGGCCACATTTTTTGTGTTTTGTTTGTACTTCAATAATGTCCAAAGTTTATGGTCGATCTCTTTTAAACTTTCAAGATTGGTTAAGAAAATTGTTGTGTACGATTCAGGCTAATCAATTTTTGGAAAAGTACCCAATGCCACGCCCCCAGGCTATATAAAATTTAAATACTTCATAACTCTTTCTGGATATGTGTGTCCTTTAGTCAAAATGGATATAATTTGGGAAAAGTGGACGGTCCCACAAGTACTAACTATACATCTGCTCAGCAGCGCATAATGGTTTTTGTCATACCCATTGAGTTCAAAAGATCCGTTTTTTTAGTTGGACATCCAAAAAATTTATTTGTTTATACCAAAGACTTTAAAGCCAGAAACATTATATATCCTAAAGCACTGCAATAAATGGAATGTTAAAAGTTAAAGAAAAATATTTGAAAATGTATTTCTAGGGAAGTCACTGGTCAGGCAGAACAACGTCTGCCGGGTCTGCTAGTTATAGTATAGATATGCTGATAACCACATATTTTTTTTAAATTTATTTAAGAAAAAAAATTTCATAGGTTCCTCCTTAAAAATTAGTATATCTTTTTTGTTTGTGGTCCGATTTTGATAAAACAAAGTGCAGATCCCTTTCTAAGCTTCAAGCAGTATATTTGTGAAAGTCTCATCAAAATCTATTTCTTAGTTTCGGAGATCCTTAAGTTCAAACAGACAGACAATAATTTAAAAAATGGATCAGATGAACTCTATAGTAGGACTGATGATTCTACCCGGGTAATTAGGTACCCGGGTACCCGGGACTATGATTCATAACTGGATTAAGAACATAAAAACTAATTCGAAAGATATTAAAACGGTTGTACCTTTGAAGCTTTATATTTAAATTATCTTAAAACCTATTTTTTATTCTTCTTCTTTATGTCTTTATCACCCTGAAATATACAGTACTTTCTTGGTACGGTATGCAGATGATTGCTTTTACCCTTGCTTGCAGATCCCTTTCTAAGCTTCAAGCATTATATTTGTGAAAGCCTCATCAAAATCCATTTCTTAGTTTCGGAGATCCTTAAGTTCAAACAGACAAACAGACAGACAATAATTTTAAAAATGGATCAGATGAGCTCTATAGCATTCCCCAGGCCATCCCCAGTCATGTTTTCAAAGAAATTTTCAATGTACAGACACGACCCTTCTAGAGAATATTATAGTATAGATTGAAGATATGATGATACCCACATACGTAGGACGGCAGTGTACATATACAATTGAGTATATCTTTTTTGTTTGTGGTCCGATTTTGATAAAACAAAGTGCAGATCCCTTTCTAAGCTTCAAGCATTATATTTGTGAAAGTCTCATCAAAATCCATTTCTTAGTTTCGGAGATCCTTAAGTTCAAACAGACAAACAGACAGACAATAATTTTAAAAATGGATCAGATGAACTCTATAGCATTCCCCAGGCCATCCCCAGTCATGTTTTCAAAGAAATTTTCAATGTACAGACACGACCCTTCTAGAGAATATTATAGTATAGATTGAAGATATGATGATACCCACATACGTAGGACGGCAGTGTACCTATACAATTGAGTATATCTTTTTTGTTTGTGGTCCGATTTTGATAAAACAAAGTGCAGATCCCTTTCTAAGCTTCAAGCATTATATTTGTGAAAGTCTTATCAAAATCCATTACTTAGTTTCCGAGATCCTTAAGTTCAAACAGACAAACAGACAAACAGACAGACAATAATTTTAAAAATGGATCAGATGAACTCTATAGCATTCCCCAGGTCATCCCCAGTCATCTTTTCAGAGAAATTTTCAATGTACAGACACGACTTTTCTAGAGACTTATTATAGTATATAGATATGCTGATACCCACATATTTTTATAAATTTATTTAAAAAAAAAATTTCATAGGTTCCTCCCTAAAAATTAGTATATCTTTTTTGTTTGCGGTCCGATTTTGATAAAATAAAAGGCACATCCCTACCTAAGCTTCAAGCAGTATATTTGTGAAAGCCTCATCAAAATCCATTTCTTAGTTTCGGAGATCCTTAAGTTCAAACAGACAAACAGACAGACAATAATTTTAAAAATGGATCGGATGAACTCTATAGCATTCCCCAGGTCATCCCCAGTCATCTTTTCAAAGAAATTTTCAATGTACAGACACGACTTTTCTAAAGATTTATTATAGTATAGATATGCTGATACCCACATATTTTTTTAAATTTATTTAAGAAAAAAGTTTTAATAGGTTCCTCCCTAGAAATTAGTATATATTTTTTGTTTGTGGTCCGATTTTGATAAAACAAAGTGCAGATCCGTTTCTAAGTTTCAAGCATTATATTTGTGAAAGTCTTATCAAAATCCATTTCTTAGTTTCCGAGATCCTCAAGTTCAAACAGACAAACAGATAAACAGACAAACAGACAGACAATAATTTTAAAAATGGATCAGATAAACTCTGTAGCGTTCCCCAGGTCATCCCCAGTCATCTTCTCAAAGAACTTTTCAATGTACAGACACGATTTTTCTAGAGATTTATTATAGTACTAGCAGGGTACCCGGCGTTGCTCGGGGTGTAAGTAGTTAGTGGGCCTTTCAAAATCAATAATATACTTTAAGATTTCATATTTATATAATATTTTTGCCTACTGAAGAATTTACCAAATTCGAATATTTTGAAAATGTTGAAAAAAGAGTATTAAAAACCGGTTTTCAAAAATTTTCTTTTGCCGTATTCTTTGGTAACGTTAGGGGGCCTTTCAAGAATTCAATTTTGACCAATTGTGTCAGGATGAATCGAAATTCAAAAGTTGATTTGATACCATATTGTAAGTACATTTTAAGGTTTTAGGGCAATCACATTCTCACCGATAACTAAATTAACGATAAATTTATCGAAATACATCGAAGTAAAAATGAAACCCGGGACCATCCCCATTCGTTTGATACCCATATTGTAGGGTAATATTAAGGTTTTCGGGAATTCGCATTTGGACCGATAACTCAGTTATCGATCAATTTATCGAAATATATCGAAGTCCAAATGAAACCTGGAGCTTTTCCCTTTCGTTTGATACCCATATTGTAGGGTAATATTAAGGTTTCGGGCAATCGCATTTTGACCGATGACTCAGTTATCGATCAATTTATCGAAATATATTGAAGTATAAATGAAACCTTTGGACCTCCCCTTTCATTTAATATCCATATTGCAAGAAAATTTTAAGATTTTTGGATTTTTTGACGTATAATTAAGTTATCGATAAAATTATCGAATTACATCGAAGTTTAAATGAAAAAAGGGGACTTCCTCTTTCGGTTGATACTCAAATTGTAGGAAAGTTTTGAGGTTTTAGGGCAACCTTATTTTCGCCGATACCTCTGTTATCGATTAATTTATCAAACAAATATCATCTCTATGAATCCTTCCAGGTCACAGAGAATATGTGTACAAAGTTTCATACTGCTAGGTGCATTAGTTTTGGCGTGAAAACGTAACAAACATTGTTACTTTCCACATAGCGCGGCAGTGTACCTATGCAATTGATTTTTGATTTAGCAGACATTGAAAAAAAAGTAAACAAAAATTTTAGAAAGGCACGCTTAGTTTTTTTTTTTTGACAAACTAAGTGAATTTTCCTTCATATTTTTATTTAAGAAAAAAAATGTCATAGGTTCCTCCCTAAAAATTAGTAGATCTTTTTTGTTTGTGGTCCGATTTTGATAAAACAAAGTGCAGATCCCTTTCTAAGCTTCAAGCAGTATATCTGTGAAAGTCTCATCAAAATAAATTTCTTAGTTTCCGAGATCCTTTAGTTCAAACAGACAAACAGACAGACGATAATTCTAAAAATGGGTCAGATGAACTCTATAGTATTCCCCAAGTCACCCCAGTCATCTTTTCAAAGAAATTTTCAATGTACAGACACGACCCTTCTAGAGATTTATTAAAGATATGCTGATACCCACATACATAAATATTTATTTAAATTTATTTAAGAAAAAAAATTTCATAGGTTCCTCCCTAAAAATTAGTATATCTTTTTTGTTTGTGGTCCGATTTTGATAAAACAAAGTGCAGATCCCTTTCTAAGCTTCAAGCAATATATTTGTGAAAGTCTCATCAAAATCCATTGCTTAGTTTCCGAGATCCTTAAGTTCAAACAGACAAACAGACAAACAGATAAACAGACAAACAGACAAACAGACAGACAATAATTCTAAAAATGGGTCAGATGAACTCTATAGTATCCCCAGGTCACCCCCAGTCATCTTTTCAAAGAAATTTTCAATGTACAGACACGACCCTTCTAGAGATTTATTATAGTATAGATATGCTGATACCCACATAAATATTTATTTAAATTTATTTAAGAAAAAAATTTCATAGGTTCCTCCCTAAAAATTAGTATATCTTTTTTGTTTGTGGTCCGATTTTGATAAAACAAAGTGCAGATCCCTTTCTAAGCTACAGACAGTATACCTGTGAAAGTCTCATCAAAATCCATTGCTTAGTTTCCGAGATGCTTAAGTTCAAACAGACAAACAGACAGACAATAATTCTAAAAATGGGTCAGATGAACTCTATAGTATTCCCCAAGTCACCCCCAGTCATCTTTTCAAAGAAATTTTCAATGTACAGACACGACCCTTCTAGAGATTTATTAAAGATATGCTGATACCCACATAAATATTTATTTAAATTTATTTAAGAAAAAAAATTTCATAGGTTCCTCCCTAAAAATTAGTATATCTTTTTTGTTTGTGGTCCGATTTTGATAAAACAAAGTGCAGATCCCTTTCTAAGCTTCAAGCAATATATTTGTGAAAGTCTCATCAAAATCCATTGCTTAGTTTCCGAGATCCTTAAGTTCAAACAGACAAACAGACAGACAATAATTCTAAAAATGGGTCAGATGAACTCTATAGTATCCCCCAAGTCACCCCCAGTCATCTTTTCAAAGAAATTTTCAATGTACAGACACGACCCTTCTAGAGATTTATTATAGTATAGATAGATAGATATGCTGATACCCACATAAATATTTATTTAAATTTATTTAAGAAAAAAAATTTCATAGGTTCCTCCCTAAAAATTAGTATATCTTTTTTGTTTGTGGTCCGATTTTGATAAAACAAAGTGCAGATCCCTTTCTAAGCTTCAAGCAATATATTTGTGAAAGTCTCATCAAAATCCATTGCTTAGTTTCCGAGATCCTTAAGTTCAAACAGACAAACAGACAAACAGACAAACAGATAAACAGACAAACAGACAGACAATAATTCTAAAAATGGGTCAGATGAACTCTATAGTATCCCCCAAGTCACCCCCAGTCATCTTTTCAAAGAAATTTTCAATGTACAGACACGACCCTTCTAGAGATTTATTATAGTATAGATAGATATGCTGATACCCACATAAATATTTATTTAAATTTATTTAAGAAAAAAAATTTCATAAGTTCCTCCCTAAAAATTAGTATATCTTTTTTATTTGTGGTCCGATTTTGATAAAACAAAGTGCAGATCCCTTTCTAAGCTTTAAGCAATATATTTGTGAAAGTCTCATCAAAATCCATTGCTTAGTTTCCGAGATCCTTAAGTTCAAACAGACAAACAGACAAACAGACAAACAGATAAACAGACAAACAGACAAACAGACAGACAATAATTCTAAAAATGGGTCAGATGAACTCTATAGTATCCCCCAAGTCACCCCCAGTCATCTTTTCAAAGAAATTTTCAATGTACAGACACGACCCTTCTAGAGATTTATTATAGTATAGATATGCTGATACCCACATAAATATTTATTTAAATTTATTTAAGAAAAAAAATTTCATAGGTTCCTCCCTAAAAATTAGTATATCTTTTTTGTTTGTGGTCCGATTTTGATAAAACAAAGTGCAGATCCCTTTCTAAGCTTCAAGCAATATATTTGTGAAAGTCTCATCAAAATCCATTGCTTAGTTTCCGAGATCCTTAAGTTCAAACAGACAAACAGACAAACAGACAAACAGATAAACAGACAAACAGACAAACAGACAGACAATAATTCTAAAAATGGGTCAGATGAACTCTATAGTATCCCCCAAGTCACCCCCAGTCATCTTTTCAAAGAAATTTTCAATGTACAGACACGACCCTTCTAGAGATTTATTATAGTATAGATATGCTGATACCCACATAAATATTTATTTAAATTTATTTAAGAAAAAAAATTTCATAGGTTCCTCCCTAAAAATTAGTATATCTTTTTTGTTTGTGGTCCGATTTTGATAAAACAAAGTGCAGATCCCTTTCTAAGCTTCAAGCAATATATTTGTGAAAGTCTCATCAAAATCCATTGCTTAGTTTCCGAGATCCTTAAGTTCAAACAGACAAACAGACAAACAGACAAACAGATAAACAGACAAACAGACAAACAGACAAACAGACAGACAATAATTCTAAAAATGGGTCAGATGAACTCTATAGTATCCCCCAAGTCACCCCCAGTCATCTTTTCAAAGAAATTTTCAATGTACAGACACGACCCTTCTAGAGATTTATTATAGTATAGATAGATAGATATGCTGATACCCACATAAATATTTATTTAAATTTATTTAAGAAAAAAAAATTTCATAGGTTCCTCCCTAAAAATTAGTATATCTTTTTTGTTCGTGGTCCGATTTTGATAAAACAAAGTGCAGATCCCTTTCTAAGCTTCAAGCAATATATTTGTGAAAGTCTCATCAAAATCCATTGCTTAGTTTCCGAGATCCTTAAGTTCAAACAGACAAACAGACAAACAGATAAACAGACAAACAGACAAACAGACAGACAATAATTCTAAAAATGGGTCAGATGAACTCTATAGTATCCCCCAAGTCACCCCCAGTCATCTTTTCAAAGAAATTTTCAATGTACAGACACGACCCTTCTAGAGATTTATTATAGTATATATAGATATGCTGATACCCACATATTTTTTTAAATTTATTTAAGAAAAAAAATTTCATAGGTTCCTTCCTAAAAATTAGTATATCTTTTTTGTTTGTCTTTCGATTTCGATAAAGCAAAGTGTAGCCCATCAGTGAAAATCCATTTCTTAGTTTCCGAGATCCTTAAGTTCAAACAGACAAACAGACAGAGAATAATTGAATAATTTTAAAAATGGATCAGATGAACTCTATAGCATTCCCCAGGTCATCCCCAGTCATCTTTTCAAAGAAATTTTCAATGTACAGATATGAATTTTCTAGAGATTTATTATAGTATAGATATGCTGATACCCACATATTTTTTTTAATTTATTTAAGAAAAAAAATTTCATAGGTTCCTCCCTAAAAATTAGTATATCTTTTTTGTTTGTGGTCCGATTTTGATAAAGCAAAGTGCAGCCCATTAGTGAAAATCCATTTCTTAGTTTCCGAGATCCTTAAGTTCAAACAGACAAACAGACAGAGAATAATTTTAAAAATGGATCAGATGAACTCTATAGCATTCCCCAGGTCATCCCCAGTCATCTTTTCAAAGAAATTTTCAATGTACAGATATGAATTTTCTAGAGATTTATTATAGTATAGATATGCTGATACCCACATATTTTTTTTAATTTATTTAAGAAAAAAAATTTCATAGGTTCCTCCCTAAAAATTAGTATATCTTTTTTGTTTGTGGTCCGATTTTGATAGAACAAAGTGCAGATCCCTTTCTAAGCTTAAAGCAGTATATTTGTGAAAGTCTTATCAAAATCCATTTCTTAGTTTCCGAGATCCTTAAGTTCAAACAGACAAACAGACAGAGAATAATTTTAAAAATGGATCAGATGAACTCTATAGCATTCCCCAGGTCATCCCCAGTCATCTTTTCAAAGAACTTTTCAATGTACAGACACGATTTTCCTAGAGATTTATTATAGTATAGATATGCTGATACCCACATATTTTTTTAAATTTATTTAAGAAAAAAAATTTCATAGGTTCCTTCCTAAAAATTAGTATATCTTTTTTGTTTGTCTTTCGATTTCGATAAAGCAAAGTGCAGCCCATTAGTGAAAATCCATTTCTTAGTTTCCGAGATCCTTAAGTTCAAACAGACAAACAGACAGAGAATAATTTTAAAAATGGATCAGATGAACTCTATAGCATTCCCCAGGTCATCCCCAGTCATCTTTTCAAAGAAATTTTCAATGTACAGATATGAATTTTCTAGAGATTTATTATAGTACTAGCAGACCCGGCAGACGTTGTTCTGCCTGACCAGTGACTTTCCTAGAAATACATTTGCAACTATTTTTCTATTAATTTTTAACATTCCATTTATTGCAGTGCTTTAGTATATGCAATGTTTCCGGTTTTAACTTCTTTGGTATAAGCAAATAAATTTGTTGGATGTCCAACTCAAAAAACGAATCTTTTGAACTCAATGGCTATGACACAAACCATTATGCGCTGCTGAGCAGATGTGTAGTTAGTATTTATTTAATTATATCCTATATCTACCACTTAACGCCACTATTATGATTTTATGGAAATCCTATAATACTCTGGATATGTATAAACGGCAATAACAAACAAAAAAAATTAAGTGCTTTGATTAAGATTTAATAACGTTAAAATGTCACTAAAGAAAATACATTCAGGGATATAACGAATTGAAATATTACTTAGCTTGTGGTCTTAGAACTGCCCCCTTTTCCAAAAAATTTACAAATGTAGCCTATGTATGTCGTACCCAACGAAGATTTTAACGTATTGGAAAAGTTAAAAACAGATCAACCATAAACTTTGGACATAATTGAAGTACAAACAACATTCTGAATACAAAAAATGTGGGCGTGGCACCGCCCACTTTTCTAAAATTACATAAATCTTGAAAATCCGGAAATTTTTCCCTTGAGTCAAATCTGTCCAGCCGTTCTCATTTTTTTCCTATCATTTTTGAATTGATTAATATGAAATAAGAAATTAATAATATAATTATGTGATAATACTTACATGTATGTATGTATATACATATTTTAATTAAATATTTTTGAACAATGAAGCAATTGTATAAAATACGAATAACGGGGTTTCACAAAATGCGTTCACTACAAAATATGTACATATATGGATTTGATTTTTACTTATCCCTCAGCAACACGAAAACGTACATATGTACATATGAATGTTAATTTTGTTTTTATGTAAAGCGTCATACATACATACATACATATGTATGTATGTACGAAGCGAAGTACCGCTACCGAGCGCTCGCTTAACTTAAATCGATTCATTTGGTTGACAGCGAACAAACACACAAACAGCTTTTTTTAGAAAAGGTGCTCCTATTGTTTAAACAATTTTGGTTAAATAATATATGAATCAACTATTTTTTTTGATGCAGAACGAAAGTAAATATTTCAAAGTTTAACTTCAAGTAAGTTTCATTCTAATCGGTGGATCCGTTTATGATTTGTGGCTGTGTAAACAAAAAAATTTATGGTTTTTTACCGATTTCCACTCCCCCTTGAGATATAAGGTATCCTATCTTTCAAGTTGGATCAAACTGTAGATGCTGTGCAAATTTCATTAAAATCGGTTGAGTAGTTTAGGAGCTCACCCTGATTGAACATGTGACACGTGATTTTTATATATTAAGATAGATATGCTGATACCCACATATTTTTTAAATTTATTTAAGAAAAAAAAATTTCATAGGTTCCTTCCTAAAAATTAGTATATCTTTTTTGTTTGTCTTTCGATTTCGATAAAGCAAAGTGCAGCCCATTAGTGAAAATCCATTTCTTAGTTTCCGAGATCCTTAAGTTCAAACAGACAAACAGACAGACAATAATTCTAAAAATGGGTCAGATGAACTCTATAGTATCCCCCAAGTCACCCCCAGTCATCTTTTCAAAGAAATTTTCAATGTACAGACACGACCCTTCTAGAGATTTATTATAGTATAGATAGATAGATATGCTGATACCCACATAAATATTTATTTAAATTTATTTAAGAAAAAAAATTTCATAGGTTCCTCCCTAAAAATTAGTATATCTTTTTTGTTTGTGGTCCGATTTTGATAAAACAAAGTGCAGATCCCTTTCTAAGCTTCAAGCAATATATTTGTGAAAGTCTCATCAAAATCCATTGCTTAGTTTCCGAGATCCTTAAGTTCAAACAGACAAACAGACAAACAGACAAACAGATAAACAGACAAACAGACAAACAGACAGACAATAATTCTAAAAATGGGTCAGATGAACTCTATAGTATCCCCCAAGTCACCCCCAGTCATCTTTTCAAAGAAATTTTCAATGTACAGACACGACCCTTCTAGAGATTTATTATAGTATAGATAGATATGCTGATACCCACATAAATATTTATTTAAATTTATTTAAGAAAAAAAATTTCATAAGTTCCTCCCTAAAAATTAGTATATCTTTTTTATTTGTGGTCCGATTTTGATAAAACAAAGTGCAGATCCCTTTCTAAGCTTTAAGCAATATATTTGTGAAAGTCTCATCAAAATCCATTGCTTAGTTTCCGAGATCCTTAAGTTCAAACAGACAAACAGACAAACAGACAAACAGATAAACAGACAAACAGACAAACAGACAGACAATAATTCTAAAAATGGGTCAGATGAACTCTATAGTATCCCCCAAGTCACCCCCAGTCATCTTTTCAAAGAAATTTTCAATGTACAGACACGACCCTTCTAGAGATTTATTATAGTATAGATATGCTGATACCCACATAAATATTTATTTAAATTTATTTAAGAAAAAAAATTTCATAGGTTCCTCCCTAAAAATTAGTATATCTTTTTTGTTTGTGGTCCGATTTTGATAAAACAAAGTGCAGATCCCTTTCTAAGCTTCAAGCAATATATTTGTGAAAGTCTCATCAAAATCCATTGCTTAGTTTCCGAGATCCTTAAGTTCAAACAGACAAACAGACAAACAGACAAACAGATAAACAGACAAACAGACAAACAGACAGACAATAATTCTAAAAATGGGTCAGATGAACTCTATAGTATCCCCCAAGTCACCCCCAGTCATCTTTTCAAAGAAATTTTCAATGTACAGACACGACCCTTCTAGAGATTTATTATAGTATAGATATGCTGATACCCACATAAATATTTATTTAAATTTATTTAAGAAAAAAAATTTCATAGGTTCCTCCCTAAAAATTAGTATATCTTTTTTGTTTGTGGTCCGATTTTGATAAAACAAAGTGCAGATCCCTTTCTAAGCTTCAAGCAATATATTTGTGAAAGTCTCATCAAAATCCATTGCTTAGTTTCCGAGATCCTTAAGTTCAAACAGACAAACAGACAAACAGACAAACAGATAAACAGACAAACAGACAAACAGACAAACAGACAGACAATAATTCTAAAAATGGGTCAGATGAACTCTATAGTATCCCCCAAGTCACCCCCAGTCATCTTTTCAAAGAAATTTTCAATGTACAGACACGACCCTTCTAGAGATTTATTATAGTATAGATAGATAGATATGCTGATACCCACATAAATATTTATTTAAATTTATTTAAGAAAAAAAAATTTCATAGGTTCCTCCCTAAAAATTAGTATATCTTTTTTGTTCGTGGTCCGATTTTGATAAAACAAAGTGCAGATCCCTTTCTAAGCTTCAAGCAATATATTTGTGAAAGTCTCATCAAAATCCATTGCTTAGTTTCCGAGATCCTTAAGTTCAAACAGACAAACAGACAAACAGATAAACAGACAAACAGACAAACAGACAGACAATAATTCTAAAAATGGGTCAGATGAACTCTATAGTATCCCCCAAGTCACCCCCAGTCATCTTTTCAAAGAAATTTTCAATGTACAGACACGACCCTTCTAGAGATTTATTATAGTATATATAGATATGCTGATACCCACATATTTTTTTAAATTTATTTAAGAAAAAAAATTTCATAGGTTCCTTCCTAAAAATTAGTATATCTTTTTTGTTTGTCTTTCGATTTCGATAAAGCAAAGTGTAGCCCATCAGTGAAAATCCATTTCTTAGTTTCCGAGATCCTTAAGTTCAAACAGACAAACAGACAGAGAATAATTGAATAATTTTAAAAATGGATCAGATGAACTCTATAGCATTCCCCAGGTCATCCCCAGTCATCTTTTCAAAGAAATTTTCAATGTACAGATATGAATTTTCTAGAGATTTATTATAGTATAGATATGCTGATACCCACATATTTTTTTTAATTTATTTAAGAAAAAAAATTTCATAGGTTCCTCCCTAAAAATTAGTATATCTTTTTTGTTTGTGGTCCGATTTTGATAAAGCAAAGTGCAGCCCATTAGTGAAAATCCATTTCTTAGTTTCCGAGATCCTTAAGTTCAAACAGACAAACAGACAGAGAATAATTTTAAAAATGGATCAGATGAACTCTATAGCATTCCCCAGGTCATCCCCAGTCATCTTTTCAAAGAAATTTTCAATGTACAGATATGAATTTTCTAGAGATTTATTATAGTATAGATATGCTGATACCCACATATTTTTTTTAATTTATTTAAGAAAAAAAATTTCATAGGTTCCTCCCTAAAAATTAGTATATCTTTTTTGTTTGTGGTCCGATTTTGATAGAACAAAGTGCAGATCCCTTTCTAAGCTTAAAGCAGTATATTTGTGAAAGTCTTATCAAAATCCATTTCTTAGTTTCTGAGATCCTTAAGTTCAAACAGACAAACAGACAGAGAATAATTTTAAAAATGGATCAGATGAACTCTATAGCATTCCCCAGGTCATCCCCAGTCATCTTTTCAAAGAACTTTTCAATGTACAGACACGATTTTCCTAGAGATTTATTATAGTATAGATATGCTGATACCCACATATTTTTTTAAATTTATTTAAGAAAAAAAATTTCATAGGTTCCTTCCTAAAAATTAGTATATCTTTTTTGTTTGTCTTTCGATTTCGATAAAGCAAAGTGCAGCCCATTAGTGAAAATCCATTTCTTAGTTTCCGAGATCCTTAAGTTCAAACAGACAAACAGACAGAGAATAATTTTAAAAATGGATCAGATGAACTCTATAGCATTCCCCAGGTCATCCCCAGTCATCTTTTCAAAGAAATTTTCAATGTACAGATATGAATTTTCTAGAGATTTATTATAGTACTAGCAGACCCGGCAGACGTTGTTCTGCCTGACCAGTGACTTTCCTAGAAATACATTTGCAACTATTTTTCTATTAATTTTTAACATTCCATTTATTGCAGTGCTTTAGTATATGCAATGTTTCCGGTTTTAACTTCTTTGGTATAAGCAAATAAATTTGTTGGATGTCCAACTCAAAAAACGAATCTTTTGAACTCAATGGCTATGACACAAACCATTATGCGCTGCTGAGCAGATGTGTAGTTAGTATTTATTTAATTATATCCTATATCTACCACTTAACGCCACTATTATGATTTTAT
This sequence comes from Sphenella marginata, assembly GCA_951509765.1. Classification (NCBI taxonomy): domain Eukaryota; kingdom Metazoa; phylum Arthropoda; class Insecta; order Diptera; family Tephritidae; genus Sphenella; species Sphenella marginata. The sequence continues at coordinate 45,709,176 of OX608078.1, forward strand.
GGAAATCCTATAATACTCTGGATATGTATAAACGGCAATAACAAACAAAAAAAATTAAGTGCTTTGATTAAGATTTAATAACGTTAAAATGTCACTAAAGAAAATACATTCAGGGATATAACGAATTGAAATATTACTTAGCTTGTGGTCTTAGAACTGCCCCCTTTTCCAAAAAATTTACAAATGTAGCCTATGTATGTCGTACCCAACGAAGATTTTAACGTATTGGAAAAGTTAAAAACAGATCAACCATAAACTTTGGACATAATTGAAGTACAAACAACATTCTGAATACAAAAAATGTGGGCGTGGCACCGCCCACTTTTCTAAAATTACATAAATCTTGAAAATCCGGAAATTTTTCCCTTGAGTCAAATCTGTCCAGCCGTTCTCATTTTTTTCCTATCATTTTTGAATTGATTAATATGAAATAAGAAATTAATAATATAATTATGTGATAATACTTACATGTATGTATGTATATACATATTTTAATTAAATATTTTTGAACAATGAAGCAATTGTATAAAATACGAATAACGGGGTTTCACAAAATGCGTTCACTACAAAATATGTACATATATGGATTTGATTTTTACTTATCCCTCAGCAACACGAAAACGTACATATGTACATATGAATGTTAATTTTGTTTTTATGTAAAGCGTCATACATACATACATACATATGTATGTATGTACGAAGCGAAGTACCGCTACCGAGCGCTCGCTTAACTTAAATCGATTCATTTGGTTGACAGCGAACAAACACACAAACAGCTTTTTTTAAGAAAAGGTGCTCCTATTGTTTAAACAATTTTGGTTAAATAATATATGAATCAACTATTTTTTTTGATGCAGAACGAAAGTAAATATTTCAAAGTTTAACTTCAAGTAAGTTTCATTCTAATCGGTGGATCCGTTTATGATTTGTGGCTGTGTAAACAAAAAAATTTATGGTTTTTTACCGATTTCCACTCCCCCTTGAGATATAAGGTATCCTATCTTTCAAGTTGGATCAAACTGTAGATGCTGTGCAAATTTCATTAAAATCGGTTGAGTAGTTTAGGAGCTCACCCTGATTGAACATGTGACACGTGATTTTTATATATTAAGATAGATATGCTGATACCCACATATTTTTTAAATTTATTTAAGAAAAAAAAATTTCATAGGTTCCTTCCTAAAAATTAGTATATCTTTTTTGTTTGTCTTTCGATTTCGATAAAGCAAAGTGCAGCCCATTAGTGAAAATCCATTTCTTAGTTTCCGAGATCCTTAAGTTCAAACAGACAAACAGACAGAGAATAATTTTAAAAATGGATCAGATGGACTCTATAGCATTCCCCAGGTCATCCCCAGTCATCTTTTCAAAGAAATTTTCAATGTACAGATATGAATTTTCTAGAGATTTATTATAGTACTAGCAGACCCGGCAGACGTTGTTCTGCCTGACCAGTGACTTCCCTAGAAATACATTTTCAAATATTTTTCTTTAACTTTTAACATTCCATTTATTGCAGTGCTTTAGGATATACAATGTTTCTGGCTTTAAAGTCTTTGGTATAAACAAATAAATTTTTTGGATGTCCAACTCAAAAAACGGATCTTTTGAACTAAATGGGTATGACAAAAACCATTATGCGCTGCTGAGCAGATGTATAGTTAGTACTTGTGGGACCGTCCACTTTTCCCAAATTATATCCATTTTGACTAAAGGACACTCATATCCAGAAAGAGTTATGAAGTATTTAAATTTTATATAGCCTGGGGGCGTGGCATTGGGTACTTTTCCAAAAATTGATTAGCCTGAATCGTACACAACAATTTTCTTAACCAATCTTGAAAGTTTAAAAGAGATCGACCATAAACTTTGGACATTATTGAAGTACAAACAAAACACAAAAAATGTGGCCGTGGCACGGCCCACTTTTCCAAAATTACATAAATCTTGACCAAAGCACACACATATCCAGAAATCATTAATTTAGACCAAATATGTTCAGAGCTATGCAGAATTTAAATTTTATATAGCCTGGGGGCGTGGCACCGCCTACTTTTCCAAAAATTGATATAGCCTAAATCGTACACAACAATTTTCTTAACCAATCCTCAAAGTTTAAAAGAGATCGACCATAAACTTTGGACATTATTGAAGTACAAACAAAACACAAAAAATGTGGGCGTTGCACCGCCCACTTTTCCAAAATAACATAAATCTTGACTAAAGGACACACATATCCAGAAATCATTAATTTAGACCAAATATGTTCAGAGCTATGCAGAATTTAAATTTTATACAGCCTGGGGGCGTGGCACCGCCTACTTTTCCAAAAATTGATATAGCCTAAATCGTACACAACAATTTTCTTAACCAATCTTCAAAGTTTAAAAGAGATCGACCATAAACTTTGGACATTATTGAAGTACAAACAAAACACAAAAAATGTGGGCGTGGCACCGCCCACTTTTCCACAATAACATAAATCTTGACTAAAGGACACACATATCCAGAAATCATTAATTTAGACCAAATATGTTCAGAGCTATGAAGAATTTAAATTTTATATAGCCTGGGGGCGTGGCACCGCCTACTTTTCCAAAAATTGATATAGCCTAAATCGTACACAACAATCTTCTGAACCAATCTTGAAAGTTTAAAAAAGATCGACCATAAACTTTGGACATTATTGAAGTACAAACAAAACACAAAAAATGTGGGCGTGGCACCGCCCACTTTTCTAAAATTACATAAATCTTGACCAACGGACACAAATATCTAAAAATCATTAATTTAGACCAAATATCTGTGGCCACAAGTCATAACAACCTAAGTCGGGTTAAGATATTAGACCAATCAGAATTTCTTCTAACGATTTTCAATAACAAAAAAGTTTAGTTTGGCAGAACTTCTATCGGTCTTATATTTTTTTGTTTCTAAACGATTAAATCTAATACGTTCGGTTAAGCTATGAAAAAAATTTCTTATAAAAAATCGGTAGAAGAAATTTCTACTGGTATAATTTCTTAACTCGACTTAGGTTGTTATGACTTGTGACCACAGATATGTTCAGAGTTATGAAGAATTGTAATTTTATATAGCCTGGGGACGTGGCACCGCCCAAATTTCCAAAAATTAATATAGCCTATGCTTTAACCCATGATCCCAAGAATATACTGTGAAAATTTCATAAAAATCGGTTGAGTACTTTGGACGCCCATAAAGGACACACAGACACACAGACACACATTCATTTTTATTTATAAGATGGGTTTGTTATTATAATTTGGGGAATCACCAAAAATTCTCTTTATATTTCTTCTCTTTTGTCGAAGGCTTATGCATCTCTTAGTCAAAATACATTTTCTCTACGTTGAGTTCATACACACACGCACATACATTTTTGTTCCGCTTTAGCTTGAGTTTGATCTATGAAAATTCTTATGCTTGGATTGTTTGAAGCTTTTATAAATTTCATCGTAGAAATAAGGGGCTTTAAGTTTTGAAAATGGAAAAAATGAAAACGCCACTTGGTTTATTTTTGGGAAAACTTGCTTCTTAAAAATTTTCATAAAAATTGAGCCATCACTTTTCGAGATTAGCCATTACGAATATTTTCATATAAGCAATTTTATATAATTAGTATAGATAAGGCAAACAGCTCTATGAAAAAGCTTTTGTATAATAATTTTTTTCTTGAATTCAGATGAATCTAAAATTCACTCTAAGCGGACACAGTCATCAACACTTTTGATATGATAGCTATATTATATGAGCTTATTCTTGGGTCAGCCTTGGTCCACCTAATGGTCAATTTCTTGGAAACGGGTTCGCAGATGAACCTGAAAACTATTCCTTGTGAAAACTCTCATCAACACCTTGAATTTGATACGTACATTGTTAAAATACATTCGGGGTATCTGGTCCACATTTCGGTCAATATCTCAGGATTCCAGAAACTTTTTTAACTTTTTCTTTCTGAAGAACCTTCTCGGGGCACAAACAAATACAAAAAAAAATTAGTGAAATCGGTCCAGCCGTTCTCAATTGATGAGTTACTATACATTTTTCAATTTCACAGTGAACACAATACCGGTTTTAATTTTGCGTTTGAAAGAACGTGCGCATAAGAAAAAATGTCACATAAAATTAATGGCGATGTATGTGAAAAATGACTTCCATTATTTTCCTGCTTTCCAACTTATTTTTATATTATACCAGGGTCACCCCTGGTCCTCATTTTTGGATATCTCGTAAGCGGGGTAGCATAGGGTCCTGAAAATCACCTCTTTTTTAAACACTCATCAACACCTTTTATTCGACACCCATATCGTATAAACACCTTCTAAGGTCACCCCTGGTCCACATTTTGGTAGATATCTCGGAAAACGGGTCGCATAGGGTCTTGAAAATCACCTCTTTTTTAAATACTCATCAATACCTTTTATTTGATACCCATATTGTAGAAAACCCGCCTGGGGTCCCACCTGGTCCATATTTTGGGAAATTAATCGAATACGGGGTTTTATATGGGACTAATAACTACACTTTGTTCAAGCGCTTTCATTTGATACCCATATCGTACAAACACTTTCTGGAGTCACCTCTGGTCCATATTTGGGTCAATATCTCGGAAACGGGACCCCATATGGGACTCAAAACCACTCCATGTTAGAACACTCATCAATACCTTTCATTTGATACCCATATCGTACAAACACTTTCTGGAGTCACCCCTGGTCCACATTTGGGTCAATATCTCGGAAACGGGACCCCATATGGGACTCAAAACCACTCCATGTTAGAACACTCATCAATACCTTTCATTTGATACCAATATTGTACAAACACTTTCTGGAGTCACCCCTGTTCCACTTTTGAGTAAATATCTCGGAAACGGAACACCATATGGGACTTAAAACCACTCCATGTTAGAACACTCATCAATAGCTTTCATTTGATACCCATATCGTACAAACACTTTCTGGAGTTACTCCTGGTCCACATTTTGTGGAATATCTCCAAAACCTTCCCGGTTTCTTATACTTTTTTTGGCCATAAACCATGTCGGGCTCAATCAAAAACTACGTGCAAAATTTCGTTTAATTCGGTCCTGCCGTTCTGGAGTTATAGCGTCAGCAAGGCAAATAGGCTCTATTTTGATATGTAGATAGCAGACCCGGCAGACGTTGTCCTGCCAAAAATTAGGGCGTATTTCATTTATACATATGTCAAGTGGCAGCGTTAGCCAATAATCGTCAGTTACCATTAGTTGCAACCCTATTACTCGTCACCTGCAACTCGGTCTTATCCGTTTTTAAAATAACGCTTGATGCCATACTTTTGTGGAATGCAAGGAGTAGTTACCGAGAAGTTGCGAAGATACCAACACCGCGTGAAGCTGATGATTATTATTCAAATGACATTTTATATACATTTTCCTTATACTTACTTAATGTAAAAAAACTTAAGTTCTTAATTAAAACATTCTATTGATTTATAATTGGTTGTGCACAAATTACTTGTGTTTTGGAAAACAACATCACCAAGCCATCGCACTGAGGCTTAGGTGATATTTTCAGAAAGTGAGATTTACAAACTACGCCTACAAAACTTAAATTTATGAAAACGATAAAAACGTAATATATTGCAGTGTAAACGAAGTGAGTGCGTTGTCGAAAATACTCGTTTAATTACATAAATTGCAAAATCGGAAATTTCAGTGTGCAAACGTATATGCCACTGAACATAACCTCACAATTGTTGAGACACCTCGGGCTTCAGTATACATACGCTTTGTTGCTGGGCAAAACGGTTTTAATTCAAAAGTTGTCGCGCATGCATATACATACATATGTATATGCACATCGGTTAACATCGTATTTCGGTTATATCGCTATTCGTCATGCGTGCAATTTCGTAAATTTCTCGCTTACTCAGCTACGATCTCAATATACAAACCTGAATACGAGCGAATAAAACGTATATGTATACATATGTTAACATATATACATACATAAGTGCATTCGAAACGAAATCGTGAATACATATATACATACATCGTCGGCCACGAACAGTCATACGGTTGCAAATAAATCGGACAGTTGATTCACTTACGCACAGTAGTGAAATTGCTGTCGCATTTTTTTTCGCACACACGAGCATACGGCAGTGTTGCGAATACGAAAGTGACAAACGTTTGTAAACGTTTACGCATTATTATCAGGCACATACACACGGTATTGTCGCGAAAAGAAACAATTACGATCCAATCGTTAGCAGCGTATTGCTATTTCGGTCAAACACACGCGGTCATGTCGCGAATATAAACAATTACGATTCAATTTTTAGCAGCGTATTGCTATTTCGGTCGATCACACACGGTAGTTTCAAACAAAGAAGACAATAATCAAAACAAACAATGGAAAACATTCGAAGGTTAAAAGTGGATGAACTCCGAAAAAAATGCAAAGAAGTGAAAATTTCTCAAACGGGTAATAAAGCGGAATTAATAGAGAGATTAGAAGCATTCTATAGTGACGAAAATTTTGAAAGTGCAAATGAAAGTTCAATACTTTTGCAACGAATAGCTGAATTAGAAAAAACTGTGCGTGAATTACAATCGCGCGACGAAGGTACAAATAATGATTTTATACCGCAACGCATATCTTCACCAATGCAGGTGCATGCAACGTCATCTGCTGCACCTCCCGTAAGTGAAATTGTTTACGACGCGGCACGGTTACAAACTATACAGAGTGTAACGCAAGCTCCATATACGCAAACGTATTACTCATATCCACAACAAAACGTGTATCCACAAACTCAATTAACGTACTCAAATAATTTTAATAATGCACCGCATGCATTTCCGGCATATACGACGGGTCCATTTACAATGCCAGAGCAACCTATTCCGCTGGTAACGAACTCTTTTTGCAAAGCGCGCGACGTGGTAGAATTATTGCCTGAATTTAATCCGGTATCTAAAACGTCACTGAACTCTATTCAATACATCAAACGGGTTGAATTATTAAAAAATGCATACGGTTGGAGCGACGGTATAACAATATTTGCCGTACAACAGAAAATGCGAGGTCCAGCCAAGTACTGGGTGGATTCTCTACAAGAGGTGTTTGCCTCGTGGCAACAATTCGTAAAACGCTTATTAGACGATTTTCCGTATACGGTCAACATAGCAGATGTGCACATCGAAATGTCGCGTACTAAAAGGCGAAACGACGAATCGCCACAAGAATTTTTTTTTAAAATGCAAGGTATAGGAACGAAAGCATGTATGCCGGAAAATGCTATAGCGCGACACGTTATAAACGGAATTAACGACCCCGATTTAAAAAAGAAAATCTCTAACAACTACATAAAATGTACGGACTTACTGGGCGATATTAATGAGTATTGTGCATATAACGAAATAAAACCTTTAACGATCACAAATTTTAAACAAAACGCGAGTGTTGTAAACAAAAATAAATTATCACTCTCGCAAAACGTAAACAATAACGTGAACGGCGACCAGAAGGGTCTCGATAGTGTCAAGTGCTACAATTGCTCTAAGTTCGGACATTTTTCGAAAAATTGTCCGAAACCACAAAAGAAAAGTCGGTGTGCAAAATGCAATCGAACAAATCATACAACCGAAAAATGCACCGAAAATCAAAAGGCTAAAGTAAACGTAATTAAAAATAATGACGGTATCGTAAAAAATGTAAAAGTTAATCATCAGAATGTAAATGCTTTCGTTGATCCGGGTAGCGGCCGTACGCTTGTCCGAAGATCATTTGCAACAAAACTAGGTCAAACAAGGCCCAGTGTAGTAGTTCTCAAAGGATTCGAATTTATATGTAAAGAAGAAATTTGTGTCACTATTATTATTGACGATATTAATCTACAAGTGTGTGCATTAGTTGTTGACGATTTGTTGATAACCGAAGACATTTTACTTGGTGAAGATACACTGTGTCAAAACGGAAAGCGATTTGTGATAGAGAACGGTGTTTGTCGGGTAGAGCGAATTTTTAAAATCAATGAAACAATCGAGCTAGACAGTGCAGAGCGTAAAAAACTTGAAAACATTTTAAACGATTTTCAAAACGTGTTTTCGGAAAAACTATCAGATCTCGGAAAATGTAACGTGGCGAAAATGAAAATCGAGTTAAATAGTACGGTTCCGGTACGAATGAAACCATATCGTGTTCCTTTTGCTAAGCGCCCTATTGTAGCGGGCATAATCCGTGATTTAATAGACAATAATGTAATACGAGAATCCGATTCGGAATACGCGTCGCCTATAGTGCTAGTCGAGAAGAAAAACGGTGAGCATCGCCTCTGCGTTGATTACACTGTGACACAAAATGAAGTGAAACTTGATCACTCCCATATCAAAACCTCATACTGGGTTTTTGGCCTATAGGTCTGGTTTTTTTTTTTATTCGTATTTGAAGTTGGCAACCCAGTGTATGGGAAAAATTTACTAAAACTTGATCAAATAAGCAATTTTAGGTGGGTTTTTTTTTGTATACAACTATTTTTGGGTCGAGGAACTCATTTTTGAGTTTAGTTTTTACTTAAATCGCACGGTAGGTGGCGCTGTCATACAATTTTTCAAATTCTTGGTAGTTTCTCATCCAAAAATAGTAATAATAGTAAATTTAAAAAGGAAACGTACGAATCTGTGAAGTATCTACTAGAAGCAGTAAACTATGGAAGCCATAAATGGCGTATATGTTGCGATTTGAAAATGGTAGCTCTTCTTTGTGGACCACAAGGTGGATATACGAAGAATACGTGTTTTATATTTATGTTTGTGGAATACATGTTATAAAGGGAACCAATACCAAAAACATGATTGGGAGATCAGTAGCCCGTTTCTGTATCCCATCGATACGATTTTTAACGCAAAGTGCAACCCTGTGATGTAGTTATCGCTGAGCAGTGTTTCTATAAGCGTGGTAGAAATGTATTTTCGTTACGGCGATCGATAAAATTAACGCAGCCTATAGTGGCAGTGATAACAAGCGTAGAATCCAAAATAATTGCATTGTGTGCAAATTTTTAATGTTATTAATATTTACTCAAAGTTAGTTCTTAGAAAAATATAAAAACAAAAAAAAATATTTAAAAAAATGATGAAAAAAAGAAAAACTTGCCATGATTCGAACTCGGAATCCCCCGCTGGTTAGGGCAACTAGGCTATTAAGACAATTGCTTGGCGTGCGTCAAATGTTCTATTTGGCACCTAAGCCATGTGGGCTATCATTTTATCATTTTTACATAACACACCACGAACATATCGCAAGGTGAATTTTTTTCATACAGAAACACTTTTTATAACGAATTCGTTACTAGCCATGCGATAAAAACTCATTCGTTAAGTTAACGCAAAGTTACAGAAACGGGCTACAGAGAAGATTTAGTTGTTGGATCAGATAATATAATACACATGCCCCTTGTTCCAATTGAAAAAGTCTTGCTACCTCCACTACATATCAAATTAGGTATTTTTAAAAATTTTGTTAAAGCACTTCCTGCAGATGGACCAGCTTTTATTACATTAAGGTCAATATTTCCACGACTTAGTGCAAGCAAAGTAAAAGAAGGTATTACATATTTACATATACAAAATATTTTTTAAGATTTATGTAATTACTATGAGGAAGAGGAGGAAGTAAACTTACCGCCTTTAAAAATGTTCAAGTTTTAGTTTTTTATTACCGTTATTCTTGTATGCTTTTTCATGGCATACGTTTTTCAAATTGTCAGAAAATAATTCAAATTTTTACAAAAAGATTACTTTGCTTTTTTTCCTATAAAAATACGTTTACTTAATTTTTTATTACAACACTTTTCACACCTGTAAATATATATGAATAAAGGGAAATTATTGTAAAGTGAATTATCTGAGAATGAAAAAAGTTTGGATTTAATTTAGCATCTTCCTCACATTAATATAAATATTTTGCTTATGAGTATACTAGCTTAGTATTTGTAGTTTGCCGTCATACCTTATAAATTGACGTGACCCTTTTAGTAGCAACTAGATTAGTCGTAAAAGTTAACTGTTTGAATAGACAAAACTTTATTAGCGTTTTCCCAAAAAATTAAAATTTTGAGTTAACCCTGTTTACAGTGGAACGAGCGATATATGACCATTTCGACAATAAAACCGATAAAATGCAAGTATTTTTACTTAAACAAACCAAAAACCTTACTTTTCCATGAAAAATTTGAAAAATTGTATGACAGCGCCACCTACAGTGCAATTTAGGTAAAAACTAATGTTAAAAATTGAGTTCCTCTACCTAAAAATAGTTATATACAAAAAAACCACCTAAAATTGCTTTATTTGATCAAGTTTTAGTAAATTTTTCCCATACACAGGGTTGCCAACTTCAAATACGAATAAAAAAAAAACCAGACCTATAGGCCAAAAACCCAGTAAGAGGTTGTGATATGGGAGTGATAAAGTTGAATTTCCAATTGGTTTCATCAATTACGTAGAATCTTGTTGCACAGTGTTATCGATGCTTAAATAAAATTACTTTGAAAATGCCGTTTCCGATGCCCATAATGGAAGAACAATTTGCTCAACTGGCAGGTAACTATTATTTTACTACTCTTGACATGAGAATGGGGTACCACCAGATTGAAATAGAGGAAGAATCAAAAAAATTCACAGCTTTCATCACTACGGATGGACATTTTGAATTTAATAGAATGCCATTCGGGTTGGTGAATGCGCCAGCAGTATTTCAATCTGTCATGAATAAATTAGCTGCCAAAATGTCTCCTGGTGAAATATTGGTGTACCTCGATGACGTTATAATACCCAGCAAAACAGTCGAAGAAGGGTTAAATCGTTTGCGATTTTTTTTGAATATACTACAAGAAAGTGGACTAACGCTACGTCTGGCCAAATGCAAATTTTTAGCTAGAGAAATTGAATACTTGGGTCATATCGTAAATGAAAAAGGTATGATGCCGGGTACGAAGAAAATATCTGCTATTCAAAATTTTTCTCCCCCTACCAACGTAACGGAATTACGACGATTTTTGGGACTAACGGATTTTTTTCGAAAATTCGTGCAGGATTATTCGATCATTTCTAAGCCACTTACTGTTTTGTTACGAAAATCAGAAGCTAACAATTTTTCTTGGGGTGAGCCACAGCAATGCGCATTCAAAAAGCTGATCGATGCACTTAGTAATGACCCTGTTTTAGCATTATATGACGTAAATGCATACCACGAAGTGCATACCGATGCAAGCAGCGTTGGGCTTGCTGGTGTATTGCTGCAGTCATACGACGAAAAGAACTGGCAGCCTGTCGCATATTATAGTCGGCATTGCTCTGATACTGAACGCAACTACCATAGTTACGAATTAGAGGTTTTAGCGGTGGTAGAGACGCTCGAACGGTTTCGAACATATGTACTAGGGAAAAAGTTTCGTTTGATAACTGATTGTTCAGCCATTGCGGTGGTTCGCGATAACAAGGAGCTGAAATCAAAAATTTCACGTTGGTGGTTGAGGCTCATGGAATACAATTTTGAGTCAATTCATCGAGCAGGTACACGTTTGCCTCATGTTGATACATTGAGTCGTTCTCCGGATCAACCTTCTAAGGAAGTTGAGACAGCTGGAGTTGTCATGAAAGTTACAGTCGACATTAACGACTGGGTTTACACCATGCAATTGCAAGACCAAAATTTACGAGAAATCATAGATGTTCTGAACGGCAACATAAAATCACCTAACGAATCAATTCTACGAAAGGAGTATCGCTTGCAAAAACACCGTCTGTATAGAGTCGAACCGGATGGTTTGAAATTCGTTGTACCCAAATCCGTGCAATGGCGAGTTGTTCAGCTCTGCCATGACAGCATGGGTCATTTCGCGTTAAATAAAACCCTCGATCGTATTCGGCAAACATTCTGGTTTCCCAAAATGAGAAAGTATGTCCAAAAATATATCGCATCATGCATCGAGTGCTGTTATCAGAAGGCACATGGAGGTAAACCTGAAGGACGTTTGTACGGTTCACCACCAGAACCGATACCTTTTCGCTTAATCCATATCGACCACGTTGGACCTTTCATACGTAGTAAGAAGGGTAACAGTTACTTTTTGGCTATATCCGATGCGTTTACGAAATTCTTGGTGGTGAAAGCAGTCCGACACACTAAAACTGTACACGTCATTCAGGCCCTTAACGACTTAACGGGATACTTTGGGCCACCCACGCGAATTATTACCGACAGGGGTACGTCATTCACTTCAAAAACATTTGAGGCTTTTTGCGAAGACAACGGAATTCAACACGTCAAAACGGCTGTACGCACGCCCCGCGCCAACGGCCAAGTAGAGCGTGCAAACCAAACCATTCTGAATTACATTCGAACATCTACCGAAAATCCTAAACTATGGGATACAACACTTCGAAACTTGCAATTCACCATCAATTCGCAGAAAAATACTACAACCGGGTTTAGTCCAAACGAACTCATCTTCGATTTCGACCTTCGTAACATCGTTCATAACCGACTTGTCGCTGCAGTCAATGATGATGCTGATGATAAGGTACAATCTTTGACAATTGCTGAGAAACGTTTACAAGCAATAGACAACATAAACCACGAACGCGCAAAGTGGAAAAAACGTTTTGATGAAAGGCATGCGAAGCCCACCTCATATAATCAGAATGATCTAGTCGTCATTGAAAACGAACCGTCGCCTACAGGCGAGTCACGGAAGTTGGAACCGAAGTACCGTGGGCCTTACCAAATTACAAAAGTCCTCGGTAATGATCGGTTTTTGATTGAAGACATTCCTGGCATGCAAATAACAACACGTAAATTTTGCTCAATATTCTCATCAGACAAAATAAAACCTTGGTGTTCGACTTCCCCCGAATTAAACGATGACGAATCTCAAAGTGGGGACGAAGAGCCCCAAATCGGGGACGATTTGTCATCAGGATTGGCCGAATTGTCAAGTGGCAGCATTAGCCAATAATCGTCAGTTACCATTAGTTGCAACCCTATTACTCGTCACCTGCAACTCTGTCTTATCCGTTTTTAAAATAACGCTTGATGCCATACTTTTGTGGAATGCAAGGAGTAGTTACCGAGAAGTTGCGAAGATACCAACACCGCGTGAAGCTGATGATTATTATTCAAATGACATTTTATATACATTTTCCTTATACTTACTTAATGTAAAAAAACTGAAGTTCTTAATTAAAACATTCTATTGATTTATAATTGGTTGTGCACAAATTACTTGTGTTTTGGAAAACAACATCACCAAGCCATCGCACTGAGGCTTAGGTGATACATATGTATCTTACCTTATTGCGTAGCACAATTTGCTCGAACTATCTTTCATACCCAGCCATAGTGTATTTCAATCTGTAAATTTAGTTATTTGAACTTTGGTGAATGTGGTGAATTTCCCTACAGTTTTGATTTGATCTAAATTTTTTACCATTTATTATGATATCATTAATGAATGTTTTAAATTTTCGTCTTTCTTAGATGTTCACTAAAGCATCTTATTAAATCGTCGAATATTCTTATTTTTTTATTTCACGACATGCATTAAATTTTTTTAGGAGGTGACACCTAAATGAAAGAATTACCGCCAGTTAATATATTCAAACTTACCAAAACTGCGCACTGAATTGAAAAGGGAATAGCAAATCGACATAACGTAATTTAACTCTTGTAATTAGTTTATCCATTCAGGCGTGATGTGATGACCAAGGGAAATAGGGATTCATTTTTATAAATAGATAAGGCAAACAGCTCTATGAAAAAGCTTTTGTATAATAATTTTTTTCCTGAATTCAGATGAATCTAAAATTCACTCTAAGCGGACACAGTCATCAACACTTTTGATATGATAGCTATATTATATGAGCTTATTCTTGGGTCAGCCTTGGTCCACCTAATGGTCAATTTCTTGGAAACGGGTTCGCAGATGAACACCTTGAATTTGATACGCACATTGTTAAAATACATTCGGGGTATCCACATTTCGGGGTCCACATTTCGGTCAATATCTCAGGATTCCAGAAACTTTTTTAACTTTTTCTTTCTGAAGAACCTTCTCGGGACACAAAGAAATAAAAAAAAAAAATTAGTGAAATCAGTCCAGCCGTTCTCAATTGATGAGTTACTATACATTTTTCAATTTCACAGTGAACACAATACCGGTTTTAACTTTGCGTTTGAAAGAACGTGCGCATAAGAAAAAATGTCACATAAAATTAATGACGATGTATGTGAAAAATGACTTCCATTATTTTCTTGCTTTCCGACTTATTTTTATATTATATCAGGGTCCTCATTTTTGGATATCTCGTAAGCGGGGTAGCATAGGGTCCTGAAAATCACCTCTTTTTTAAACACTCATCAACACCTTTTATTCGACACCCATATCGTATAAACACCTTCTAAGGTCAGCCCTGGTCCACATTTTGGTAGATATCTCGGAAAACGGGTCGTATAGGGTCTTGAAAATCACCCCTTTTTTAAATACTCATCAATACCTTTTATTTGATACCCATATTGTAGAAAACACGTCTGGGGTCACACCTGGTCCATATTTTGGGAAATACCTCGAATACAGGGTCTTATATGGGACTAATAACTACACTATGTTCAAGCGCTCGTCAACACCATTCAATTGATACCCATATCGTACAAACACTTTCTGGAGTCACCTCTGGTCCACATTTGGGTCAATATCTCGGAAACGGGAACCACTCCATGTTAGAACACTCACCAATAGCATTCATTTGATACCCATATCGTACAAACACTTTCTTGAGTCACCCCTGGTCCACATTTTGTGGAATATCTCCAAAACCTTCCCGGTTTCTTATACTTTTTTTGGCCATAAGTGATGTCGGGCTCAATCAAAAACTAAGTGCAAAATTTCGTTTAATTCGATTTTGCCGTTCTGGAGTTATAGCGTCAGCAAGGAAAATAGGCTCCATTTTTATAAGCTTTTATTTAGTTTCAGTTGACGGATGTCTGTAATGGAATCTTGCAAGTTAAATTAGATACACTTCCCGGTGTCCGACTGAGCTGAAAGTCTGCGCCGATGTATAACCCCGATGACAATGCAATATTATGAAAAAAAAATTCCGATAGGTGGCGCGTAGGTCGCTATATTTTCAAAAATCGCATTTATGGTCCGATTTAGCTGAAATTCGGAACATGTATTACTACTATGAAAAGAAATATTTCCGTGAAAAAAAATTCCGCTAGGTGGAGCTGAGATCGCGGTTATAAATACTAAAAATCGGAGATATGGACCGATTTGACTGATATTTTACGTGTGTGGTACTTAATTGATTTCCATATGTTTAAAAAAAAAATTGGACCCGCTGGGTGGCGCGGGAGTCGCTTATAAGCTTTTATTTAGTTTTAGTTGACGGCTGTCTGTATTGGAATCTTGCAAGTTAAATTTGATACACTTCCCGGTGTCCGACTGAGCTGAAAGTCTGCGCCGATGTATAACCCCGATGACAATGCAATATTATGAAAAAAAAATTCCGATAGGTGGCGCGTAGGTCGCTATATTTTCAAAAATCGCATTTATGGTCCGATTTGGCTGAAATTCGGAACATGTATTACTACCATGAAAAGAAATATTTCCCTAAAAAAATTCCGCTAGGTGGAGCTGAAATCGCGGTTATAAATACTAAAAATCGTAATTATGGACCGATTTGGCTGATATTTTACGTGTATGGTACTCAATTAATTTCCATATGTTTAAAAAAATTGGAGCCGCTAGGTGGCGCGGGAGTCGCTCTATTTAAGAAATTCGAAGGTTCGTTTTCGGTGTCGTTTAATTCATTTTTCAACGAACTTCCCGTTAAGGTAGTATCTTAAAATTTTCATCCACGTTTAGTTTTTTACCGCAACGCAATATAAAAAAAAAACAATTCCGATAGGTGGCGCACGGGTAGCGATATTTGAAAAATTTCATTTCCAGAAATTTTGTTTTCGATATTGTACCAACTTCCCGTTGAGCTGGGGTTTTCAAATTTTCACCATCGTTCAGGTTTCGCGGACATTGCATTATAAAATAAAATTAAAGAAAACACTTTTTTAAAAATAAGTTTTTATTATTGTTTAATAAAATTAACTAAAAAGTAAATTAATTTAGGAAAAAAGCTTTTCTAAGAACAAGCTTATGGGTATATTACTTGTTGATAAACAGAACTAAAAAGTAAAAAATAAAATTAAAGAAAAAAAACTTTTTTAAAAATAAGCTTTTATTATTGTTTAATAAAATTAACTAAAAAGGAAAAAATAAATTCACTGTAAAGAAGTATAACACTTTATAAGTTCATTGTAACCTTTAACGATAGTTAGGCTTCTTCGTCTGCGATAAAATAATTCCATATTGTACATGATTATATATTTTTAACATCAAAACTTTACACTTAAATTATTAAGTCTTCCAGTCTACATCAAAGTCCCAATATTATTATTAATAAAAGCGTGTTAACTTTTATTTGGTATAATTAGAAACATTCAGGACCTTCTTGTCTATTTGATGGTATAATTAAGGACGTTTAAGACATTTCTTGCTATCACAATGTAACACGCTTTTATTAATAATAATATTGGGACTTTGATGTAGACTGGAAGACTTAATAATTTAAGTGTAAAGTTTTAATGTTAAAAATATATAATCATGTACAATATGGAATTATTTTATCGCAGACGAAGAAGCCTAACTATCGTTAAAGGTTACAATGAACTTATAAAGTGTTATACTTCTTTACAGTGAATTTATTTTTTCCTTTTTAGTTAATTTTATTAAACAATAATAAAAGCTTATTTTTAAAAAAGTTTTTTTTCTTTAATTTTATTATATGTATATAGATAAGGCAAACAGCTCTATGAAAAAGCTTTTGTATAATAATTTTTTTCTTGAATGCAGATGAATCTAAAATTCACTCTAAGCGGACACAGTCATCAACACTTTTGATATGATAGCTATATTATATGGGCTTTTTCTTGGGTCAGCCTTGGTCCACCTAATGGTCAATTTCTTGGAAACGGGTTCGCAGATGAACCTGAAAACTGTTCCTTGTGAAAACTCTCATCAACACCTTTAATTTGATACGTACATTGTTAAAATACATTCGGGGTATCTGGTCCACATTTCGGTCAATATCTCAGGATTCCAGAAACTTTTTTAACTTTTTCTTTCTGAAGAACCTTCGCGGGGCACAAACAAATACAATAAAAAAAAATTAGTGAAATCGGTCCAGCCGTTCTCAATTGATGAGTTACTATACATTTTTTCCCTCCATTTTTATATATATAGATAAGGCAAACAGCTCTATAAAAAAGCTTTTGTATGATAATTTTTTTCCTGAATTCAGATGAATCTAAAATGCACTCTAAGCGGACACAGTCATCAACACTTTTGATATGATAGCTATATTATATGAGCTTATTCTTGGGTCAGCCTTGGTCCACCTAATGGTCAATTTCTTGGAAACGGGTTCGCAGATGAACCTGAAAACTGTTCCTTGTGAAAACTCTCATCAACACCTTTAATTTGATACGTACATTGTTAAAATACATTCGGGGTATCTGGTCCACATTTCGGTCAATATCTCAGGATTCCAGAAACTTTTTTAACTTTTTCTTTCTGAAGAACCTTCTCGGGGCACAAACAAATACAAAAAAAAATTAGTGAAATCGGTCCAGCCGTTCTCAATTGATGAGTTACTATACATTTTTCAATTTCACAGTGAACACAATACCGGTTTTAATTTTGCGTTTGAAAGAACGTGCGCATAAGAAAAAATGTCACATAAAATTAATGGCGATGTATGTGAAAAATGACTTCCATTATTTTCCTGCTTTCCAACTTATTTTTATATTATACCAGGGTCACCCCTGGTCCTCATTTTTGGATATCTCGTAAGCGGGGTAGCATAGGGTCCTGAAAATCACCTCTTTTTTAAACACTTATCAACACCTTTTATTCGACACCCATATCGTATAAACACCTTCTAAGGTCAGCCCTGGTCCACATTTTGGTAGATATCTCGGAAACGGGACCCCATATGGGACTCAAAACCACTCCATGTTAGAACACTCATCAATACCTTTCATTTGATACCCATATCGTACAAACACTTTCTGGGGTCACCCCTGGTCCACATTTGGGTCAATATCTCGGAAACGGGACCCCATATGGGACTCAAAACCACTCCATGGTAGAACACTCATCAATACCTCTCATTTGATACCCATATCGTACAAACACTTTCTGGAGTCACCCCTGGTCCACATTTTGTGGAATCCAAAACCTTCCCGGTTTCTTATACTTTTTTTGGCCGTAAACCATGTCGGGCTCAATCAAAAACTAAGTGCAAAATTTCGTTTAATTCGGTTCTGCCGTTCTGGAGTTATAGCGTCAGCAAGGAAAATAGGCTCCATTTTTATATATAGATAGCAGACCCGGCAGACGTTGTCCTGCCAAAAATTAGGGCGTATTTCATTTATACATATGTATATTACCTTATTGCGTAGCACAATTTGCTCGAACTATCTTTCATACCCAGCCATAGTGTATTTCAATCTATAAATTTAGTTATTTGAACTTTGGTGAATGTGGTGAATTTCCCTACAGTTTTGATTTGATCTAAATTTTTTACCATTTATTAAGATATCATTAATGAATGTTTTAAATTTTCGTCTTTCTTAGATGTTCACTAAAGCATCTTATTAAATCGTCGAATATTCTTATTTTTTTTATTTCACGACATGCATTAAATTTTTTTAGGAGGTGACACCTAAATGAAAGTCAGTTAATATATTCAAACTTACCAAAACTGCGAACTGAATTGAAAAAGGAATAGCAAATCGACATAACCTAATTTAACTCTTGTAATTAGTTTATCCATTCAGGCGTGATGTGATGACCAAGGGAAATAGGGATTCATTTTTATAAATAGATAAGGCAAACAGCTCTATGAAAAAGCTTTTGTATAATAATTTTTTTCTTGAATTCAGATGAATCTAAAATTCACTCTAAGCGGACACAGTCATCACCACTTTTGATATGATAGCTATATTATATGAGCTTATTCTTGTGTCAGCCTTGGTCCACCTAATGGTCAATTTCTTGGAAACGGGTTCGCAGATGAACCTGAAAACTGTTCCTTGTGAAAACTCTCATCAACACCTTGAATTTGATACGCACATTGTTAAAATACATTCGGGGTATCTGGTCCACATTTCGGTCAATATCTCAGGATTCCAGAAACTTTTTTAACTTTTTCTTTCTGAAGAACCTTCTCGGGACACAAAGAAATACAAAAAAAAAAATTAGTGAAATCAGTCCAGCCGTTCTCAATTGATGAGTTACTATACATTTTTCAATTTCACAGTGAACACAATACCGGTTTTAATTTTGCGTTTGAAAGAACGTGCGCATAAGAAAAAATGTCACATAAAATTAATGACGATGTATGTATGTGAAAAATTACTTCCATTATTTTCCTGCTTTCCGACTTATTTTTATACTATATCAGGGTCCTCATTTTTGGATATCTCGTAAGCGGGGTAGCATAGGGTCCTGAAAATCACCTCTTTTTTAAACACTCATCAACACCTTTTATTCGACACCCATATCGTATAAACACCTTCTAAGGTCACCCCTGGTCCAGATTTTGGTAGATATCTCGGAAAACGGGTCGCATAGCGTCTTGAAAATCACCTCTTTTTTAAAAACTCATCAATACCTTTTATTTGATACCCATATTGTAGAAAACCCGTCTGGGGTCACACCTGGTCCATATTTTGGGAAATACCTCGAATACGGGGTCTTATATGGGACTAATAACTACACTATGTTCAAGCGCTCGTCAAAACCTTTCATTTGATACCCATATCGTACAAACACTTTCTGGAGTCACCTCTGGTCCACATTTGGGTCAATATCTCGGAAACGGGACCCCATATGGGACTCAAAACCACTCCATGTTAGAACACTCACCAATAGCTTTCATTTGATACCCATATCGTACAAACACTTTCTTGAGTCACCCCTGGTCCACATTTTGTGGAATATCTCCAAAACCTTCCCGGTTTCTTATACTTTTTTTGGCCATAAACCATGTCGGGCTCAATCAAAAACTACGCACAAAATTTCGTTTAATTCGGTTCTGCCGTTCTGGAGTTATAGAGTCAGCAAGGAAAATAGGCTCCATTTTTATATATAGATAGATATGCTGATACCCACATATTTTTTTTAATTTATTTAAGAAAAAAAATTTCATAGGTTCCTCCCTAAAAATTAGTATATCTTTTTTGTGGCCCGATTTTGATAAAACAAAGTGCAGATTCCTTTCTAAGCTTAAAGCAGTATATTTGTGAAAGTCTTATCAAAATCCATTTCTTAGTTTCCGAGATCCTTAAGTTCAAACAGACAAACAGACAGACAATAATTTTAAAAATGGATCAGATAAACTCTGTAGCGTTCCCCAGGTCATCCCCAGTCATCTTCTCAAAGAACTTTTCAATGTACAGACACGATTTTTCTAGAGATTTATTATAGTATAGATATGCTGATACCCACATATTTTTTAAATTTATTTAAGAAAAAAAATTTCATAGGTTCCTTCCTAAAAATTAGTATATCTTTTTTGTTTGTCTTTCGATTTCGATAAAGCAAAGTGCAGCCCATTAGTGAAAATCCATTTCTTAGTTTCCGAGATCCTTAAGTTCAAACAGACAAACAGACAGAGAATAATTTTAAAAATGGATCAGATGAACTCTATAGCATTCCCCAGGTCATCCCCAGTCATCTTTTCAAAGAAATTTTCAATGTACAGATATGAATTTTCTAGAGATTTATTATAGTATAGATATGCTGATACCCACATATTTTTTTTAATTTATTTAAGAAAAAAAATTTCATAGGTTCCTCCCTAAAAATTAGTATATCTTTTTTGTTTGTGGTCCGATTTTGATAAAACAAAGTGCAGATCCCTTTCTAAGCTTAAAGCAGTATATTTGTGAAAGTCTTATCAAAATCCATTTCTTAGTTTCCGAGATCCTTAAGTTCAAACAGACAAACAGACAGAGAATAATTTTAAAAATGGATCAGATGAACTCTATAGCATTCCCCAGGTCATCCCCAGGCATCTTTTCAAAGAACTTTTCAATGTACATACACGATTTTTCTAGAGATTTATTATAGTATAGATATGCTGATACCCACATATTTTTTTAAATTTATTTAAGAAAAAAAATTTCATAGGTTCCTTCCTAAAAATTGGTATATCTTTTTTGTTTGTCTTTCGATTTCGATAAAGCAAAGTGCAGCCCATTAGTGAAAATCCATTTCTTAGTTTCCGAGATCCTTAAGTTCAAACAGACAAACAGACAGAATAATTTTAAAAATGGATCAGATGAACTCTATAGCATTCCCCAGGTCATCCCCAGTCATCTTTTCAAAGAAATTTTCAATGTACAGATATGAACTTTCTAGAGATTTATTATAGTATAGATATGCTGATACCCACATATTTTTTTAAATTTATTTAAGAAAAAAAATTTCATAGGTTCCTCCCTAAAAATTAGTATATCTTTTTTGTATGTGGTCCGATTTTGATAAAACAAAGTGCAGATCTCTTTCTAAGCCTAAACCAGTATATTTGTGAAAGTCTCATCAAAATCCATTTCTTAGTTTCCGAGATCCTTAAGTTCAAACAGACTAACAGACAGACAATAAAATTAAAAATGTATCAGATAAACTCTATAGCTTTAACCAGGTCATCCCCAGTCATCTTTTCAAAGAAATTTTCAATGTACAGATATGAATTTTCTAGAGATTTATTATAGTATAGATATGCTGATACCCACATATTTTTTTTAATTTATTTTAGAAAAAAAAATTCATAGGTTCCTTCCTAAAAATTAGCATATCTTTTTTGTTTGTCTTTCGATTTCGATAAAGCAAAGTGTAGCCCATTAGTGAAAATCCATTTCTTAGTTTCCGAGATCCTTAAGTTCAAACAGACAAACAGACGGAGAATAATTTTAAAAATGGATCAGATGAACTCTATAGCATTCCCCAGGTCATCCCCAGTCATCTTTTCAAAGAAATTTTCAATGTACAGATATGAACTTTCTAGAGATTTATTATAGTATAGATATGCTGATACCCACATATTTTTTTAAATTTATTTAAGAAAAAAAATTTCATAGGTTCCTCCCTAAAAATTAGTATATCTTTTTTGTTTGTGGTCCGATTTTGATAAAACGAAGTGCAGATCCCTTTCTAAGCTTAAAGCAGTATATTTGTGAAAGTCTCATCAAAATCCATTTCTTAGTTTCCGAGATCCTTAAGTTCAAACAGACAAACAGATAAACAGACAAACAGACAGACAATAATTTTAAAAATGGATCAGATAAATTCTGTAGCGTTCCCCAGGTCATTCCCAGTCATCTTCTCAAAGAACTTTTCAATGTACAGACACGATTTTTCTAGAGATTTATTATAGTATAGATATGCTGATACCCACATATTTTTTTAAATTTATTTAAAAAAAAAATTTCATAGGTTCCTTCCTAAAAATTAGTATATCTTTTTTGTATGTGGTCCGATTTTGATAAAACAAAGTGCAGATCTCTTTCTAAGCCTAAACCAGTATATTTGTGAAAGTCTCATCAAAATCCATTTCTTAGTTTCCGAGATCCTTAAGTTCAAACAGACTAACAGACAGACAATAAAATTAAAAATGTATCAGATAAACTCTATAGCTTTAACCAGGTCATCCCCAGTCATCTTTTCAAAGAAATTTTCAATGTACAGATATGAATTTTCTAGAGATTTATTATAGTATAGATATGCTGATACCCACATATTTTTTTAAATTTATTTTAGAAAAAAAATTTCATAGGTTCCTTCCTAAAAATTAGCATATCTTTTTTGTTTGTCTTTCGATTTCGATAAAGCAAAGTGTAGCCCATTAGTGAAAATCCATTTCTTAGTTTCCGAGATCCTTAAGTTCAAACAGACAAACAGACAGAGAATAATTTTAAAAATGGATCAAATGAACTCTATAGCATTCCCCAGGTCATCCCCAGTCATCTTTTCAAAGAAATTTTCAATGTAAAGATATGAATTTTCTAGAGATTTATTATAGTATAGATATGCTGATACCCACATATTTTTTTAAATTTATTTAAGAAAAAAAATTTCATAGGTTCCTTCCTAAAAATTAGTATATCTTTTTTGTTTGTCTTTCGATTTCGATAAAGCAAAGTGCAGCCCATTAGTGAAAATCCATTTCTTAGTTTCCGAGATCCTTAAGTTCAAACAGACAAACAGACAGAATAATTTTAAAAATGGATCAGATGAACTCTATAGCATTCCCCAGGTCATCCCCAGTCATCTTTTCAAAGAAATTTTCAATGTACAGATATGAACTTTCTAGAGATTTATTATAGTATAGATAAGCTGATACCCACATATTTTTTTAAATTTATTTAAGAAAAAAAATTTCATAGGTTCCTCCCTAAAAATTAGTATATCTTTTTTGTATGTGGTCCGATTTTGATAAAACAAAGTGCAGATCTCTTTCTAAGCCTAAACCAGTATATTTGTGAAAGTCTCATCAAAATCCATTTCTTAGTTTCCGAGATCCTTAAGTTCAAACAGACTAACAGACAGACAATAAAATTAAAAATGTATCAGATAAACTCTATAGCTTTAACCAGGTCATCCCCAGTCATCTTTTCAAAGAAATTTTCAATGTACAGATATGAATTTTCTAGAGATTTATTATAGTATAGATATGCTGATACCCACATATTTTTTTAAATTTATTTTAGAAAAAAAAATTCATAGGTTCCTTCCTAAAAATTAGCATATCTTTTTTGTTTGTCTTTCGATTTCGATAAAGCAAAGTGTAGCCCATTAGTGAAAATCCATTTCTTAGTTTCCGAGATCCTTAAGTTCAAACAGACAAACAGACGGAGAATAATTTTAAAAATGGATCAGATGAACTCTATAGCATTCCCCAGGTCATCCCCAGTCATCTTTTCAAAGAAATTTTCAATGTACAGATATGAACTTTCTAGAGATTTATTATAGTATAGATATGCTGATACCCACATATTTTTTTAAATTTATTTAAGAAAAAAAATTTCATAGGTTCCTCCCTAAAAATTAGTATATCTTTTTTGTTTGTGGTCCGATTTTGATAAAACGAAGTGCAGATCCCTTTCTAAGCTTAAAGCAGTATATTTGTGAAAGTCTCATCAAAATCCATTTCTTAGTTTCCGAGATCCTTAAGTTCAAACAGACAAACAGATAAACAGACAAACAGACAGACAATAATTTTAAAAATGGATCAGATAAATTCTGTAGCGTTCCCCAGGTCATTCCCAGTCATCTTCTCAAAGAACTTTTCAATGTACAGACACGATTTTTCTAGAGATTTATTATAGTATAGATATGCTGATACCCACATATTTTTTTAAATTTATTTAAAAAAAAAATTTCATAGGTTCCTTCCTAAAAATTAGTATATCTTTTTTGTTTGTCTTTCGATTTCGATAAAGCAAAGTGTAGCCCATTAGTGAAAATCCATTTCTTAGTTTCCGAGATCCTTAAGTTCAAACAGACAAACAGACAGAGAATAATTTTAAAAATGGATCAAATGAACTCTATAGCATTCCCCAGGTCATCCCCAGTCATCTTTTCAAAGAAATTTTCAATGTAAAGATATGAATTTTCTAGAGATTTATTATAGTATAGATATGCTGATACCCACATATTTTTTTTAATTTATTTAAGAAAAAAAATTTCATAGGTTCCTCCCTAAAAATTAGTATATCTTTTTTGTTTGTGGTCCGATTTTGATAAAACAAAGTGCAGATCCCTTTCTAAGCTTAAAGCAGTATATTTGTCTCATCAAAATCCATTTCTTAGCTTCCGAGATCCTTAAGTTCAAACAGACAAACAGACAGACAATAAATTTAAAAATGGATCAGATAAACTCTATAGCTTTAACCAGGTCATCCCCAGTCATCTTTTCAAATAAATTTTCGATGTACAGACACGACTTTTCTAGAGATTTATTATAGTATAGAACAATGGTATAGAAGATATGATGATACCCACATACATATGTAGGACGGCACTGTACCTATACAATTGATTTTTGATTTAGCTGAAATTGAAAAGAAAGTAAACAAAAATTTTATAGATGCACGCTTTGTTATTTTTTGACAAATTAAGTGAATTTTTAAACGGTTTTATTGAGCTCACCCCGTTTGTTTTATTCTTGGGTCAAATTTAGTAATTCAAATTTCACCCTCTTCCTGTCAACCGATTAATCTGAAATTTTGCATACACTTTGGATTTTGGTGACAATACAATTATGTTTGGGTGTTGCCACCTGGGACGGTTTACAGGGTTGCCACCTATCTCAATTTTTTTTAAATATAGAGCTAGATATGCCAATATGGGTATCAAATGAAAGGTATCTTCGTCCGTATACCAAATATGACAATTTAAAGCAGGGTTGCCACCTAGAGTGGCCACCTAACCGCATTTTATGTTTTTCTTTATATCTCGGGATCTGCTTGACCGATTTGAATGAAATTTGGCATAAAGATAGCATGATTCATTCTTAGATTATATTCGTGGGTGTTGGTTTACAGGGTTGACACCTATCTCAAGACGAATCCCTACCACCTCCAGAAAAACTGGGGATAGTGAAAAAGTAGGCGTGGTACCTCCCATACAACTGGAATATTTCGTGGTCAATATCTCTAGGTTAACAAAGCTATACGAAATTAAATATTAAGTCATCCAAGTTAATTTTAAATCTTTGCAAAATGAAGTAGGCTACTTCTTTTAAAAATTCTTGAGACCGCGTATAATTGATGAATGTCAATTACCAATTTCAAATTTAATTTTAAATATTTGCAAATGCAGTAGGCTACTTCTTTTAAAAATTCTTGAGACCGCGTATAATTGATAAATGTCAATTACCAATTTCAAATTTAATTTTAAATTTTTGCAAATGCAGTAGGCTACTTCTTTTAAAGATTTTTAAGACCACGTATAATTGAAACTCAATAAATAAATTTGAGTTTTTTTGAAGACGCCTCAGAGAGATGTACCGCGCGCGTTCTGTTTATCATAATCGTAACGTTTAGATAAAAATAATAATAATGAAAAACAGTGATTTAAATTAATTGAAACAAGTGAAGTGTGAAGCAACTTCTAACACAAAACATAAAAAAATCGTAACCTTTAGATAAAAAAACAGGTAAAAAAACTTTTTAAGTTAAACGGTTTTATGTTAAACATACATTGCAATGTTTAAGTTAAATGTACTAAAAACCAAAAAATAAAAATAGGTAAAAAACTTTTTAAGTTATACGGTTTTATGTTAAACATTCATTGCAATATTTAAGATAAATGTACTAAAAACTAAAAAATAATAAAATAGATACAGTCGTGGGAATTATAAACATATGCATAGACTAGATTAAAATAAAACCGGGGAGCACGTCAATTGTCTACAATTGTTGATTAAAATGTTTGTTTTGTAATGTTGCACTATAATTAGGCAGTTGTTCAACCGACAACGATGGAGATAAGTAGGGCTATAATGTGGAAACAAGCTAGCAAGCTCGATTATAAGCGAGTTTTAGGGTTTCATAGTGGTGAGCGAGTAGTACTTTTATCATATGTTTTGTCGATTAAAGACACACTACGAGCAGTGAAACGATTCCTCGCCAGCCAGCAGTGTGAATGTCCAACGATAAACTAGCTGAAACATCTCTTTTATTTACATGGAGTGTATAACTATTGGAATTTCCATGAGCAAGAAAATAGTAAGTAATTTCCTCACCGTCTGCGGGCCAACTGCCTAACGACGAATTAAACGATTCTTCTATCGCACATTAAGTCGATAAAATGTAGACAATTGACGTGCTTCCCGGTTTTATTTTAATCTAGTCTATGCATATGTTTATAATTCCCACGACTGTATCTATTTTATTATTTTTTGGTTTGTAGTACATTTATCTTAAATATTGCAATGTATGTTTAACATAAAACCGTTTAACTTAAAAAGTTTTTTACCTATTTTTATTCTTCATATAAATGTATTTTGTTTTTTGTTTGTCTTTCGATTTCGATAAAGCAAAGTGTAGCCCATTAGTGAAAATCCATTTCTTAGTTTCCGAGATCCTTAAGTTCAAACAGACAGACAATAATTTAAAAATAGAACAGATTAACTCTATAAAATTTTCCAAGTAATTTTTCCAAAGAAATTTTCAGACAGACACAACTTTTCTAGAGTTTTATTATAGTATAGATAAACCGCAATATCAAAAGTAAAAATTAAACCTGGGGACTTTCTGGGGTGTCGAACCCATATTGAATGCATGTATCAAGGTTTTATGAAAACAACATTATATAATACCCATATTTCATGTAAATTTAGAGGTTTTAGGCCAACTTTTTTTTCGCCGATAACTCTGTTATCGATTAATTTATCGAAAAAATAGCATCTCTGTAAATCCTCCCAGATCACAGAGAATATGTGTACTACTGCTAGGTGCATTAGTTTTCGGGTGAAAACGTAACAAACATTGTTACTTTTACATTTATATATTAGTATGATTGTATGTATAATATTCAGATTCAAGCTATTAGTTGGAGGTATCACTTACTCCTCTTACAAATGTATATATTGAAGACATATATATTTAATTTATATATGTATACATTAGGGCGGGTCGATTTGTATGGATCATTTCAAGGATTTTTGCAGAAGAAACTATAGGTCTAACATGAATTCCGAGCTAGCAGTTTTTCGATAAACTTTTTTTTTCTTCAAAAAGTGATTCATTTGTTTCAAAACCGTGTTGAAAATTAACTAAAATCATTCTCTATATACATCTGGGGGTTTT
The DNA here is from genome assembly GCA_951509765.1 of Sphenella marginata. NCBI lineage: Eukaryota > Metazoa > Arthropoda > Insecta > Diptera > Tephritidae > Sphenella > Sphenella marginata. The sequence continues at coordinate 45,737,183 of OX608078.1, forward strand.
TGGGGTCGAGGAATCAGGGCCGTGCGCAGGAATTGGCCTTGGGGGGGGTTTTAATTTAGATTTGCATTCACATACATTTTTCACTAAGATAAACATATTTGCTGAAACAGATACCTAGACCCATACATCATAAATTTAAATGTTCTTTAACTTTTCTGAAACTGCATACTCTGATACCTAAAACTATACCCAAGAAAATTTTTTTGGTTGTACACATTTTTCTGTATTTGATAGAGAATTGGTGATGTGATGGCATATCCCAGCTAACTAAAAGTGCAAAAAAAGACTCCTTTCGGATCATAAAACGCTCATTTCTCAGAGCTTAACTCTCCAAAATGAGCTTCTTTCGGAGCACAAATGGAGCGAAAAATGGCTTTACGCGGGAACTCCAACAGAGTCATAAAAAAGAGTCCGAAATGAGTCCGATTTCGATGAATTTGAAGCGTTTTTTGACTATTTTTAAATGAACTGCGGAGCCTTTTATTGGTGCTTTTCTGAACCTTTTTCGGAGCCTTTTATTCCTCCATTCTGAGGGGTTTTGGAGGCTTTTCAGACGCCTTTCGGAGCCCTTTAATTGGTGCTTTTCTTTTATTCATCCATTCAGAGGGTTTTTGGACTCTTTTCGGAGCCTTTTATTGGTGTTTTTCTGAAGCTTATTTGGGGTCGTTTTTTATTTATTTTGGGTCATAATTTCTTTGCGCAATTTTTCCCTTCTAACTATTCTGCCGTCACCAATTCTGACTTTCTAAATTATCCCTATGAGATACATGGGAACAATTTAATTATTTGTCCAACTATATGCGCCAATGATGTTCTTATTTATCTGAAAACCTTGAAGGAATCTTTTAAATGCGGTCCTGATAGGATTCCTACATGCTTCTTGAAGAAGTGTGCTAACAATATTTACCAACCCCTTACCAATTTGTTCAATTTGTCACTAAAGTGTGGCGTTTTTCCAAAAGCATGAAAAGAGTCGTTTCTTCTTCCGCTTCATAAAATCGGAAGCAAGGCTTCTATAGAGAACTATCGTGGCTTAGCAAAGCTTTCTGCCATCCCAAAAGTGTGTGAAGCTATTGTTACCAATCAGCTTACGAATCCTATCTCTACCTTGATTTCCGACTGTCAACACGGGTTCTGTAAGGGAAAGTCCACTGTTACAAACTTACTTGAATTTACTTTGATTTCAGTAAAGCTTTCGATAAAGTGTGTCACTCTTTACTTATGCATAAACTGGATCAGTTGGGTTTCCAGCCGGGTCTCAATCGCTAGATCTCTTCTTGCCTTAGCGACAGAGCACAAAAAGTAGTGTTTAAAAATTGTCAAGGAAGCCATCTTGGCCCGATTCTGTTCTTGTTGTTTATAAATGATATTTCTACAGTAATATAATTTTCGAAATATAATTTTCGAAAGCTTTGTCATTCGAAGAAGCTTCAATCACATCTAAATACACTAGTTACTTGGTACGATTTAAATTATATGCCGCTTAATCTAAAGAAATGTACATGGGTTTTTCGAGAGGAATATCACAGCCAGCTTCCTATACAATTAACAATTACAGTCTTGAGCAAATGTATGATTTTGTTGACCTTGGGGCTACTATGGATTACAAACTCAGTTTCAACTGCCACATTAACGTAACAGTCAATAAAGCTAGAGGCGTTCTAGCATTTGTTAAACGATGGTCTAAAGAATTTAGCGACCCTTATGTAACTAAATCTCTCTTTACTACATTAGTCAGACCGATACTTAAATACGGTCCTATAATTTGGAACCCGCGGTACCAGGTCCAGTTCAAAAACAATTTTTACTATTTGCCTTAAGAGATCTTCACTGGGATTCCTTGTATAATTTAGCATCGTATACGAGTCGCTTAAAACTAATTAATCTTCACAGCCTTTCTAGTCGGAGGGAACTGCTTGGAACTGTTTTCATGACTAAATTACTAAATGGTTCAATCGTAAGCCCGTTTCTTTTGAGCGAAGTGAACTTCAATGTACCTTCTCGTCCATCAAGACATTTTAACCACTTATCTTGAAACAGTGTCGAACTAATTTTGAATTAAATGAGCCTTTTCGTTGTTTGTGTCAAGATTATAACTACGTTTGATATTTCAGACTCACTATGCAGCATAAAAAAGTCAATTCTTTCTATCCTAAATACATATCAACAATTTGCTTTCATATCCTTTGATTCTTATCTTTATTCTTTACAATAACTATTCGCTGTCAACTAATTATTTATTAATTGTGTCATCTATTTTTTATCTACCTTACTTAGCTGATGAGGTTTTCTCTGTAGCTGAGCAGTTTTAGATCTCGACGATTAACAAACCAAAGCCAGACTATTGATAAACGTCCATGAAAAATGCGATCTTTACCTTCTGTTAGGTGAAATAAAAAAAAACCTCAGAAAATGTTTGAAAACATTCAAATATTTGAGCGGTGTCGCTCATCTGCTCTCCAACGTTCATTTTCTCACAATTCTCTTTACGCCTACAACAAAAAGGGTCAGAAAACACTCGAAATCGTTCATATAATTGAGCCTTGCAGTTCATTCGCTCTGTTAATTGAAACTGCTCACTGTTTTCATCAGTAAAATAAAAAAAAAAATGCCCATACGCTACACAACTTTGTAATTTCGGAAAGCTCCAAGTGCAATTCAAAGTGCCGGACTTATCGTCGCTACCGACGAAGAAAGGCGCGTTCAACAAATTGTGAACGAAAAAAGGCGCATTAAAAATATTGCGGCAAATAAGGACGCATTAAAAAATATTTTGACGAAAAAAGTGCATTAAAAAATATTTTGACGAAGAAAGGCCCATTAAAAAATATTTCGAGGAAGAAAGGCGCAGTGTATACAATTACAGTAAACTTCACAAGGGATTTGGTGCTGGATTGAAAAAAATTGGGCCAGCCCAAGTACCCATTACACGTATGTATTTTTATTTAGTATTTCGTTTTTTGAATAACTTATATTGCAGCTAGTTATCGAAGCGCGTCTTTCTTTCCTAAAAAATATTTTAAAGCGCCTTTCTTTCTTAAACATTATTTTAATGCGTCTTTCTTTCTCAAGATATTTATAATGCGTCTTTCATCAAACAAAAAAAAGTTTGCGCCTTTCTTCGTCGACAAACAGCTTTGCGCCCTTTTTCGTCGATAGGAACGTTATGTATTGGCCAACCTTATTCTTTGCAACTTTCACCAATTTCTTCTTCCGTAAAATTATTTTAACTAATTTTGTCAAAAATTATTAGTCAAGATTCAATATAAGATTTATAAACTGTATTTTGAAAACTTTTTCAAAATTATTGCAACTTAGATTTGGCCATGGGGGGGGTTTTAACCCCCAAAACCCCCCCCGTGCGCACGGGCCTGCGAGGAATACATTTCCGATATTAATTTGAAAATTAAGGTATTAACTGATATCGATATTATATGGTTTATAAAAGTTTCGTTTTTTTAACATTTTTTTTTTTATGAATTTCGCAAAAGGAATTGTATTCATTCAAATTAAAATTTCATTCTTTATATGCATCTCGGGCAGGCGCGTAGCCAGAAAAAAATTTTTGAATTTTCTTGAGTTTTCCACAAAGGTCTTAACTTTGAGTTGCAGTATTTTTATTGTGTTTTACACATACTTTCATACAAAAATAATGAAATTAGTCAAACGAAGTTAATCTTACTGGAAATTCCAAACAACACTTTGAACGCAGACATACTAGTCTACATACATATATGTAGACCCCAAAAAGTGTTAAATCTAGGCTAAAACTTTTAGCCGTATACTAAATAATATTTATTTGTATTGTTTGTTTTGAAATTTTGTTTAGGAATTCTTCAGGAGTTACCTACTTCCAAAGTAATTTTTTTGGTTAAACTTATGGCAACCGTTACTATAATAACGAGAGACACTAATTTTTACGATTTTTCCCGCAGTATTCATAACTCGAAAAGCAGTTAATTTGAATTTCAACAGACTTGAGTTCGAATCACTCTTGTTGTTAACATGCTATGCAGTTGAGACTAAGTTGATCTTATGCAGAGCAAGTCTGATAGGTTTGCGCGAATTTCTTAAAGCGCCAAATGAGTGAACCGTTGCAGGAATTTAGTTGTGACCTCTCAGACTTGCTCTGATAATTGATTAGCGACTACCAATAACTTCTCTCAGTGTGAAATATTATTTAATTTGAGATTTAGAAAACTTTGTTAGCTTTTATAAATATGGTGATAAATGTATAAAAATAAACGCTTTGTTATTGTCATTTATAGATAATCTATATATTAATAGGCTAACATTTTTTCCATACAGTCAATTGCCAGAGTGTATCTCATAAAAACATGCATAATTCCAATTATTATATATTTTGGTATCTTTTCATGAGCCAGGAGCTTTGCATAAGCATATTATATTTAACAAAAAATGCTTCATTAATTTGTAATAATTCATAAAAGTTTTCACCAAAAGCCAAAGCTGTTAACTACAGTATCTGACTGTTTTACTGTACATACAGCAGTGGCGGCTATGATGCGTGCGTTTGCAGGTTCAGGGCAGGTTAAGTTTTTTTTTCTTTTTACTAAATTGAATTTGCTTTTAAACATATGAAAACTTTTTATCATAATATTCTTTTTTTACATCTATATATATAAAAATGGAGGGAAAAAATGTATAGTAACTCATCAATTGAGAACGGCTGGACCGATTTGGCTCAAATTTTTTTTCAGTTCTTCGTAATTGCTAGGAGAAGGTTTTTACGAAAGAAAATTCGTCAATTCGTCGAAACTCTGAATATATTTGATCTAAATTAAAGGTTTTTGGATATGTGTGTCCTTTGGTCAAGATTTATATAATTTTGGAAAATTGGGCGGTTCCCCGACCAAATTTTTTGTGTTTTGTTTGTACTTCAATAATGCCTAAAGTTCATGGTCGATCTCTTTTAAACTTTCCCAATACTTTAAAAGCTTTGTTAGGTATGACCGAATATGTACATTTTTTTAAAAGTGGGCAGTTCCAAGCCTACAAGCTAAGTAATATTTCAATTCTTTATATCTCTGAATGTACTTGCTTTAGTGAAATTTTAACGTACATGTGTTTGTCTAAGCGACTGCCGCAGTTGGCAAAATTAAATATTTGAAATCCTATTTAAGTACTGAATTTCCCTTGTATAAATGCTTACTTTATTTATACGCATTTAACTCACTTATATATATATGTATACTCTCAAACTGAAGTAATAATTAATAATTTATATTTATATACATATATTCCCAGTTTTTAACATTACATTTCAATATTCACTACAGAGGTTTTGCGCACGCACCTGGGGAAACTCCCCACTTCTCTGGCAACACCAGCAACAGGTTGACAGCTATGTACATATATACATATGTACACACAGCTGTCAAATTCATCGTTTGCTTCAACCCGAATGTTTTGCGAATTTTTCGTGCTTAACTCTTTAATTAGAATTAAATTATAGTTCTAAATATAATTGAATAAATTAAAATTGGATTGTATCATATTCAAGCTCGTTTTATTAAGTGGATAAAGTCAATTTTGATGTTCTGCGCTCCCAGTTCCGCGTGTAATGAGTGAAAAGAAAAGCAGGAAGAAATAAATTGCAGCACCAACAACAACCACCACAGCCGGCAAATAGCCACCACCACCGGTATCACCAGCATACTCCCACCAGCACCATCTCTATTCCGCCCAGCCACCAACTCCTGAAGAAGGAAAACTGCCTGAAGTAATCAATGTTCATTAATCTTAATGAATGCACCCCATTTTTTTTTTTTTTTGTATTGCAATTTATACATATCTGGAGTATTAAAGTGTGTACAGCAATGTTTAAAGACAGTCTAAATAGAATAGGATAGAACTAAATAAATACTAGCTATACATCTGCTCAGCATGATGTCATACTCATTGAGTTAAAAAAATCCGTTTTTTCAGTCGGGCTTCCACAAATTTATTTGTTTATACCAAAGACGTGAAAAGCAGAAATATTGTATTTATGTCCTAAAGCACTGCAATAAATGAAATGTTAAAAACTTATAGAAACATATTTTAAAATTTATTTCTAGGGAAGTCACTGGTCAGGCAGTACAAGGTCTGCCGGGTCTTCTAGTTTATCATATTTGTAAACCAATACTTCAATATTTTTTCGTTTATGACTTCTATCTTGCAGTGAAAAAATCAAATTTTTTGAAAAAAAGCTAGAAAAATTATTCCAGTTTATCATTATTTCTCTTTTTATTTTTTTTTAAGAAATATATCATATTCAATATACAAAAAGTAAAAACACAGTTTGTAGCTCCTTCAATTTATATTTACGAAGTAGTTATCAGACATCAAAAGAGTCGGCATATAATCGGAATCCTTATATTTGTAACCTAAAATTTTTTGAAAAAAAGCTAAAAAATTATTCCAAATTATCATTATTTCTCTTTTTATTTTTTTTTTTAAGAAATAAATCATATTTAATACACAAAAAGTAAAAACACAGTTTGTAGATTCTTCAACTTTATAGTTACGAAGTAGTTAGAAATCGCGTTAATTTTCCTAAAGACATCAACTATTTTCTTCCTTAAAATTTTTATTTGTAAAAGAGTCGACATATAACCGGTATCCTTATATTTGTAACCCAATACTTCAATATTTTTTCGTTTATGACCTCTATCTTGGAGTGAAAAAATCAAATTTAAAAAAATAAAGCTAGAAAAATTATTCCAATTTATCATTATTTCTCTTTTTATTTTTTTTTTAAGAAATATATCATATTTAATATACAAACAGTAAAAACACAGTTTGTAGCTTCTTCAATTTTATATTTACGAAGTAGTTAGAAATCGCGTTAATTTTCCTAAAGACATCAACTATTTTCTTCCTAAAAATTTTAATTTGTAAAAGAGTCGACATATAACCGGAATCCTTACATATTTAGGCTAAATTGGGCCTGTTAAGATATGTATTTTCAATATTTCTGAGTTGAAGTTGACGAAAAAAACTAGAAAACCATCATATTTAGAAGTTGCCATATGCTCCCGCTATACGGACTTCAAAAAATCCACAACTAAAGGAAAATTGAGAAAACGGCCTTTATACCCAAAAAAAAAAAAAACACAATTTGGAAACCGGCTAATGTTAAGAAGTTAGCGGAATCTGAAAATGAACGTTCATTCGTTTCAATTCATATGGCTATGTGTGTATGTATATTCTTAGCGGTGGAAATATTTGCTGAACCTTTTTTGCTTAGGTATAGCATTTGACATGGTATATATATGTGTACCAATATCGCATGTGTAATGGTCTCGGGTTTGACGCGTGCGTTCCATGGTTCGAGCCTAGCTTCGGACATACAATTTTGTTTTCCTTTTTCATATTGATTTTTTTTTTGCAGGGAAATTACTAAAATTTATCATAACACATACAGTACATACTTATATATGTAGTTTTATACATTTTTTTAAGGAATTTGCTTTTTCTTAATTAATATAGGTCTAAGGGTAACCATAACACAATATGTACTTACATAGTTTTATGAATTTTTTTAAGGAATTTGCTTTTTTCTAATTGATATAGGACTAAGGGTAAAGTTATATGCACAGCTTTAATAAATACATATAGCTATATATATAAGTTGAGGTCATAGTATATATGTATATATCACAAAAAATTATTGAAATGATATAAAAGTCAATATAAAATGTACTCATCTCGCAAAAGTTAACTCTTATAAAAGTAAAACCTTCGGTTAAGTTAACCAATTTTGAGCGTCAACGTAGCGCTCCAAAAAGTTAAGTATTGGCTAACTTTTTCGAGCTTATTCTTTTTTTTTTTAATCCAACCGTTGGTTCGGTAAGAAAACCAAGCGCGGGTATTCCCCTTTTTGCTATGTCTTCCCCGCATTATTATGTAAAATATTGTTGGCGGTGTTGCGGGCATATATGTAGTTGGTCATGAACGCATTCATACTTAGATGGATTTATGTATGCTAATTCTGTACAATAATACTAATTAAATCTAAATGACTAAAAGGAAGTCATGTAAATAAATGTAACGGTTTATATATATATATATGTATATGCCGCGATATACAACAGTAATATCATCAACCTCCTAGGAGATTTTTGCGCCGAGCTTCTCTTCCAATTTGTGGTGTGCCGCTTTAAAATTTTTTCCTACAAATTGGCGGGACCTACGGTTTTTCGCCGACTCCGAACGGCATCTACAAAGCAGATGAACTTTTGCTGAGAAGCCTTTCATGGCAGAAATACACTGGGAGAGTTTGCCAAACCACTGCCGAGGGGCGACCCCGTTTTGAAAAAACTATTTCAAACCACTTTTTGATGTAACCTGTACCAGGACTCGAACCCGGACCTTCGGTGTGGACCTCCACACCACGGTGGCCGCCAAATGTAACGAATTATATCACTAAAAGAATGTTCATTACCGTATTTTTTCTCAAATTTGGGAAATTTTTGGAAAAGTAAATATTTCGGAAAAGTAAAATACCCTTGGGACCTTTTGGTTAACTTTTTAGAGATTCTAGTGTACATCTAAATTGTTGAGCAAAAAACCCTAAAAAATCTAACGTGGAAATAGGCCGGTTCCATAGCTGTTAAATTATGATTACGGTTAGTAATCGGTTAGATTATTTTCTAAAAAGGATTGTAATCATTATTTAATTGTGTCTTTCAAATATTGGGATTCCGTAATGATTACGATTACAAATAATCAAACAATAATCACGATTACTGAAAAGAATCAGAAAGAATCAAAAAGAATCTAAATAAATAATTGATTCTTTCACGGATTCTTTTTGATTATTTTTGATTCTTTTTGATTCTTTTCAATGTAAAATACCAAACAACTTTTCTCATTTCGTTTTTTTAAATTTTGAAGACATTTTTTAGTAAGTTTTTTAAAATCGTTTTTTGTATAACTATATATGCATACATGTATTATAAATGACGATATTTTGCTATTATTCATAGCAATGTATCCATTCAATATAATCAGCTCAATTTCCCCAATATGTTTTTGCTGTGCTTGTAATTCTTGGGAACACTGCCCCTGTGAACTTTCGCGATTGGCATGAATACCAAATTCATAAATACCACAATATAACAACAAATCTCAGGCTTTGATCAGAATAAGCTTCAATGAGCGTAGCTGATATTTATATCTGAATGAAAAACAACAATGCTGAAGCGAGTAATGTTAGAGTGCAAAAACGGTTGTTAACTTGTTGGTATGCTAACGTTAACAAGTCAAACAAGAACTTGTAAAGTGCAATCATAATATCTATATTTCATACTTCACGTGTCATTCAGTTGTAATTAATTGTGTTTTGTGCAAGTGATTGATAAATATTTATTTGAAAATTAGTGAGCCATTTGAAGATAACATGTCACAAAATGATCAATCGGTTTTTGGAGAAACCGACTTCTCAAGTGATGATGATTTTTTGGACAAGAATTACGTGCCAAGTCCCCGCAAGAGGAAAGGGGTCTTCGAGAAAAGTTCTGGAAGCTGTACAAAAAACCAGTCTTTTGAGGTGTCTGGAAAAAATATTTTCAACGCGAAGTTTTATACGGATATTGAAAAAGTTTGTTTTTTTGGTTCAAATTAGTTTGTGATGCTTATGTATTGTTTGCTTTAAAATTTAAATAGACGTATTTGATGTTGCAGTAAATGCTTGATCAATTAAGCTTGACTGATATTATATACATAAACATAAACATGTATGTATGTATCAATTTACAGATATCTAATCAGAATGAGATGTGGACTGTTGCAAAATGTGTCGGATGTGATAAGAAGATAAGAGCTACCGGTGAAGTTACCTCCAATTTTGTGAAGCATTTACGGGTCAAACATAGCGGATTGTATGAGGAATATAAAAGTTTGAAGTCGGGCAGCTGGTTTGACAATTCTGCGCAAGCTGCCTTCGATAGAAAGCTTTTACATGCTATTGTTGACGGAGCACTGCCTGTCTCGATTTTAGGAAGAAAGTCTTTCATAGACCTCTTGCAGACCAGTGGCATGAAGATAATGAGCAGGCAAACAGCTGTAAAAAAATTGCAGGAGCATTATGGCGAAGTTGTACAAAAAATCAAGTCGGAAATGGCGACGGTAAAACACTTTTGTACAACCGCGGATATTTGGTCTGGGAACCACCGGAGCTTTTTTGGGTATACTTGCCATTGGCTCACAGAGAATCTGGAACGCAAATCGGCTGCTCTTGCTTGCAGGAGAATATTCGGAGTACACTCAGCCGAAAACATTGCCCAAATCTTTGCCGAAATGAATGCCGGCTTTGGTCTGAACCCGTCCAATGTCATTATGACGGTGACAGACAATGGATCCAATTTCGTGAAGGCTTTCAAGGAGTACGGGTGCACGGAAATTGAAACTACTCATGAAGATGAAAGCGATAACGATTTGCCAGCTGCTGCTGCCAAAGCATCTTAGATGTTGCAGTCACACGCTGAATTTACTTGCTTCAGCAGATTACGTGAAGATTTTGAGAAGTGAACAGGCTTTGTACATCCAACATTCGATGGTAACTTAAAATTGTTAAAGAAGTTGTTGAATTATAATCTACTTAAGACAATATTTTCCAGACATTCGAAAAATGCAACGCCTTGTGGAGGAAATGCAAATGGCCGAAATCATCGGAAATTATTGTGGAATGCTTGGGATCGACATTGCTTGTGCCCGTTGTAACTCGGTGGAATTCACTGTTCGACGCAGTAACGAAGTTACTTTCGGCCAAAGACAAATTGATTCTTTTGTGCGAAAGACTCAGCTTGTCACAATTTTCTCCGAGCGATTTGCAGTATCTGGAGATGTACCAGTTGTTGATGGGGCCTATTGCTCGTGCCTTGGACTACCTTCAAGGAGAAAATAACGTGAATTATGGTAAAATGTATTAGTATTTCTTTATCATTTACACATTAAGTAAGTGTATAATCTATGCAGGCTGCTTAATACCAACTCTGATGACCCTCAGCAATAGATTAAATAAGTTGCAAAAGAAGCCAGAAATGCAGTAAGTTTCCTCTGTGGTTGCTAAGTTGGAGCAGCGATTGAGATATCGGTTTGACGCCTTTTTCACGTTAAAACCAGATGCCAATATAGCGCTAGCGGCAGCTGTATTAACTCCAGATATTAAAATGAGCTGGATGGAAACCGGAGGTGACTGCAGTGGACATAAGCACTTGTGTTTTAAACACAATTTGCGATTTCTATGCAAAAGATAATCGTACTTTCAATACGCAAATTGTTAAAAGTAATGCATTATTTGCAAATAGTAGGCATTTTGATTTTGACCTCAACGGTAAGATTGCTTGAATATTTTTGGTTTTTTTTTTTATTAAATTCATTCATCTTTATACAGATACAGATACAGATAACGAAGAAGGACCAAATGCTACTCCTGAGCCAAGTGCTTCTGATCGCCGGGCTTTTTTAACCCATCATTTCTTCTGTTACTTGAATGACAATTCAAGAACAGACGACACTTGGGAAAAATATAGCAGTCTGAAAGAAGCTTGTGTTGCTTTTAACACCCCCCTGACATCCTCAGCACCAGTAGAGAGGCTATTTTCCTTTGCGGGGATAGTGAACAGTCCAAGGCGTCAATCAATGTCGGATTTATCATATGAGAAATTGGTTTTATTGAAAGCAAATTCCAAATGGGGTTAGTGTATATTTTTGTTGTTATTTTGTTATAAATGATTTTTGTTAATTTTTTGTTGTTATTTTGTTATCAATGAATTTGGTTAATTTTTTGTTATTATATTTCTTTATTTTGTCTTTAATATATTTATTTGTTAGAAATAAAATAATTACAAAAAAATGTCTTAAAAATGAAAAAAAGCAAAAGGAAGAAAGTTGTTTGGTATTTTGAAATGAAAATAATCAAAAAGAATCAAAAAGAATCTGTGAAAGAATCAATTATTTATTTTGATTCTTTCTGATTCTTTTTGATTATTTTTAGTGTTCTGGAGTAATCGTGATTATTTTTTGATTATTTGTAATCGTAATCATTACGTAATCTAGTTGGGAACAAGATAATCGTATTGTAATCAATTATTTCACTCTCAAATACAAAGTAATCAGATTACTAATGATTACGATTAGTAATCAATTCTTAACAGCTATAGCCGGTTCATATTGAGAACTTCAAAATAAACGCCAAATTCATTTTTAATAAAAAAATATGTATACATATGTAGCAAAATCCTAACGGTAAAATGTTTTCATTCTCACATTAAGCGTATTTCATTTGCTCTAACATTAACAAATAAAATTTCATTTTGACCGAGCGTTGCCATCCCTTACTCAAATTCTCACCAAAATTTTGGCAAAAAATTTTAATTTGTTTTCAACATAGATTAGCCAATTTCAAAAATTTTTTCAAAATGTTCTGTCTTGGAATTTGTTTCAATAAGGGTGTTATTGGATATATAATAATGGAATATTGAATACAATTTTTAAATAGAGAGTTTTATTTTTTAGTACAACTATATTATTAATAGTATCTGCTATTCATGTAATTCAAACTTTTAATTCTTTTTTAAAAACGCAATCAAACTTCTATTTTTTGCAAAATTCTATAATAAAAATGAGATTCGAAGGTATTCATGGTCACTATTTTCGGTTAGTTCTTTGCATCCTAAAACATTTGTTTTAAAAATATCTCGCATGTTTTGATGCAAAAAATAGTTCAAAGGTACCATTTTTCTGGAAATTACGACAGAAGATTTGTTTTTATTTTTTTATTTATTTTTATTTTTCTTAAAAACGCAATCAAACTTCTGTATTGGTAAAATTCTGTAATCAAAATTAGATTCAAAGCCATTCCGGGCCACTATTTTCGGCCGGGTATTTATATGCATCCTAAAATCCTGAAAAAGCTGTGTGTTTATATCTAAATGTAAACTTTTACTGTTCATAAAACTCCAATAATAAAATGGGATTCCAAAGCACCCATGACCACCTTATAATTCAAAATTTGAAGTAAAAAGAAAGAGGAGTCAAAATAGGTAAGAGCGTCGTTGAGTCGGATTTGCTAAACTGAATTTGTTATATGCTCCCAGTAAATGGATTACAAAAAATACTGCCTGTATACTAACAACGAAAAAATTACAATGTGGCAACCATGTCTAAACGGTGGAAATAGCTCATGAGCATCTGTGGCTTTGAGATTGCGAATTAAAATCGCATGCAACGCAAATGAAATAAACGAAAGAAATATCTATATCTATATATTAATAGGCTAACATTTTTTCCATACAATCAATTGCCAGAGTGTATCTCATAAAACAATGCATAACTCCAATTATTATATATTTTGATATGTTTTCATGGGCCAGGAGCTTTGCATAGGCATATTATATTTAACAAAAAATGCTTCATTAATTTGTAATAATTCATCAAAATTTTCACCAAAACCCAAAGCTGTTAACTACAGTATTTTACTTTTTTGTGGTACATGCAGCAGTGGCGCAGGTGGTGAGCGTGCCGGCTATGATGCGTGCGTTCGTATGTTCAAGAACGTGTTCAGGGCAGGTAAAGTTTTTTTTTTTTTACTAAATTGAATTTGCCTTAAAATATACGAAAACTTTTTATTATATATTTTTTTTTTTAATTTATTATATTTGTAATCCAATATTTTTCTGTTTATTATTTTTATGACATCTATCTTGGAGTGAAAAACTCAAATTTTTTGAATAAAATCTAAAAAATTATTCCAATTTATCAATATTTATAAATTTATATTTTTTAAGAAATCTATCATATTTAATATGGAAAAAGTAAAAACGCAGTTTGTAGTTCTTCAATTTTATATTCACGAAATAGTTTGAAATTGAGTTAATTTTAAAGACATAAACTATTTTCTTCCTAAAAATTTTCATTTGTAAAAGAGTCGACATATAACCCAATATTTCAATATTTTTCTGTTTCTGACATCCATCTTCGAGTGAAAAAACCAAATTTTTTGTAAAAAAAAAAGCTAAAAAATTATTTCAATTTATCAATATATATTTTTTAAGAAATATATCATATTTAATATATAAAAAGTAAAAACGCAGTTTGTAGTTCTTCAATTTTATATTCACGAAATAGTTTGAAATTGCGTTAATTTTCCTAAAGACATCAACTATTTTCTTCCTAAAAATTTTCATTTGTAAAAGAGTCGACATATAACCCAATATTTCAATATTTTTCTGTTTCTGACATCCATCTTCGAGTGAAAAAACCAAATTTTTTGTAAAAAAAAAGCTAAGAAATTATTTCAATTTATCAATATATATTTTTTAAGAAATATATCATATTTAGTATATAAAAAGTAAAAACGCAGTTTGAAGTTCTTCAATTTTATATTCACGAAATAGTTTGAAATTGCGTTAATTTTCCTAAAGACATCAACTATTTTCTTCCTAAAAATTTTCATTTGTAAAAGAGTCGACATATAACCCGATATTTGAATATTTTTCTGTTTATGACATCTTTTTTCGAGTGAAAAAACCAAATTTTTTAAAAAAAAGCTAAAAAATTATTTCAATTTATCAGTATATATTTTTTAAGAAACATATCATATTTAATATACGAAAAGTAAAAACGCAGTTTGTAGTTTCTTCAACTTTATATTCACGAAATAGTTTGAAATTGCGTTAATTTTCCTAAAGACATCAACTATTTTCTCCATAAAAATTTTTATTTGTAAAAGAGTCGACATATACCCCAATATTAAATTGGGCCAGTTAGGTTATGTGTTTTCAATATTTCCGAGTTGAATTTGACGAAAAAAACCAGAAAACCATCATATGTCTAAGTTGTAATATTCTCCCGCTATACGGACTTCAAAAAATATACAACTAAAAGAAAAATTGAGAAAACTGTCTGTATACCAAAAAAAAAACACAATTTGGAAACCGGCAAATGTTAAGAAGTTAACGGAATCTCAAAATGAACTTTCATTCGTTTCAATCCATATGGCCAATTTTGTTCGATATGGCATCATTCTATGTGACCATTATATATATTATAAGTCTAACTATGTTGTTGGTATATGCCCATGAAATTTAATTTTGTTTATTGAAATAGGTATTGACGGAATATGAAAGGAGTGGTGGGTCTGATGGTGGACTTTCAAACATTACTAAGTACAGTTTTTGCCATCTCCTATTAATGATTACTGGTCTTTAATGGACGGATTTTTTTTGGTTAGTTGTCAAATTACCCGGCTTTAGAGTAAACCAGCTTTTATGAAAGCGACTCTCAATAACTCAACTATAAATAATTATTTTCAGCAATAAAAATGTCTCCAATATTTATGCCTCTAGGCATTAGGTACTGGAGAAAAATGCGAACAGAGGATTTAATAAGTTAAACTAATTTAAGGTGGTCGAATTTCGACCACGGGATATACTAGTATGTATTAATAGGCTAACATTTTTTCCATACAATCAATTGCCAGAAAGTGTCTCATAAAAACATGCGTAATTCCAATTATTATATATTTTGGTATCTATTATATTTAACAAAAAATGCTTCATTAATTTATAATAATTCATAAAAGTTTTCACCAAAAGCCAAAGCTGTTAACTACAGTATCTGACTGTTTTACTGTACATACAGCAGTGGCGCAGGTGGTTAGCGTCAGTGTTGCCATTTTAGCCGTTTTCCGGCTAGATCTAGCCGTTTTTTTTTTTCATTTAGCCGGGAAAATTTGAATCTAGCCGCTAGCCGTTTTTTAGCCGTTTTTTTATTTTTTTTTAGCCGTTTTAGCCGTTTTTAGTTTTTTTGCCAATGTAACAAACAATTTTTTTTAAATAAACTTAGTTCAACACCTCTTTCCAAAATTGACCAAAAAATCGAGTCTGCATATGTGTAGCAGATGTATGGCACCTTAAGGCCAAATAATCGATTATTGCAATGTTTCTAACATCGACATGCATAAGCACAAGACTTTAGATTTTCCCGCATTTCTGTTGATTTTTCGCGCTGCTTCGAAGGCAAATAAGAGAAATATGCAAATTGGAGAAATATGGAAAGGTAAGTTTTAGTTGTGTTTTCATATGTATATACATATTTTATTTATTCAGTTATTTATTTATTTAGATATTTCAAGAAAATTATACCACCATCAAACAGCAATTCTACGGAGCAGGAGTCGCGCAGAAAAAGGTATTGTGAAACTAAATCTATTTACATAAATGCTTTTAACATTTGTACATACATTTGTATAAAAGCTGCAAGTTATTTATTGCAAAAAGCTTTCGCGTTTTGCCTTCCGTATTATATTATATTTCTGTATAGTTTTGTGAAAATGTGATTTCCTTCAAAAGATAGATAATTTATTTATTTATTATTTGCATTCAATAGGTATTCTGACAGCGAATCCGACAGTGATTCTTCCAGTGAATCTTCTAGTGAAACAACCAGTACATCAGACAACAACAGTACATTAACAACAAAGAAGAACACAAGGCGCAATAAGATTAAAAGGTAGATACTTTATTTACAGTGACGAGGAAAGCATAGTTATTAATATGGGTATACTTTGACTATGACTTCGGGCCATAGCCCTGTTGGAAATGAATAGCAGCACCCATAATGGAGTAATAAAGAATGTACTCTTTATGGCAGTAGCACTACCCCTTCATAGTGATATTTTTGTTCTAAATTTTTACCTTGTAAATGTCATATGGGTAATCGTTTACGTGGGGTACCGAGCGCTAATACGCGTCCAAAAATGTCGGGAGAGGTATCAAAAGACGCGTTTCCGTCCCAGGAGCATGAATATAACTCCGCTCAACCAATATTTTCATTATTTTGGAAAATATTTGCGAAAAACCGAAAAATGACCCGGGTTTAGGGGCCCGATCCATGTTTTTTATGTGCATAAAACCTTACCGCGTAGACGGCCTTCGGCCGCGCTTCAAAAAATAACCCTGGGCTACGCCATTCCAACTCCGGGTGGTTGCCATAGCCGTGGCTACCGCCACGGTGATGTCCTTCCGCGTGCCATTTTTTTCTCACAGGGTAATGTGATTACAACAACCACATGAAAATGACAGAAAATTCTGAACTTTAACTGCAAATATCTCGCAAACTACTAAAAATATTGGTTCAGCGGAGTTATATTCATGCTCCTGGGACCAAAGCGCGTCTCCTGATACATATCTCAACATTTTTGGTTGTGTATTAGCGCTCGGTACCCCACGTAAACGATTACCGTCATATGTGGTCCCTGCGAAAGCTAGAATGTTTTAAATTTAAGGAGTATTTGGTTTGATCAAATGTGTTGAATGAAAAGTTTTAGATTTAGCCTCAAATTTGTAACCATCAGGCTCGTCACTGTATATTCTACTTTAATCATGTTTTAGGTATTTCATTTCCGAAGAGGTTTTGTTTTTGTGTAGATATGCGCAGCAAGTCAGAAAAGCATGGTGGACCGATAAAAGATTCAAAGATTGGATTGCTGAAGTCGATAAAAAAGTATTCTGCAAGTACTGCGGTTGTAAATTAAACCCGAAATTGAGCACCTTAATAGATCACGCAGCTACGAAAAAACATAAAGCAGCAAAAACTGCACTTTCAACAAAGCCGTCCTCAACTTTTGTTAAAGCTGCTAGCATATGCTTCCACACAAACCGAGCTGAATTAGCTAACGCGCTTTACGTCGCATCGCACACTGCTGCCAATTCTATAGATCATTTATCGCAGATTCAAAGAAGCTCGTTCCATGATAGTGAAATAGCAGCAGGAATAAAACTGGCCAGAACAAAGTGCAGTGCTTTAATCAGAAACGTATTGTCTCCGTTTTTCAAAAAACGTTTGTTAGCCGATATTGGCAACAATCCATTTAGTCTGATAATTGATGAGTCGACAGATGTAAGCGTGAATAAATATTTAGGAATTGTAATAAGGTACTATAGTTCTCAAACCAGGTCAATTGTTAACACATTTCTGAAACTATCACCTTTAGATGATTGTACAGCAAAAGGATTGGTAGACGCGATTTTGAAAACATTGAGTGAATTCGCGTTGGATGTAAAAAATTTAAGGGGATTAGGGACAGATAATGCTAGCGTTATGGTAGGGAGAAATCGGGGAGTTGTTTCTTTGTTGAAGGAACATCAACCTAATATTGTTTTACTTCCTTGCGTTTGCCACTCTATTCAATTGGCTGTTTCGTCCGCTTCAAAATTACTTCCCAGCGAAGTTGAGTTTTTAATTTCAGAAACGTATAACTGGTTTTCGAAGTCTGCAAGTAGACAAAAAAGCTATACATTATTATATGCTGCCATAAATGATGGGATGCAACCTTTGCAAATGGTAAGGGCTTGCTCAACTCGGTGGCTATCTATCGAAGTAGCTGTGAATAGAGTGGCAAACCAATGGTTAGAATTAAAAACACACTTTGGTATAGCTGCGTCTGTGGAATGCTGCCATAAAGCGAAGTTGTTAGCAGATCTTTACACTGACGAAAATTTAGCATATTTACAGTTTTTAAGTCCTATATTGAAACAGGTTCAGGTTGTTAACAAGCTTTTTGAAAGCAATTCTGTAGACCCTCTTAAGATGTTTAGCGACCTAAGGTATCTACTTTCAAGCCTTTGCTCACTAGTGACTTATCCCTCAGAAACCTTTGACCCGCTAACTTCTCCGTTGCTGCCAATATTAATTTCTACTCCCCATTTTCATTACACTTTTGAGGATTTCATGAAAACAAAAATTCACGATGTACACACAGAAAATATGATAAGGGACAATTGCCGTAGTTTCCTTATTAAGCTCATTGAGCAATTACGCCAACGTTTACCAAGCAACATTGACATTTTAAAAGATATACATTTTTTTTCTATAGAAAAGGCGCTGAGCGCGGTAAAAACAAATATTTTCGATACTTTCAAGCAAGGAAAGCATAATTATACAAGTGATGAAATTAACGATATAGAAATGCAATGGAAAAAATTACATTTGCATGAATGGGAAGTCGTGGGTTCCACTGTAGAATTTTGGGCACAAGTTCGGGAGTATAAAAATGCTCTAGGGGAAAATCCTTTTGCTGCTCTTGCTATATTTGTGTTTGACTTTTTAGTATTGCCTCTTAGTAATGCCGAGGTGGAGCGAATTTTTAGCACTATGAATAACGTAAAAACAAAGCAGCGTAATAGAATTACTGAAAAAATGCTGAATTCAATTTTATATGTAAGATATGGACTCAAAAGGGAAAATAAGTGCTGTCATGACTTCATAATAACTAAAGATCTCGTTACGCTTATGAATAACTCTAGCATTTATGATAGTTCAGAGCAAGATATAGAAAATTGTGATATAGAAATATTGTAAAATGTATATATGTACATTTCCCTCAAATTTATTTATTTTTTTTTTTCATTTTATGCCATGAAAGTATATGTTATTTAAAATATATTCGTTACCTAATGCGTTATTTTATTGCGACTTTTCATTAAGTCACATTATTTTTAAAGCAGTAAGCTCTGCTTAAAATTTCACTCGTTGTACCTTTTATATAAGCACATCTATGTAATAGATACAGATTTGAATTGTTGAACTATTATAGCTCTGTATATTAGGATGCAAAGCATCTGTATAAGAAACTTTTTTTTTATTGTTAAATTTTTGTTTAGAGTGAACTTTTATATTTAAGGCTAGATGAGAAAAACTCCTTTACATTGTAAAATATTTATATCATTTGTTTTAATGACAAAAAACGAATAAAACATGTGAAAATTTGACTTAAAACTGTTAGCTTTAGCGGTTCAAACAAAGAGTACAAATAACTTAATATTATAAAATATTTATATTATATGTTTTAATGAAAAAAATCGAATAAAACGTGTGAAAAGTTGATTCAAAATTTTTAGCCGTTTTTCCGGCCAAAATTGTAATTTTTCTCGCCGAAATTATTTTTTTTAGCCGTTTCTAGCCGGTTTTTTTTCTCGATCTAGCCGGATTGCTCGAAAAAATTCTGGCAACACTGGTTAGCGTGCCGGCTATGATGCGTGCGTTTGCAGGTTCAGTCAGGTTAAGTTTTTTTTTCTTTTTACTAAATTGAATTTGGCTTTAAACATATGAAAACTGTTTATCATAATATTCTTTTTTTACATTTATCATATTTGTAACCCAATACTTCAATATTTTTTCGTTTATGACCTCTATATTGGAGTGAAAAAATCAAATTTAAAAAAAAAAAGCTAGAAAAATTATTCCAATTTATCATTATTTCTCTTTTTATTTTTTTTTTAAGAAATATATCATATTTAATATACAAACAGTAAAAACACAGTTTGTAGCTTCTTCAATTTTATATTTACGAAGTAGTTAGAAATCGCGTTAATTTTCCTAAAGACATCAACTATTTTCTTCCTAAAAATTTTAATTTGTAAAAGAGTCGACATATAACCGGAATCCTTACATATTTAGGCTAAATTGGGCCTGTTAAGATATGTATTTTCAATATTTCTGAGTTGAAGTTGACGAAAAAAACTAGAAAACCATCATATTTAGAAGTTGCCATATGCTCCCGCTATACGGACTTCAAAAAATCCACAACTAAAGGAAAAATTGAGAAAACTGCCTTTATACCCAAAAAAAAAAAAACACAATTTGGAAACCGGCTAATGTTAAGAAGTTAGCGGAATCTGAAAATGAACGTTCATTCGTTTCAATCAATATGGCTATGTGTGTATGTATATTCTTGGCGGTGGAAATATTTGCTGAACCTTTAGCGCTTAGGTGTAGCATTTGACATGGTATATTTATGTGTACCAATATCGCATGTATAATGGTTTCGCGCGGGACGCTTGCGTTCCATGGTTCGAGCCCATTTTCAGACACACAATTTTGTTTTCCTTTTTCATATTGACTATTTTCTTTTGCATGGAAATTACTAAAATGTATCATAACACATACAGTACATTCTTATATATGTAGTTTTATACATTTTTTTAAGGAATTTGCTTTTTCTTAATTGATATAGGACTAAGGGTAACCATAACACAATATGTAACCAATTTTGAGCGTCAACGTAGCGCTCCAAAAATTTAAGTATTGGTTAACTTTTTCGAGCTTATTATTATTTTTTAATCCAACCGTTGGTTTGGTAAGAAAAACAAGCGCGGGTATTCCCTTTTTTGCTATGTCTTCCCCGAATTATTATGTAAAATATTGTTGCCGGTGTTGCGGGCATATATATGTATGTAGTTGGTCATGAACGCATTCATACTTAGATGGATTTATGTACATATGTTAATTCTGTACAACAGTACTAATTAAATCTAAATGACTAAAAGGAAGTCATGTAAATAAATATAACGAATTATATCACTAAAATTATGTTCATTACCGTATTTTTTTTTTTCAAATTTGGGAAACCTTTGGAAAAGTAAATATTTCGGAAAAGTAAAATACCCTTGGGACCTTTTGGTTAACTTTTTCGAGATTCTACTGTATATCTAAATTGTTGA
Source organism: Sphenella marginata (assembly GCA_951509765.1). NCBI lineage: Eukaryota > Metazoa > Arthropoda > Insecta > Diptera > Tephritidae > Sphenella > Sphenella marginata. The sequence continues at coordinate 45,758,695 of OX608078.1, forward strand.
GCAAAAAACCCTAAAAAATCCAACATGGAAACAGGCCGGTTCATATTGAGAACTTCAAAATAAACTCCAAATTCACTTTTAATAAAAAATATGTATATTTGGCGGTTTTGATGAGTTTACACCACAGAACTCGGTAGAAATGAACGATTGAATTATCACATAAACTTTAATAAGCTATTTGACCATACACTTTAACGGAATTGATTATTTCATAAAAATTTAATTAGTTGTAATCAGCAAGCACGTTCGATCAGCAGCGATGTCCGGAAGTAGGAGAAGGATGAAAAGTTGTAGCGCTGCCAGGTCAACATTTTTATTTTCCACTGGAACATTTTTGCAAGGTTGCAATAATCTCGTAGTAGTCGAAGTGCTGCCACAATACTACCCGTCTAGACGAAACTACCGGTATCGTAAGGGGATCTTAACATGCCTACCGCACCGCGTAGTTTTCGTCGATGTGTTCGTTGTATCATGTTCGAGAGGAACGTGACTTGTCGTAGGGATCGGCTCCGAAGGTTCTTCTACTTGTATGCCATCTCTTGCCATAGAGATAGGCTCGGGTGAATTCGTGGATGATTCCTGCTCATGGGTATGGCTTGAGTTATCATAGTCGTCGCTCGCTAAGAATTCGGGCTTCAGGCGATCATTGCTGTGTCGTCCTCGTATAACCAGTTTATAAAACTTTGGGGATCTCTTAATGACTTTGAATGGTCCATCGTACGGATGCGTTAGTGATGGGCGGATCGAGTCATTGCGAACGAAGACGTGAGATGCAGTATGTAATGCTGGGGACACAAAGATTTTAGGCGACGAATGATAAGTTGTAGTTGTTGGACGGATTTTTTGCACTGATGACCGAAATTCTGATACCATATCCTGAGTAACTTCTCTCGAATTAGTTGGTTGAAAAAACTCGCCTGGGAGTCGTAGCGATGAACCATACACAAGCGTAGCAGGGCTTGCGTGTATATCGGGCTTGTATACTGCACGAAGGCCAAGTAGAATCGCTGGCAAATGATGTACCCATTTGTTCGGATCATGACATAGAATGGCAGCTTTAAAACTTCGGTGCCATCTTTCAATAATGCCGTTCGACTGCGGATGGTATGGTGTTGTTGTAAGATGAACGGTGCCAATCGTACTCATCAGCTCGGTAAAAACGGCAGATTCGAACTGTCTTCCACGATCTGAAGTGATTCATGCTGGAACGCCAAATCGTGAGATCCAATAAGAAATGAGCGCTTTTGAAACAGACTCGGCGGACATGTCTGGTATCGGTGCTGCTTCTGGCCAGCGAGTGAAGCGGTCGATCATTGTTAGGCAATAGCGCTGTCCTTCGCATAGAGGGAACGGGCCAACAATGTCGATATTTATATGTGCAAAACGCTCTTGTGGCGGTACGTAGCACGCTGGTGCAGAAGTCGTGTGTCGATGGACTTTTGATCGTTGGCATGACTCACAGTTTCGAACAAATATTGCTGTATCTCTCTTTATTCCTGGCCAAACAAACCTTTGCGTCATAAGATTGGTGGTTGCGCGAACGCCTGGGTGTGATAAGATGTGAATCTTTGCCAGCAATGGCGTGCGAAATTCGGGAGGTATGTACGGGCGGATATTCGACGTTGAGGTATCACATACAAGTTTTGCCGTGCTGTTGGGAATATCAAAATACTTTAGTTTAAGTGAATTAATATTCATAAAGCAGCGTTTGTAAATGTGAATCAGCTTTCTGCGCTGCTGCAACCTTCACGTAGTCAATTGCCTGGTCGATTGATTGCATGCGTGAGAGCAAGTCTGCTGTCGAGTTTTCAGAGCCGGGTATATGTCGGATGTCTGTCGTAAATTGACCGATGAAGTCCAATTGCCTTACTCGACGTGGTGAAGCTTTTTCTACCTTTTGACGGAAAGCATATACTAGCGGGCGATGATCAGTGACGATATGGCATGTGCGACCTTCCATCATGTGCCGGAAATGACACATACCTTGATATGCTGCGGTCAGCTCGCTATCGTATGTAGAATAAAAACCGTGGGGCTGAAAATCCCCGTTTATGACTTGATGCAATGCGGCTCCAACCGCTGTGTCGGATGCATCGACGTAGAGTGCTAAGTCCGCGCTGGACGACGGGTGAACTAAGAGTGTCGCATTTGACAATTCAGATTTGCAACGATGAAAGGCAGCCTCTGCTTCACTATTCCACTTGATAGTCGTGCGGTCGTTTTTCTTATTGCCGTTAATAAGTTTTTGTAGATGTGACTGATATTCAATGGCATTCGGCAAAAATTTGCGATAAAAGTTAACCATTGCGATGAAGCTTTTAAGCTCTTTTGCAATTGTTGGCTTCGGATAGTCGCGAATCGCTTGTACGCGCTCGGGTAGAGGACGGATGCCTTTAGCGTCGACGAGATGGCCCAAAAACTTTAATTCTTTCTTACCAAATTCACACTTTGAAACGTTTATTGCCAAGTTGTTTTCCCTAAGGCGTTTGAAAACTTCTCGTAAATCTTGTTTATTCTGTTCAACCGAGGACGATGCGATACATATGTCGTCGATGTATGGAAACACGTAGTCTAGGCCACGCAGGACTTCGTTTATCAACCGCTGAAACGTCTGCGCAGCGTTGCAGAGTCCGAAGGTCATATGGTTCAATTATACTTGCATGAGAGTGCATAGCATACCAATACATAGCATGCAAAAGAAAATTCTGATTATACTTCGCATAGCGCACAGTCCTTCAAAATCAGCTGTTCGCGAAACTGACAATTCACACATGTTTGGCGCGTTTAAGAAATTTGTCATGTTTTCAATTAATTTTTATTAAAAAGAAATTAATATTAACTATTGGGTGCGTAATTGCAATTAAAATTGTTTCATATTAAAATAAACATAATACAAGTAAGTAGCAATCAGCAAATACGCTTGAACTTAGTAAAAGAAACTTCTCCTTTTACAAATTTAGCGTCATTACAATGGAAAGTTTAGAAGATGATTTCTTCGATTTAATGTTTCTAAACATTTGCCGCCTTCGAAGACAGTCCAGAAAACCACGCCGCAATCGTCGATGGGCAGTTCATCCAGTAAACAGGGATCGTCTCGCAAATGGATATTTCCAAAAGGTATTTTTAAAATCCAAATCCCACGATAGCAAACTTTTTGACTTGACGCGAATGACCCGTCCAATCTACGACCTGTTGTTAAATCTACTGCGCCCGTTCTTGGATAGATCTAAGGGGCAAATCAGGTCAGAAGAGCGACTTGTGATAACATTAATGTGAGTTAAACTGCTTCACATTTCTACAATTACTATTAACTTTAATCTCATTATTTTCAGGTATCTAGCTCATGGAACGCCTCTCGAAATAATCGCTTCTATGCATAAATTAGGGAAAACGACGGTCCGCAATATTATTTTAGATACATGTGAAGTATTGTGGACAGCTTTGTCCCCTACTTATCTAAGTGAGCGGTGGCGCGAACTAAAGTCAGTGGAATTAACGTCAGTGACGTTAATTCGCACCCCAAAAGCGAATTAATGTCAGTGACATTAAGACGCATGCCAAAAGCGAACTAAGGTCAATATTTTTAGTGAACTAACGTCATTGACATTAATTCGCATTAAGAAAGCGAACTAAAGTCAGTACATTTTTTTTATATTCCAAATTTTCATTTTTCATTATCACCTTCGACTTATGATCATTATATCATGAATCTGGGATTTAAAAAATGAATCTGGGATTGACTTAGGTCAGATCCCCAATTCGGGGCGTGATCCATGGTATTTATGTGCAGAACTCCTTTCCGCATTGGCGGCCTTCGGCCGTGCTTCAAAAAATAACCCTGGGCTACGCCATTCCAACTCCGGGTGGTTGCCATTCCGCGTGCCACTCTTTTCTCACAGGGTAATGTGATTACAACAACCACATGAAAATAACAGAAAATTCTGAACTTTAACTGCAAATATCTCGCAAACTACTAAAAATATTGGTTCAGCGGAGTTATGTTCATGCTCCTGGGACCAAAGCGCGTCTCCTGACACATATCTCAACATTTTTGGTTGTGTATTAGCGCTCGCTACCCCACGTAAACGATTACCCACGTCTAGATTTAGAATCTGAAATGAGATTTTTTACAACCGTTCAAAAGTTATTTGCAGTTAAAGTTCACAATTTTCTGTCATTTTCATGTGGTTGTTGTAATGGCACATTAGGCTAAGCCAAAAAAGTGTGAAAGTGGGAAACGTGGCACTCGGAAGGACATCACCGTGGCGGTAGCCACGGCTATGGCACACACCCGGAGTTGGAATGGCGGAGCCCAGGGTTATTTTTTGAAGGGCGGCCGAAGGCCGCCAATTCGGAAAGGAATTCTGCACATAAATACCATGGATCACGCCCCGAATTGGGGTCTGACCTAAGTCAAATTTTCGCCTGCGGCGCTCCTTCGTCGAATCTCAAACCCAAATGCCTCAATGACATTAATTCGCATGTCCAAAGCGAAATAAAGTCAAAATATTATACGAATTAACGGCACTGACTTTAATTCGTTTTTGGTCATGCGTCTTAATGTCACTGACATCAATTCGCTTTTTGGGTGCGAATTAACGTCACTGACGTTAATTCCACTGACGTTAGTTCGCGCCACCAAGTGAGCCAACTTTAACGCAATACACCGAGATAGCGGAAGACTTTCTAAAGTTGTGGAATATGCCAAACTGCGTTGGGGCGATTGATGGCAAGCATATTTCCATAACCTGTCCTAGAAACTCTGGTTCTCTGTACTTCAACTACAAAAAGTTTTATAGCATAGTTTTAATGGCGACCTGTGATGCAAAATACACTTTTACATCTGCCAGCATTGGCAGCTATGGGGGGCAATCTGATGGAGGTAACTAACTGAATAATATATGAAGATAATGCGACTTTATTAATTCCTCTTATATTTATAGGTGTTTTCCGACAAACTCCTTTTGGAAGGGACCTTATCAGTAACAGTTTGCCACTTCCACGTAGCGCTCCGTTGTGGAGAGGGTCTGACGCTGATTTTCCATTTTTCTTTGTTGGCGATGCAGCATTCCCGCTGAGAGAAAATTTAATGCGGCCATACCCTGGTTCATTTTTGCCCCGAATAAAATCTGTTTTCAATTATCGGCTGTCAAGAGCCCGTCGAGTCATCGAAATAGTTTCGGCATTTTAACTGCCCGTTGGCGTGTTCTTCGAAAAACAATAGACTTTTGGCCAGAAAATTGTGAGAAAATAGTTTTAGCATGTTTAGTTCTGCACAATTTTATTATGCTAAACGATCACAAACGTTGGTATTGCCATGAAAGCTACGTGGATAGGGATGACACAGTGCAAGGGGCAGGAAATGGTGAGTGGCGCAATGACATGGAGGATGATGGAGGTCCATTGCCATCCATAAACTCATATCGACGCAATGCAAGTGCGGAGGCATTTCGCTTAAGAGACCGACCTACAAACTATTTTATGAACGTTTCGTTTCAATAGTCGCTGAAATTCATTGTTGAGGGATCAGATTAATAATGTGTGTGTAAGTTAATTAATAACATTTTTATTGTGAGATTTATATAATAATGTACTTTAATTTTTAATTAAGGTTTCCAATGGACTTGATCTGCTGTTCGTTTTACACACATTGTGCCCTCCTAACCTTTCCAACAATGCAACTTCTAGAATAAGAGAAATAACCGGAATTAAAAAGCTATAAAATGAATTTTTCCACCTTGCTTCATTGAAGTATTTTTTTTTTATAAACAAGTAACATTATTTATTGCAAAAAAAAAGTAATAAAATTCAGTTTTTAATAAAACTAAGTTTCATCATATATATATATACAGCTGCGGTCAAAATAATCGCACTGAAATTAGATTTGATATCGCTCGATGATACAAGAAGCTGTGTTTTTAATAATTTTCATTTTTAGTATAGCGAATTCTACAACCGAAACTACAGAAAAAGAAATTTAAAAGCTTAAACAAAGTTCGGGATACTTAATTTAACTTTAAATAAAATGCATCAAAATTTGAAACTTTTTTGTCAGAATTTCCAGACAATTTTTGAGTATGCGGTTTTATAGCCCATTCAATTTTACTCTAACAATGTGTAAGTTAAAAATTCCTAAAAATTTTCCCTGAATTTTCAGAATTTTTTTGTCAAGGGTGTTGAGTACTTTCTTCCATACAACGCAGTTTTTGAAACTAGAAGAATTTTCATCAAAATTTAAAGAAAAAATTACTAAGAATTTTCGGAGTATGCAGTTTTGTAATTCATTTAATTTTAGTATAACAACATACTAATCTCAAATCGCTAACTAAATTACCTGATTTTTGGCAAATTTTTTTCTAAGCCTAACTCCGAATTTTTTCTATATAATAAAATTGAGCTTATAAATTTTAGGAAAAAAAATTGTAGTCAGATACTTTAGATAGCGACTTGCATGCGTGCATAATACTTTATAACATTTTATAATAATTTATAATATTGGTTATTAAAAAAATAAATAAGGCACACGTTAATCAACATTTTGCTTTTTGATTAGTTTTAATTTCAAACAGAATGCTAGTATTCCCGTCATATTTATAGAAGCAATGAATTTTCCAACATTATTACAGTATTTGTTTTTTACTTTTTTAGTTTACTTGCACTGTATTGTTCTCAAACATTGAAAAATTAAAATGCAGTTCTGTAGCTCATTTAGAGCCGTTTTCTCATGTAAAAAATAAAATAAAAGATTCAATGTATGCGTATGGAAAAGGTATGCGAAAAATTACCAATATTTATTTTCGGCATTTTATGTTTTAAAAAGCTTACGCCGTTTAGACTAAGATTACATTTTTTTGGTAACGAGTTTAGTAAATGTTATTTTTGAAAGTGTCATGAGTACATTTAGTATAGAAAATTAAATAAATAAAATAATAGTATAGAAAAATACCGGAATTCATCATAAAAGGTGTTAGGAGTGTATTGCATTATAAAATTTAACATATATATAGCGTAAAGAGCAAAACACACATTAATTAATATCTTCAATATATCGATATATAAAAAACTGGACTTGTGCCACTTTCAAAAATTACTGCTAATTTGTACTTCGGTTGTATTACACATTTTGGCTTTTTTGACAAAGAATAATATTAAAAATAAAGCTACTCTATATATTTTTAGTTCTGTTATCAAAGGACAACAAATATAAAAAAATTGTATTTCAAATACATTTGTACTTTGCGTAAAACATTTTGACTATGCTGGCATAGAATAATATTAAAAATAAAGAACTTCGTTCAAATTTATTTGCACATTTTGCGATTCATTCAAATGCAAATCATGCAACTTTGATAGGCCTTATAAGAAAAAATTTACAACTTTAAAGAAATGATATAAAGTTTTAAAAAAGTAAAATGAGTGCGGCTATAAATATGTGGTTAAGTATGTACAGAGGTTTTCAATTTTATACCTATTAATATGAACATGAGTGAATATTTAAGTCGAAAAAACTTTTATAAGTTTATAAGAATGTCTAGACTTCAAAACTAAGTTAAGGTGTTTATAAATACACATGACGTATGTATGTTTTAGGGGTGCAGTGAAATAACGCCCAAGGAAATAACGCCCATGGACGTTATTTCCCATTCAAAAAGGAAATAACGCCCATGGGCCTTATTTCCTTTTTAAATGGAAATATCGCCCATCTGCAAAAAGAAATAAAGCCCATGGCTCTTATTTCCTTTTTAAAAGAGAAATAACGCCCATAGGATTTTACGCGAGCAACACGAATTGTTGATTAGCATTTTTTCACAAATTACCCTGTGAGAAAAGAGTGGGAAACGTGGCACGCGGAAAGACATCACCGTGGCGGTAGCCACGGCTATGGCACACACCCGGAGTTGGAATGGCGTAGCCCAGGGTTATTTTTTAAAGCGCGGCCGAAGGCCGCCTACGTGGAAAGGTGCCCTGCACATAAAAAACGTGGATTCTGACCCGGGTCAATTTTCGGTTTTTCACTAATAACTTTTCACAGAAACAAAATATTGCTTTTCCCCCTTCGGATTATAGTTACGGAGGCCCGATCCACGATTTTTAAGTGCAGAACACCTTTCCGCGTAGGCGGCCTTCGGCCGCGCTTCAAAAAATAACCCTGGGCTACGCCATTCCAACTCCGGGTGTGTGCCATAGCCGTGGCTACCGCCACGGTGATGTCCTTCCGCGTGCCACGTTTCCCACTTTGGTTAACGTGAAATTTGTGTGTAACTATTCAATAAAATACAAAAAGAATTAGAATATTATTGTTTCATTAAAAAAATGAAAGAGCAATAAGGCCTTTAAGACTTTATTTCTCTTTCGTAGTGTAATAAAGCCTTTTTTTAAATAAAGGCCTTATTTCACTTTCAATAGTGTAATAAGGCCTTAAAGGGCTTATTTCACAAGGCGCTGTTGCACCCCGCCTTATAAAAAACATAACAAATATGTTAAAATTTATTGAAATAAAGAAAACCATATACTTAATTCTTGAATCAGCTTGTTTTAATTCGTTTGTAACGTCCGTGGGCTTTATTTCTCTTCGAAAAAGGAAATAACACCCATCAGCAAAAGGTGATAACACCCATGGGCTTTATTTCCTTTTTAAAAAGGAAATAAGGCCCATGGGCGTATTTTCCTTTTTGAGTGGGAAATAACGCCCATGGGCGTTATTTCCTTGAGCGTTATTTCACTGCACCTGTTTTAGGTACTATAATGAAAGAAGAAAAAAAAATATTTAAAAAAAAAAATTATATTGCATAAAGTCGACTCAGGTAGCCTTGGTATGCGACCACAGATACTGATGAAGGTTGGGGTGTGTTAGAGATATTTTATTGTGAATATGAGTTCTGTAAAGAAAATATATATAGTCAATATATGTCAATTTTAGTGAGAAATATAACTTTTGTTAATAACCTCAGGCTCATATTTTATAGTCATAACGATGTTGGTCACCGATTGGATGGCTTTCATCTGTTTTTTTTTCAGTCATTTCCCCTATGATGGACGTTATCATCTGTCCAAATCCGCGAACTGTATCATTTGCCGTTTTCCCCATACGTTCTTTATACATTTCTTTATACATCTGGATCACCTCCCGAAACTCCCCATCTCCGTCGTTATCGACGAGTGATGTTTTTCTCGATCTTTTAGGGGTCGGGGAAGGCGTTGCAACTAGTTCCGGAGTCGGAGTCGGGGAGGGCATTGCGGTCGGTGCCGGGGTAGGTTGGGAACAATCCATTTCTTGCGTTAAGTCGAAACACTCCATAAAACTGGGTGAGGCCATGACAGGAGGCGTGCTTGGGGAACTTTTATTTGTGCTCAAAATGTTGCTAGTACTTCGAACGCTGCGAAAGAAATTACAAAACTTGTAAGTTATCGATAAGTAAACATTTAATTGGTCTAAAGTGCCCTTCTCTCTTCATAGCACATCCAGTGGAAAAGTGGGTAATGCATTAGCTTTTTCGTCAATGAAAAGATCTATGAAACAGTTATCTATGAAAAGATTTTAAAAAAGCAAGCGAATTTAAAAAAGGTTAGTTTTTCTACAGCGATGTCATAGGAAAGTAATGTGTATTTGACATAGATACCTTAAAACATACATTACCTTTTCTAAATTCGCTTGCTTTTTTAAGATCTTTTCATAGATAACTGGGTAATGGTGCAGTTTAGAAAAAAACAAAAATCTCATTTCAGATTCTAAATCTAGACGTGAATACGCGTCTTTTGACACCCCACTCGGCTTTTTTGGTCTAGTTTTAGGTGGGCCCTAAACTGCACCAGTACCGATAACTGTTTCATAGATCTTTTCATTGGCCAAAATGCATTACCTTTTCCCACTGGGCTTTATCCATGCTATTTTAAGGTGAAGGATGTTCTGCGGGCTAAAAAATATATGTGCTGGATAGATCATGTATTCCATTATTGTACTCATTAGCTGATTGAACGGACCACCAGATATTTTTGGTTGAGTACTATCAGGTACGTGCTGTTGTACAGAATTACCAAATGGACAACCATTAACTGTACCAACAGTCAATCCCAGAAACTCCTTGGCAAATTACATAACATCATGTTTCTCGAAATGTCTTAACATTTTTAATTTAACTTTCAAATTTCACTTGAAAAAAATACAAAATAGATTTGTTTTCGGACTATTGATATTGAAGTCAAAGTGCGTCTGACACCTTTTTCGACATTGCTGTATCTCTCTTAGCAGATGCGCCCTAACAAAAAGAACTACCCATCTACTTTTGCATCTATGTGCTCCAAAAATTCACTTTGCAAAAAAAACTTACGTATATACTAAAATACTCACGGCCTGGACTTCACAAACTGTTTTAAGAAGCTCATGTTTGTAAATAATGGCCAACATTCATTGACCGCCGCAGCACTTCCCGAGGGTGCGTCCTGCTTTCGCAACTCTCGTGAAAACCTTTCCCGCAGAGACTGCCACCGCTTTGTACACTCATTCACTATTAAAGACAAACATGTTTATAATATTAACACATTTTTAAACATATTACACAAACCTGTGGCCCCCAATTCCGCCGCCACTTCCTTCCAAGCTGCTTCTTTGCGATCCGAAATTCTGTATCCAATAAGGCTTTTGTTGTAGATCAATTCACGGGCTCGCACACACTCTATAAGCCTTTCGTCATCCATCACGGCTTACAAAACACTTTGAGATACTTTCTTTTAATTTTAGGCACAAGCAATTAAATTTTTGCAATTTCTTCGTGTTTTTGCTTTTTTTACCGCGCAAAAATTTGTCAAAACTTAAACGTCAAAAGCAAAAGTTTTGACAGTAGGTATGTTTAGTTACATAGAGATCTAAATTCAACAGACTTCTATGCCATGCTCTGGGTTGCCATGCGTTGTATAATCGAATACATGTAAAACCAATTTAACAGATATCGAAAATGACAGAACCCATGCAATGTATTGCCATGCTATGGAAGCATAACTGAGCCAATAAACTTACATTCGAACATCCCGAATGGCGTAGTGATAGCGGTCTTCAGTGAAAAATTAAAATGCAGTTCTGTAGCTCATTTAGAGCCGTTTTCTCATGTAAAAAATAAAATAAAAGATTCAATGTATGCGTATGGAAAAGGTATGCGAAAAATTACCAATATTTATTTTCGGCATTTTATGTTTTAAAAAGCTTACGCCGTTTAGACTAAGATTACATTTTTTAAAAAACTGGACTTGTGCCACTTTCAAAAATTACTGCTAATTTGTACTTCGGTTGTATTACACATTTTGGCTTTTTTGACAAAGAATAATATTAAAAATAACGCTACTCTATATATTTTTAGTTCTGTTATCAAAGGACAACAAATATAAAAAAATTGTATTTCAAATACATTTGTACTTTGCGTAAAACATTTTGACTATGCTGGCATAGAATAATATTAAAAATAAAGAACTTCGTTCAAATTTATTTGCACATTTTGCGATTCATTCAAATGCAAATCATGCAACTTTGATAGGCCTTATAAGAAAAAATTTACAACTTTAAAGAAATGATATACAGTTTTAAAAAAGTAAAATGAGTGCGGCTACTATAAATATGTTATATATTAAGTATGTACAGAGGTTTTCAATTTTATACCTATTAATATGAACATGAGTGAATATTTAAGTCGAAAAAACTTTTATAAGTTTATAAGAATGTCTAGACTTCAAAACTAAGTTAAGGTGCTTATAAATACACATGACGTATGTATGTTTTAGGGGTGCAGTGAAATAACGCCCAAGGAAATAACGCCCATGGACGTTATTTCCCATTCAAAAAGGAAATAACGCCCATGGGCCTTATTTCCTTTTTAAATGGAAATATCGCCCATCTGCAAAAAGAAATAAAGCCCATGGCTCTTATTTCCTTTTTAAAAGAGAAATAACGCCCATAGGATTTTATGCGAGCAACACGAATTGTTGATTAGCATTTTTTCACAAATTACCCTGTGAGAAAAGAGTGGGAAACGTGGCACGCGGAAAGACATCACCGTGGCGGTAGCCACGGCTATGGCACACACCCGGAGTTGGAATGGCGTAGCCCAGGGTTATTTTTTAAAGCGCGGCCGAAGGCCGCCTACGCGGAAAGGTGCCCTGCACATAAAAAACGTGGATTCTGACCCGGGTCAATTTTCGGTTTTTCACTAATAACTTTTCACAGAAACAAAATATTGCTTTTCCCCCTTCGGATTATAGTTACGGAGGCCCGATCCACGATTTTTAAGTGCAGAACACCTTTCCGCGTAGGCGGCCTTCGGCCGCGCTTCAAAAAATAACCCTGGGCTACGCCATTCCAACTCCGGGTGTGTGCCATAGCCGTGGCTACCGCCACGGTGATGTCCTTCCGCGTGCCACGTTTCCCACTTTGGTTAACGTGAAATTTGTGTGTAACTATTCAATAAAATACAAAAAGAATTAGAATATTATTGTTTCATTAAAAAAATGAAAGAGCAATAAGGCCTTTAAGACTTTATTTCTCTTTCGTAGTGTAATAAAGCCTTTTTTTAAATAAAGGCCTTATTTCACTTTCAATAGTGTAATAAGGCCTTAAAGGGCTTATTTCACAAGGCGCTGTTGCACCCCGCCTTATAAAAAACATAACAAATATGTTAAAATTTATTGAAATAAAGAAAACCATATACTTAATTCTTGAATCAGCTTGTTTTAATTCGTTTGTAACGTCCGTGGGCTTTATTTCTCTTCGAAAAAGGAAATAACACCCATCAGCAAAAGGTGATAACACCCATGGGCTTTATTTCCTTTTTAAAAAGGAAATAAGGCCCATGGGCGTATTTTCCTTTTTGAGTGGGAAATAACGCCCATGGGCGTTATTTCCTTGGGCGTTATTTCACTGCACCTGTTTTAGGTACTATAATGAAAGAAGAAAAAAAAATATTTAAAAAAAAAAATTATATTGCATAAAGTCGACTCAGGTAGCCTTGGTATGCGACCACAGATACTGATGAAGGTTGGGGTGTGTTAGAGATATTTTATTGTGAATATGAGTTCTGTAAAGAAAATATATATAGTCAATATATGTCAATTTTAGTGAGAAATATAACTTTTGTTAATAACCTCAGGCTCATATTTTATAGTCATAACGATGTTGGTCACCGATTGGATGGCTTTCATCTGTTTTTTTTTCAGTCATTTCCCCTATGATGGACGTTATCATCTGTCCAAATCCGCGAACTGTATCATTTGCCGTTTTCCCCATACGTTCTTTATACATTTCTTTATACATCTGGATCACCTCCCGAAACTCCCCATCTCCGTCGTTATCGACGAGTGATGTTTTTCTCGATCTTTTAGGGGTCGGGGAAGGCGTTGCAACTAGTTCCGGAGTCGGAGTCGGGGAGGGCATTGCGGTCGGTGCCGGGGTAGGTTGGGAACAATCCATTTCTTGCGTTAAGTCGAAACACTCCATAAAACTGGGTGAGGCCATGACAGGAGGCGTGCTTGGGGAACTTTTATTTGTGCTCAAAATGTTGCTAGTACTTCGAACGCTGCGAAAGAAATTACAAAACTTGTAAGTTATCGATAAGTAAACATTTAATTGGTCTAAAGTGCCCTTCTCTCTTCATAGCACATCCAGTGGAAAAGTGGGTAATGCATTAGCTTTTTCGTCAATGAAAAGATCTATGAAACAGTTATCTATGAAAAGATTTTAAAAAAGCAAGCGAATTTAAAAAAGGTTAGTTTTTCTACAGCGATGTCATAGGAAAGTAATGTGTATTTGACATAGATACCTTAAAACATACATTACCTTTTCTAAATTCGCTTGCTTTTTTAAGATCTTTTCATAGATAACTGGGTAATGGTGCAGTTTAGAAAAAAACAAAAATCTCATTTCAGATTCTAAATCTAGACGTGAATACGCGTCTTTTGACACCCCACTCGGCTTTTTTGGTCTAGTTTTAGGTGGGCCCTAAACTGCACCAGTACCGATAACTGTTTCATAGATCTTTTCATTGGCCAAAATGCATTACCTTTTCCCACTGGGCTTTATCCATGCTATTTTAAGGTGAAGGATGTTCTGCGGGCTAAAAAATATATGTGCTGGATAGATCATGTATTCCATTATTGTACTCATTAGCTGATTGAACGGACCACCAGATATTTTTGGTTGAGTACTATCAGGTACGTGCTGTTGTACAGAATTACCAAATGGACTACCATTAACTGTACCAACAGTCAATCCCAGAAACTCCTTGGCAAATTACATAACATCATGTTTCTCGAAATGTCTTAACATTTTTAATTTAACTTTCAAATTTCACTTGAAAAAAATACAAAATAGATTTGTTTTCGGACTATTGATATTGAAGTCAAAGTGCGTCTGACACCTTTTTCGACATTGCTGTATCTCTCTTAGCAGATGCGCCCTAACAAAAAGAACTACCCATCTACTTTTGCATCTATGTGCTCCAAAAATTCACTTTGCAAAAAAAACTTACGTATATACTAAAATACTCACGGCCTGGACTTCACAAACTGTTTTAAGAAGCTCATGTTTGTAAATAATGGCCAACATTCATTGACCGCCGCAGCACTTCCCGAGGGTGCGTCCTGCTTTCGCAACTCTCGTGAAAACCTTTCCCGCAGAGACTGCCACCGCTTTGTACACTCATTCACTATTAAAGACAAACATGTTTATAATATTAACACATTTTTAAACATATTACACAAACCTGTGGCCCCCAATTCCGCCGCCACTTCCTTCCAAGCTGCTTCTTTGCGATCCGAAATTCTGTATCCAATAAGGCTTTTGTTGTAGATCAATTCACGGGCTCGCACACACTCTATAAGCCTTTCGTCATCCATCACGGCTTACAAAACACTTTGAGATACTTTCTTTTAATTTTAGGCACAAGCAATTAAATTTTTGCAATTACTTCGTGTTTTTGCTTTTTTTACCGCGCAAAAATTTGTCAAAACTTAAACGTCAAAAGCAAAAGTTTTGACAGTAGGTATGTTTAGTTACATAGAGATCTAAATTCAACAGACTTCTATGCCATGCTCTGGGTTGCCATGCGTTGTATAATCGAATACATGTAAAACCAATTTAACAGATATCGAAAATGACAGAACCCATGCAATGTATTGCCATGCTATGGAAGCATAACTGAGCCAATAAACTTACATTCGAACATCCCGAATGGCGTAGTGATAGCGGTCTTCAGTGAAAAATTAAAATGCAGTTCTGTAGCTCATTTAGAGCCGTTTTCTCATGTAAAAAATAAAATAAAAGATTCAATGTATGCGTATGGAAAAGGTATGCGAAAAATTACCAATATTTATTTTCGGCATTTTATGTTTTAAAAAGCTTACGCCGTTTAGACTAAGATTACATTTTTTTGGTAACGAGTTTAGTAAATGTTATTTTTGAAAGTGTCATGAGTACATTTAGTATAGAAAATTAAATAAATAAAATAATAGTATAGCAAAATACCGGAATTCATCATAAAAGGTGTTAGGAGTGTATTGCATTATAAAATTTAACATATATATAGCGTAAAGAGCAAAACACACATTAATTAATATCTTCAATATATCGATATATAAAAAACTGGGCTTGTGCCACTTTCAAAAATTACTGCTAATTTGTACTTCGGTTGTATTACACATTTTGGCTTTTTTGACAAAGAATAATATTAAAAATAACGCTACTCTATATATTTTTAGTTCTGTTATCAAAGGACAACAAATATAAAAAAATTGTATTTCAAATACATTTGTACTTTGCGTAAAACATTTTGACTATGCTGGCATAGAATAATATTAAAAATAAAGAACTTCGTTAAAATTTATTTGCACATTTTGCGATTCATTCAAATGCAAATCATGCAACTTTGATAGGCCTTATAAGAAAAAATTTACAACTTTAAAGAAATGATATACAGTTTTAAAAAAGTAAAATGAGTGCGGCTACTATAAATATGTTATATATTAAGTATGTACAGAGGTTTTCAATTTTATACCTATTAATATGAACATGAGTGAATATTTAAGTCGAAAAAACTTTTATAAGTTTATAAGAATGTCTAGACTTCAAAACTAAGTTAAGGTGCTTATAAATACACATGACGTATGTATGTTTTAGGGGTGCAGTGAAATAACGCCCAAGGAAATAACGCCCATGGACGTTATTTCCCATTCAAAAAGGAAATAACGCCCATGGGCCTTATTTCCTTTTTAAATGGAAATATCGCCCATCTGCAAAAAGAAATAAAGCCCATGGCTCTTATTTCCTTTTTAAAAGAGAAATAACGCCCATAGGATTTTACGCGAGCAACACGAATTGTTGATTAGCATTTTTTCACAAATTACCCTGTGAGAAAAGAGTGGGAAACGTGGCACGCGGAAAGACATCACCGTGGCGGTAGCCACGGCTATGGCACACACCCGGAGTTGGAATGGCGTAGCCCAGGGTTATTTTTTAAAGCGCGGCCGAAGGCCGCCTACGCGGAAAGGTGCCCTGCACATAAAAAACGTGGATTCTGACCCGGGTCAATTTTCGGTTTTTCACTAATAACTTTTCACAGAAACAAAATATTGCTTTTCCCCCTTCGGATTATAGTTACGGAGGCCCGATCCACGATTTTTAAGTGCAGAACACCTTTCCGCGTAGGCGGCCTTCGGCCGCGCTTCAAAAAATAACCCTGGGCTACGCCATTCCAACTCCGGGTGTGTGCCATAGCCGTGGCTACCGCCACGGTGATGTCCTTCCGCGTGCCACGTTTCCCACTTTGGTTAACGTGAAATTTGTGTGTAACTATTCAATAAAATACAAAAAGAATTAGAATATTATTGTTTCATTAAAAAAATGAAAGAGCAATAAGGCCTTTAAGACTTTATTTCTCTTTCGTAGTGTAATAAAGCCTTTTTTTAAATAAAGGCCTTATTTCACTTTCAATAGTGTAATAAGGCCTTAAATGGCTTATTTCACAAGGCGCTATTGCACCCCGCCTTATAAAAAACATAACAAATATGTTAAAATAAAACGCCCATGGGCGTTATTTCCTTGGGCGTTATTTCACTGCACCTGTTTTAGGTACTATAATGAAAGAAGAAAAAAAAATATTTAAAAAAAAAATTATATTGCATAAAGTCGACTCAGGTAGCCTTGGTATGCGACCACAGATACTGATGAAGGTTGGGGTGTGTTAGAGATATTTTATTGTGAATATGAGTTCTGTAAAGAAAATATATATAGTCAATATATGTCAATTTTAGTGAGAAATATAACTTTTGTTAATAACCTCAGGCTCATATTTTATAGTCATAACGATGTTGGTCACCGATTGGATGGCTTTCATCTGTTTTTTTTTCAGTCATTTCCCCTATGATGGACGTTATCATCTGTCCAAATCCGCGAACTGTATCATTTGCCGTTTTCCCCATACGTTCTTTATACATTTCTTTATACATCTGGATCACCTCCCGAAACTCCCCATCTCCGTCGTTATCGACGAGTGATGTTTTTCTCGATCTTTTAGGGGTCGGGGAAGGCGTTGCAACTAGTTCTGGAGTCGGAGTCGGGGAGGGCATTGCGGTCGGTGCCGGGGTAGGTTGGGAACAATCCATTTCTTGCGTTAAGTCGAAACACTCCATAAAACTGGGTGAGGCCATGACAGGAGGCGTGCTTGGGGAACTTTTATTTGTGCTCAAAATGTTGCTAGTACTTCGAACGCTGCGAAAGAAATTACAAAACTTGTAAGTTATCGATAAGTAAACATTTAATTGGTCTAAAGTGCCCTTCTCTCTTCATAGCACATCCAGTGGAAAAGTGGGTAATGCATTAGCTTTTTCGTCAATGAAAAGATCTATGAAACAGTTATCTATGAAAAGATTTTAAAAAAGCAAGCGAATTTAAAAAAGGTTAGTTTTTCTACAGTGATGTCATAGGAAAGTAATGTGTATTTGACATAGATACCTTAAAACATACATTACCTTTTCTAAATTCGCTTGCTTTTTTAAGATCTTTTCATAGATAACTGGGTAATGGTGCAGTTTAGAAAAAAACAAAAATCTCATTTCAGATTCTAAATCTAGACGTGAATACGCGTCTTTTGACACCCCACTCGGCTTTTTTGGTCTAGTTTTGGGTGGGCCCTAAACTGCACCAGTACCGATAACTGTTTCATAGATCTTTTCATTGGCCAAAATGCATTACCTTTTCCCACTGGGCTTTATCCATGCTATTTTAAGGTGAAGGATGTTCTGCGGGCTAAAAAATATATGTGCTGGATAGATCATGTATTCCATTATTGTACTCATTAGCTGATTGAACGGACCACCAGATATTTTTGGTTGAGTACTATCAGGTACGTGCTGTTGTACAGAATTACCAAATGGACAACCATTAACTGTACCAACAGTCAATCCCAGAAACTCCTTGGCAAATTACATAACATCATGTTTCTCGAAATGTCTTAACATTTTTAATTTAACTTTCAAATTTCACTTGAAAAAAATACAAAATAGATTTGTTTTCGGACTATTGATATTGAAGTCAAAGTGCGTCTGACACCTTTTTCGACATTGCTGTATCTCTCTTAGCAGATGCGCCCTAACAAAAAGAACTACCCATCTACTTTTGCATCTATGTGCTCCAAAAATTCACTTTGCAAAAAAAACTTACGTATATACTAAAATACTCACGGCCTGGACTTCACAAACTGTTTTAAGAAGCTCATGTTTGTAAATAATGGCCAACATTCATTGACCGCCGCAGCACTTCCCGAGGGTGCGTCCTGCTTTCGCAACTCTCGTGAAAACCTTTCCCGCAGAGACTGCCACCGCTTTGTACACTCATTCACTATTAAAGACAAACATGTTTATAATATTAACACATTTTTAAACATATTACACAAACCTGTGGCCCCCAATTCCGCCGCCACTTCCTTCCAAGCTGCTTCTTTGCGATCCGAAATTCTGTATCCAATAAGGCTTTTGTTGTAGATCAATTCACGGGCTCGCACACACTCTATAAGCCTTTCATCATCCATCACGGCTTACAAAACACTTTGAGATACTTTCTTTTAATTTTAGGCACAAGCAATTAAATTTTTGCAATTTCTTCGTGTTTTTGCTTTTTTTACCGCGCAAAAATTTGTCAAAACTTAAACGTCAAAAGCAAAAGTTTTGACAGTAGGTATGTTTAGTTACATAGAGATCTAAATTCAACAGACTTCTATGCCATGCTCTGGGTTGCCATGCGTTGTATAATCGAATACATGTAAAACCAATTTAACAGATATCGAAAATGACAGAACCCATGCAATGTATTGCCATGCTATGGAAGCATAACTGAGCCAATAAACTTAAATTCGAACATCCCGAATGGCGTAGTGATAGCGGTCTTCAGTACATCATCCTCGTGAATGGGAACTTGGTGGAATGCACGTTGGAGGTCAATCTTCGAGAAAACTGTCTTACCTCGTAAGTGGCACGTGAAATCGGTTAAGAATGGCAATGGATACCTGTCCGGTAACGTTTGAGCATTAAGCGCGCCGTAATCACCGCAAGGCCTCCACGTACCATCACACTTTCGCACCATGTGGAGCGGACTCGACCAGTTGCTACTTGATGGTTGACAAATGCCTGCCTTAAGCAGGAAGTTGAACTCGTTGCGTGCGGCAGCGAGCTTCTCGGGAGCAAGCCGTCGCGGTCGTGCAAAGACTGGCTGGCCTGTTGTTATGATGCGATGGACGATCGTTGATTTTGTTAAGGAGCCGTGAGGTGCCAGCTTCGTAATTTGCGTTGAGTCGAAAGTTTTAATTTCAGTATCCTTACATAATGCTGGTGCAGCTAAAGGTGATTTTAATTTAGTGCGTTGTCGATGAGCCTGCTGCGGCGCATGTCGATTAGCAAATCGTAATATCGTATAAAGTCAGCGCCGATTATGGGCGTTGTTACGTCAGCAATTATGAAGCCTTCCGAGCTCTTCTTCGAAATCGAAAATCTGGGCGAAGCCCAAGGTCCAGGTTGATTCGCTTTTCTCCCAAAACTTTGATGGCAGAACCATTAGGCGCGTACAATTTTGTGGCTGTTGGTCGAATATCGTAAGATTTTGAGGTTATGGGTAGTACATAAACATCGGCGCCGGTGTCGACAAGAAACTTTTTGCCAGTTGGTCGCTCATGCACCTGTAGACGAACGTTCGTTGCGCTCGCTAACAGGACCTTCGCTGCAACCTGTCTCGCGCTTCAATAGTCAAGATGATTCTGACGCTATTGCTTGGGTTTGTTTGCCATGACGACATGGGCTACGACATTTTTTAGCATTGCGCCCATATTTTTGGTAGTACCAACACTCCTGGGAAGACGATGAGGTCGTTTTAACACGGTCGCGAGACTTTGAATGGTGTCGAGAGTTTGTTCGTTTGGGGCTACGTGAGCGTGAACGCATTGTGAATTTGTCGAATTTCTTGCCAAGCTCCATGACGACAGAGCGCAGTTCATCAATTTCGCCGGAAGCTGTCGACCTAATGCGATTTAGTTGATGCGGAGCAACCGCATCTACGATGGTGTCTGCAATTTTTGTGTATTCCGTGGCGGACCCAGAAGAAGCTGCGATTACTGCCTGTGCAAACTCTGGTAACCGCTTGATCCATAGACTTTTGAGAGCGGTGTCGCCAAGTGTGTTGCCTGTGACGCGCTTCATTTCGAAGAAGAGCTCGGAAGGCTTTTTATCGCCGAGTGGTAGTTCAGATAAAACACGATTAAGCCGCCGCTGTTCACTATCTGCAAAATGTTCGATGATTTTTTGTTTGACGTAGTCGAATCTGTCATTTTTTGGTATCGCTGCAATCACGTCACCCAATTGACTCAAAACGTTTGGGTCCAGAGCTGCTAATACTGTTGCAGTTTTCTGTTTATCAGTCGAGATGCCCGAAGCGGTGAGCCAAAATTCCATAGAGGTAAACCATGCCTCTATGTTTGTGCTTGACATAGCTGGTATTGGGAGTCGAGCGTATACTACTGCAACGGAGTGTGCCGGAGCCATTGTTGTTTGCCCATTTTGTGTTGCAGCTTCAGCTGCAACCTTCGCTGCCGGTGAACCACCTTCCATATTTTTTTATACTTACGAAAAAATATTTCTTATTGTGCTGCACGTGCTTGCCGATCACGTCGGGGTCACCAGTTTGGCGGTTTTGATGAGTTTACCCCACAGAACTCGGTAGAAATGAAATAACGCAAACGATTGAATTATCACATAAACTTTAAGAAGCTATTTGACCATAAACTTTAACGGAATTGATTATTTCATAAAAATTTAATTAGTTGTAATCAGCAAGCACGTTCGATCAGCAGCGATGTCCGGAAGTAGAAGAAGGATGAAAAGTTGTAGCGCTGCCAGGTCAACATTTTTATTTTTCCACTGGAACATTTTTGCAAGGTTGCAATAATCTCGTAGTAGTCGAAGTGCTGCCACATATATGTAGCAAAATCCTACGCTCGCGAAGGGTATATACCTTGACGTGGTGCGAGGGCTTATTCGCGAGCCACAGGACTAAGCTGTCGGATGATGGCTTCCCACATGGAACACCATCAAAACGGCAAGAACGCTATGACCAAGATCTACCCCCTCCCAATCCAGGGTGTTATGCGGCACCGTGCCCAGTGGATATGTTTGCAGCCGGGAGGTTAATCGTGTACCGGGCCGCCTCAGAGAGTAACCATGGTCTTACCGCGGCATGCGGCTCTGCCGCGGCGTACGACATTTCCCCACTTTATATCCTTGACCACAAGCCGGCCTAGTCTGGCAAAGGGTAGTACGAACAAGATGAACAACAATTTTAAACAAAACAAAACTTCGTCCTCCTCCTCTCAGAGGAGGACAATGGCGAGAGTGCCACGCCAAAGCGGCACAAACACTATGGCCGTGAGGGCAACCTCACACCAAGCAGCAACTAATGGCGACCTGGGGGGGTGGCGGCACCAACAGGGTGGCGAGTGCATCTGCGTCGGCAACGACGGGCTCGCTCCCCCCTGCTGATGCCGACCGCTCATCAGGCGAACGGACGGTAACCCGTCTCCACACGGCAAGGGATGTGGCAGAGGTCTCACGACCAAGCACCGCCCATCTCGAGGAGAGGGAGGCCACCAAAAATTGTCCAACCGGTGAACCGAATGCGATGGCAACTACGGGTCGGTCCAACCAGGATATACTGAGGGTAACCTCTTTGAGCACGGGCGACGAGGTGAGGGCCAGCACCAGTAAGGCCGCAGCGACAGTTGCGCTGGCAACAGCGAACAGAGCTGGACCTGCTGGTGCTGCACCCCCACTAATCGCTGGCACAGCTACCACGACGAATGCGGCTGAGGTTTCACGACCTGGCCCCGCTGGTCCGAGGGAGAGAGAAGCTGCAAGGCTCACAAGGAAAGGGGCGGCTGCGATGGCAACTACGGGTCGCCCCCTATCTTCGGACCCATCGGATTGGGACAAGAACAAAGCAGCGAGGGTCCTAAAAAAATATCCAGAGACCGATGGCCGTATGTCCGGAACGAAATCGGAAACGCCGTTCTCGACGTTCTGATGGAGTCTCCGGGCACTCCGCCGAGGGGGTCCGGCGCGGGATGGTACCAGGGACAGGTCAAGGTCCTCGCTTGCGAGGATTCGAGGACGGTCGACCTATACAGGGCAGCTGTCGCAAGGGTGGGTGAGGTCTACCCCGGATCCAGAATAGAGGTCGTCCACTGGAGGGACATTCCAGCCCGGCCGAGGGCAAGGGCATGGGTCCCATCGGTCCCTGCAGAGCCTGAGAGGATTCTCAGGATGCTGCAGCGATGAATCCGGCTCTTCCGACGCAGGACTGGAGTGTCGTTCTGGTCGAGGACGCGGTAGGGCCTAGAAGGCAGATAGTTCTGGCTCTCAACAGGGAGTCTATCGAGCCTCTTCAACAGAGGAATGGTCGAGTGTATTACGGCATCGGGGAGGTCGTAATACACGTCTATCGTGGCGACGCACAGCGCGCTGGAGTAACCGCCCCACTGACACAGAGGCGACCGAAGAACTGGAACTCTCCGACGTGGAGAGCATTGTTTTCGCCACGTGAAACTGCGCAGGCGCACTGATCAGTTTGACGATGAAGGATGCTCTGCTTGAGTCCGACGGGGAGGACCTAGATGTTACGGTGGTGGAAGGGGAGTCTGGGCACAGTCCTGATGAGGATGAGAGTGCTCCAGATAAACCTCCACAAATCTAAAGTAGCGTCAGCTGCTCTAATAAGTCGCCTTTCTAAAGGCGACGTCGACGTGGCCCTCGTCCAAAAGCCCTGGGTCAATAACTCAAGGGTTTGCGGACGGGGGGCCAATGGATTCAAGCTGTATCGAGCTGATGACAAAGGTAAAATTAGAACCTGTATTGTGGTTAAGTCTGAGCTAAACACATTTCTCTTACCTAACTATAGCAACGGCGACGCAACGGTGGTCATTATCCCCGCCAGCGGCACGAAGTCAACCTTTGCGTCGGTCTACATGCCGTATGACTCAGAGGAACCTCCACCACAAAACAACATGAGGCAATTGGTGACCGACCACAGCAACGGCCACTTACTTATCGGAATGGATGCGAATGCCCATCACATCCAATGGGGGAGTTCCGATATCAACAATCGAGGTGAGTCACTCTTTGATTACCTGCTAACAACTAACCTGGTAGTTTGCATCGTAGGCAATGAGCCAACGTTTATTACTAAAAACCGAAAAGAGGTTGTTTAGGCCATCGGCCTAAATATATCGGTCGTCCCTCGTAGACTTATTAAAAAATGAAAGTGCACTCAGGTTCGTACCGATAACTGCGCGCTCCTTTCGAACCTAACGAAAGTAAGCATTCGCCGGGGGTACGAGCCGAAAACAAAAAACTATAAGTGCCTCTTTAGCATCGACCGTCAACCAAGTCACCAGCAGCCAAACCAGGTAAATACACTGTAAATCCATTTTCCATTTTCCACTGTTCACTTTATTTATTCAGTTTACTCATACCATCCAATAAACCAATTTGTAATTAATTAATTTGAAAACTCAGTGTTTACTTTTTACACTAACTCGCCACATACTTCTTTTTCTTCCTCTTCTATCTATACATTATTACGTGCGAGCGCGCCCTCCATTGCGACGTCTCCGCCCGTAACATTGGTCCATCTCGCCAGGAATATTTAAATTGAAATTTTGAACCAGAATTATTTGGCAAAACCAACATGGAACACAATTAACATTAATCACAATTTTCTAATTACCAAACCACCAGCGATCATCTATCAGCCAAAACAACACCACATATAACTATACATCTGAACGAGTACACAGCGAGTAACATATACACATACAGTCCACTACACACATCATCGTGCATCACATCACCACATCATATACAGACTGTCCATTTAGATCTCACACATCACATTTACAAATATCACAAGGTACGTTGGTTTTTTGTTTGGTTCATGCACCACTTTTTTTTCAACATACGTCGAAACGTATACGTGAGTTTTGTGATTGTTTTATAGAAAACAAAGCAAGTGAAAAGTTCGTGTTCACGTGGGCACACTTTCGCCTTTTGACTATCGGTTAAGTCCCCCGCCAGTGGTAAGACTTATCCGACACAGCTCAAGGCAGGCAGTCAGTGAATTTTTTTTTTATTTTTTTTTTACAAACACATCACTGCACTGAACACTCCTTCATTTGCCACATACAGTGGAAACTCTTTATTACATACATCGTTTTTTTCTAATTTTTACTTGGTTGATGCTTTTTTATAGAGCTATCACAAAATTCGCGATATTGATCGCTCCACAACTCTGAATAATTATAAAGCGAACACTCCCTTTTTTGGGTTGTTTAATACGTCGTCATATACACAAATATATATTCACTCTTGGGTGGCTTGTTTTTTATAATAATATACCTATTTATAAATTGTATCGAAATAATATTCAATAAACAATTCACACGTTTTCATATATATTTGAGAAAAAAACCCAATTGCGTTCACATTTTTTTGGTTTTGGATATCACGATATTTTGGTTTGGCTATTCAGGGAATTATATTCACGATTTATTTCCCACAAGCACATTAAATCTGTACCGAGATTTCTATCTGTGCAACTTTCACTATCACTTTTTAATTCACAATTTTAAGGGCACATTAAATCGGCATCCAGATTTCTATCTGTGTCACTCGCACATACATAGCTTCACTTTAGTTTCCAAGCAATCGACTTCTGAGTCAGCTACTTCCATTCTCTGTTTCCTTAAAGAGACAAAATATTTAAATTAATTAAGAAAATGGAGACATACATACGACTCTCCGACTGCATTGTTACATTCGAGCAAGACTTTGGTGATATACAGGTCGAAGAATCAGACAAATACACCCTTGCAATACAGCAAGAGGAGTTGAAGTCATTGTGGAAGAAGAGCAAGACGGCTTATGAAAGCCTTCTCAGTTCCACAGACCTGTCCAAAGAAGACTTGCAGTCTTTACGGCAAAAAAATAAAACATGTTTCGCATGTTACGCGAAATGCATGGCAGCTATTAATGCTGAGGTTGAAAGACTATCCGTACCTGCCACACCTGCCCCTAAAGTCTCTGAATCTTCCAGCAGAGAAAATAATATTCGCCTCCCTCCGTGCGACACCGAGGTGTTCAAGGGTGACTACCTTTCTTGGCCAACCTTTAGGGACTTGTTCACGGCCATATATATATTAAACAAACGCCTTACTCCGGTTGAAAAGTTATATCACCTCAACCAAAAAACTGAAGGGGAGGCAAAAGAAATTGTGCGCAGGTGTCCATTGGCCACTGAAGGTTTTACAACAGCCTGGAAAAATCTGAGTGACAGGTACGAAAACAAACGTATCCTAGTCAATGCTCAGTTAAAATCATTATTTAGTTTGACGGCAGTCGATAATGAATGCGGAACGGCAATTAAAAAGTTGCAGCGAGATATTAACAATTGCATCTCGTCACTACAATGTCATCAAATTGACATTTCGAATTGGGATGCGATAATAACTTACTTATGCTTAACGAAACTCCCGGAATGCACTCTGGCTTTATGGGAACAAACCCTAGAAAACAAAACAGAGATTCCAAAATGGGAGGATATGGACAAATTCCTGTCCAATCGGTTCCAAACGTTGGAAACCGTCTCTGACCTCCGGGGTAGCAAACCATCCAAAGCACCCAGGAGTCAAAATAATTCACGGGATACGCCTGCGAAACTTGGAGTATACCAAGCCAGCGTCCCAAAAACTTCATGTAAAATGTGCAACAGTAAAGAGCACAAATTACGAAACTGTCCGAAATTCCGCGGACTAACCATTGCAGACAGAATAGCCTACATCAAAACCAACAATTGTTGCTTGAACTGCCTGTCGGCGGGACACACAGTGACACGATGCACAAGTTCATTTAACTGCAGCTCGTGTCACGCCAGGCACAACACCTTACTCCACTTGGCAACAGCTCAGCCAAAAGCAACTAACCAGAGGTGGCGTCAAAATACGTCAGATGATAGGCCCTCAACATCACAGCAGGCGCGAGACAGTCTGGAATCTGAAAGGAGGAAAGATATTAGTAATGTCTCGTCTTGTCATGCTAATACAACTAAGGGGGTATTATTAGGCACGGCCCGGGTTAAAATACACCATAATGGGGTCGACTTTTCTGCTAGAGCCCTAATTGACTCCGGTTCAGAATGCTCATTCATAACAGAAAGACTGAAGCGTAGAATTAACCTCCCATCAAAACGCTTGCACCTACAAGTTTCCAGGATAAACAACACGCTGTCAGCACAGGTGAACGAGTCATGCTCCATTCAGTTAGGCTCCTTAACCGACCCCTTAGTTAGCATCGACACAGTGGTCTTAGTCCTACCCCAATTAACGGGGGATCTTCCTACTTGCCAAGTGAGCGCAATGACACGGCAGGCATTCCCTGATCTAATTCTGGCGGATAAGAGGTTCTTCATTAATGAACCAGTCGACCTCATCCTAGGAGGCGAAATTTACCCCCAAATTATCCTCGACGGTATACGCAAAAACGTTCTTAACACGCCGCTTGCACAAGAAACCGTATTTGGTTGGATATTAACCGGTCGTGCAGATACACCCCAACCAACCAACACACGGGTATCATTTTTCAGCGAAGTAAACCTGGACAAGCAGTTAACCGCTTTCTGGGAGTTGGAAGATGTCCCTAAGAAAAGGGCACTAAATGAAGACAACGCCTATTGCGAGGCACTTTTCAAGGCCACTACGGAACGGAACTCCGATGGGAAATATATCGTCGCCCTTCCATTTAAAGAGGATTTCCCTAACAACATTTGCTTAGGGCCTTCTCTAAAGGACGTTTGCTCCCAATTCTATAGAAATGAGACGCGCCTAGCGAAGACTCCGACCTTACAAACCGAGTATAATCGAGTTTTAGCAGAGTATGAGACGTTAGGACATATGTCAAGGGTTCCCGCTATCATACCACCCCATTCCACAGATTGCTACTTCCTACCCCATCATGCGGTTATAAAAGAAGAAAGCACTACAACAAAGGTCCGGGTGGTATTCAATGCTTCGTGTCCTACTGCTAATGGCACAAGCTTAAATGACGTACTTCATACAGGCCCAGTTCTTCAGGCCGATCTGACCATTCTGCTTCTTCGATGGCGATTTTTCAAGTATGTTTTCAATAGCGATATTGAGAAAATGTACCGCCAGATATGGGTAAAACCCAATCAGACACAGTTCCAAAGAATAGTTTTTCGACCCAACCCAGGGGATCCCATACGCGTCTATGAATTACGGACAGTTACATTCGGAGTCAACTGCGCCCCGTACTTGGCGATACGAACCCTTCATCAACTCGCTGACGACGTTGAGTCCTCGTCACCAACGGCAGCAGATATTCTTCGGACAGGCATGTACGTCGACGACGTGCTTGCAGGGGGACATAGCATAGAGTCCACAATCCAAGCTCGCGATGAAATCTCGCACGCATTGCAATCAGCGGGATTTTCCCTCCGAAAATGGACGTCGAACTGCAGCAAAATATTGCAAGGCATACCCAAACCTCATCGTCTACATGAGGACTTCCTGGAGTTCGAGGATTCAAGTACGGTTAAAACCCTCGGGATCCGTTGGAACGCGCATTCAGACTCCTTCTACTTCACGGCAAAACCCATCGAAAATAGGGAGACGATAACAAAAAGGGCAATCCTTTCAGCCATCGCCAAACTGTTCGATCCACTAGGCTGGCTGGCACCGGTAGTCATAGTAGCCAAAATTCTTATGCAAAACATATGGCTAGAGGGGACTGACTGGGACGAAAAGGTGTCTGCACAAACCCTAGATCGGTGGCTAAGCTTCACACAGGATTACGACGAAATCAATAACATTAGAATCCCGAGATGGGTGCATTTCACACCATCCAACGAGATGGAAATACACGGGTTCTGCGATGCATCAGAAAAAGCCTACGCAGCTACAATCTTTTTACGAGCCAAGGTAAGGGATCAGAACTACGTCCATTTATTAATGGCCAAAACAAGAGTGGCTCCTATTAAAACGATATCATTACCCCGATTAGAGTTATGCGGGGCAGTCTTACTGGCCGAAACAATAGAATCGGTTCGCGAAAACCTCAACTTAGGCAATTTCAATACTTATCTATGGACCGATTCAACGATCGTTCTGGCTTGGATCAGAAAACCACCATGCTCGTGGTCAACATTCGTGGCTCACAGAGTAACAAAGATTGTGGAGAAGGTGGGACATCAAATCTGGCGACATGTGGACTCTGCATCAAACCCAGCAGACATGGCCAGCCGAGGACTATCCGCGAAGGATATAGTGAACAACACATTGTGGTGGCAGGGACCTTCTTGGCTACAAGAAGACAAGACAAAATGGCCAACTCAAGAAAAATATTATGGTACAAACATCGAAGAAAAGAGAGTACAAGTGCACACAACTAAGCAAATGCACAATAACGAGGACATTCTCGAAAGGTTTTCTAGTTTTTCAAGGGCTTTGAGGGTTATATCATACATTTTGAGGTTCTCTCAAAGAACTAATCCCAAGACAAAATCTTCTTTCAAGGCGGAGTCATACCTCATTTCGCCCGACGAAATTAAGGCTACGACTCGACGTCTTATCAAATTATATCAACAGAAACATTATTCTGAAGAGCTAAGGGATTTAAAAACCGGTAAACCCATTGGGACAAAAAGTGAAGTCCTTTCTCTCAACCCCTTCGTTGACAGCCATGACATACTGAAAGTGGGCGGTCGTCTGTCTGCGTCCCTGGATCTCGCCTTCAATGAACGCCATCCAGTAATTCTCCCGTACGACTGTCAGTTTATGCGTCTTCTCGTCCAATTTATCCATCAAATATCCCTCCACGGCGAAAACCAGCTCATGTTGCGCCTCCTACGTACGCAATATTGGATCCCACGGGTCAAGAATATGATCCGGTCCACCATCCACAATTGCAAAGCATGCACAATCTACCGTAAGCGAGCCCAAGCCCAACTAATGGGGAACCTCCCTCCAGAACGCACCACCTTTTCACGCGCATTCACAAATACCGGGGTAGATTTCGCCGGACCATTCGATATTAAATCCTACAGTGGAAGAGGGTGTCGTCTATCAAAGGGCTACGTTTGCCTCTTTGTCTGCTTCACGACCAAAGCTATTCACTTAGAAGCCACTAGCGACCTTAGTACCGCAGCGTTTCTAGCAGCGTTCGACAGATTTGTTGCGAGACGAGGATGTCCAAAGAACATCTACTCCGACAATGGAACTAACTTTGTCGGAGCCTCTCAAGCCCTCCGCTCAGAGGTCCAAGCATTTCTGTCGGACGCTCGCAATCAAACCCTGTCCAAATACCACCATCAGATCCTGACCTGGCACTTCATACCAGCAGGCGCTCCTCATATGGGGGGACTGTGGGAAGCAGGGGTAAAAAGTTTCAAAACTCACTTCAAAAAGATCGCATCAGATCATAAATTTACCCTGGAAGAGTTTAGTACCCTACTGTGTCGCATCGAGTTCTTGCCTCAACTCTCGACCACTTAGTCCATCGTCCAACGAGTCATCGAACGTGGAGCCCCTCACGCCCGGACATTTCCTCGTTGGAGGACATCTATTAGCCCCACCGGAGATTGACGTTAGCGAGAATCGCGCATCACTCGTCAACCGATGGGAAAAGCTGAAGGCCCTGCATCAGACGTTTTGCAAACGCTGGAAAACGGAATACATCACAGAACTGCAAAAGCGCGTTAAGTGGAAACAGCCCCAATCCAACCTGAAACAAGGGGACCTAGTCGTTCTAAAGGAGGACAACCTGCCTCCCAACGAATGGAGGCTAGGACGAGTCGCTCAGTTACATCATGGACCAGATAACCGAGTCCGAGTCGTGGTACTTGATACCGCGAGGGGGCAGACTACCAGACCAATCCGAAATTGGTCCTACTACCATCCGGAAACGATGGCGAAAACTAGTCCTATTCCACTTCTCAATCTCCCTAATTCCACTTCTAATTACTTAACGAACTAGGGAGGTCATAGTTTAGTCGAAGCGACTTAACAAAAAGTCAGTCCGACATTTCACAATAAAATCAATGCACTCGCTCAGACGGAACGAGGCCAACAGAAAGCCTATCGCAGACGGACGAACCGATCTGCCACATACGTTGATAATTTGCGACAATTACCCGCAAATCACCAAAACATCGCACCCACCACAAGACACCAAGAGTACGCCCAAGAGTCCTAAAGGAGCAATAAACGAAAACCCCTTTTTCTCATCGACATCAACAGGTTGAGGTACTGGAGACTTACAAAATTCAACAAAATGAAGAATTTTGGCTCTTAAATAACCGTGTTATTAACTTAAGAGTCTTACAAAATTCAACAAAATGAAAAATTTTGGCTCCTGAAATACACCTTCGCGACTTGGAAATTGAAGATTTTTAAATAAACTGTGGAAAACAATCTAGGAATCGAAGAGGGAAAAACCATGCCCTGATACGTAAGTTTTAGCCATTTCATCAAAAAAATGGACCCCACGACTACATATATTCCACCCAATAATAATGGAACCAGTTGCGTTTATTTCTGTCATATATACATGTATGTATATGGGTCTATTGAGACGTAATACATCTTGTAAATAAACAGAATTGGGCTACTTTATGTAATATCTATGGTGCCAAATTCGG
The DNA here is from genome assembly GCA_951509765.1 of Sphenella marginata. Lineage (NCBI taxonomy): Eukaryota > Metazoa > Arthropoda > Insecta > Diptera > Tephritidae > Sphenella > Sphenella marginata. The sequence continues at coordinate 45,789,971 of OX608078.1, forward strand.
GACACGGGTGTCAGTTTTACAAGGCACACCCTCACACAACAGAAACAAATACCGTGAAGTCTTTGCAGGCAATATTGCCCAATAAGCAAAGAAGTAAGCTAGTTTATTAAACAATACTTTCCAAGCTTAAAAAGTAAATGTTTTCCAAATGAGGATGTAACAAAAAATTACACAAACGCTTAGATATGTTTCTCCTATGGTGTGGTAGCCTTGAAGAAATAACTTGAGGCAGGCGCGTATTCAGGGGGGGGTTTCGGGGGTTCAAACCCCCCCCCCCGAAATTTCCGAAAATTAAAAAATATACGTCTGTACTAGAATAATTACTCTATTCACCTTTAAAACCCCTGTTAAGAAATTAGCATTAATAGCAATAATGAAAATACGAAAGAACAAAATTAAATAATATTTCACACTGAGAGAAGTTATTGGTAGTCGCTAATCAATTGTCAGATTCCTGCAACGGTTCACTCATTTGGCCCTTTAAGAAATTCGCGCCAAACTAACTGCTTTTCGAGCTATGAATACAGCGGGCAAAAATCGTAAAACTGAGTGTCCCTCGTTGCCAAAGGTTTAACCAAAAAAATGAACAAGAAGTTAAAAAAAATTTCCAAAAATTACTAAGCTGTGCACAACGCAGTCGTATTGAATTATCAGAGAAAGTAACAATTAAATTGTACTTATACTTGTGAGGTGATACTAAAAAGTGACGCTAATTTGGCAAAAAAAGATTGAAAACGTTTAAAAGAAAGCCCGGTATGCTGTTGAAAAGAAAATGCTTAAGAAATATTTTCAAGTATTTCTTGACTATGAAATTGTCATGAATAGCCAACAAATGTTGACGTTCCGTTTTGCATGTTGAATAATTGCAATCATCCGCTTTTTCTATGAATTTCAATGTTATTTCATTATATTTTTATACCTAGTAGTGCTTCGCACACAAGGTATATTAACTTCATTCGCCTAACGGTAGTATGTAACGGCATAAACGAATCGAGATAGATATTGACTTATATATATCAAAATGTTCAGGAGGAAAAGAGAAATTGATTGAGCCATGTCCGTCCGTCCGTCCGTCCGTCTGTCCGTCCGTCTGTGAACACGATAACTTGAGTAAATCTTGAGATATCTCAATGAAATTTGGTATGTAGGTTCCTTTTCACTTATCTCGGAGCGCTATTGAAAATAGGCAAAATCGGTTAAAAGCCACGCCCACTTTCTATATATATAATATTTTCGAAAATACAAAAAGAGTGGTTATTCAGTACATAATACACCTATAAGGATAATATTTGGTGCGCACTTTAGCGTTAAGGCAAAAAATACATTTTTGAAGAAATTTTTAAAATAGGGCGTGGTACCGCCCACTTTTGATTAAGTCAAATTTGGAAATATTATTAATCATAAATCAAAAACCGCTCAAGATAGCAAAGTGAAATTCAGCACACATATTTATATTAATACAGGCAATATTTCGAAAAAAAATTATCGAAATCGGGTTAGGTCCACGCCCAATTTTATACGAAAGATTTTGAAAAGGATCATAGATATATTGAATATGCTATAACTTTGCTTAAACTAGCTGTATATCATTTCTATTTCACCTTTTAAGTGTTCGTGGGCAAAGAAAGTCGAAAACACAAAATTTTTGGAAAATGGGCTTGGCCCCGCCCCTTTATGGGGGATTATTCCATTAAACTTTCCATGCCATAACTCCGGTAAAAATTGACTTATTGAAACGATATTTACAGAAAGTGTTCAACATATAAAGGTAACTCTTTGCCGTAAAAATAAACAAAATCGGTGAACGGACACGCCCACTTTTTGAACACAGTTTTGAAAAATTTCTTTGTAAAATTAAAATCGCGATATTTCCACAACTGTATAAGTTATATATACAAGATTTTACACACTTAATAAGCTTTTTAAGAAAAACTAAACTGCAAAAAAAATTTGTGGATTTTGTTGAAGTAGGCGTGGCGCCGCCCACTTTTCAGCAAAAAAGGTCTGTTATTTTCAAAAGCGATTGCTTGAAGTTTCAAGAAGGTATTTCAATGAAAGTTAGTGAGATGCTTCCCAATAGTATGTAGTATACTCCTGCCAAAAATTATGCAAATCGAATGACAAACAAGCAAGACTTACGGGAAAGTAGTTAACTCCCTATTGCCTTTTTTTTTATTAATTTTTTTTATTTTCATACCTTTTTTTATTTCATACCTATATTTTGTTATTTAGTGATAATTTAATTTACCACTTACAACAGAAGTGTTTTTAATCGAAAACAATCAGTTGTTTTATACCACCTTTTCAGGTATTAAAATAGACCTGAGTTAATTGGGATAACGCAACAGATCACTACTAGGTATTTAATGTTCGGTTACACCCGAACTTAGACTTCCTTACTAGTTTTTTTTTAAAATGTTAGGTCTCGAACCGACGTGCCCCAAAATCAGTGCGCAATGCTCTACCTACTGAGCTACGGCGCACTCATGAATTTTGTGCGAAAAGTACAGTGTTTGTTTATCCCGGTTAAGTTTTAAATCTAAACCGCAAAAAATTGAGAAAGGTTTGGAATTTATTACCAAAAAGTTTTAAAAATTGTGTAAACCAATGAATGGTTTAAAATTTAGGCTCACATTTTTAGCCGTGTAGAAAGAGGAAAATTTCAAATAAATAAAAGTATAAATATGTAATATGTGAAAATATAAATATATGTGTATTTATAGGTAATTCTTATTTACTGACACTTTGGCCAAAACCCCCCCCGAAATTTTTTTCTGGCTACGCGCCTGACTTGAGGTAAACCCTCAGAGAGGTGAAAAATTTCTGTTTCCAAAAATAATGTTTTAAATCTTATATTGATATGTATTTTGTTATATGGACATCGTGGTCTGACGGCCACACAGAAGTACCTAGGTTCGACTACCCCTACAGGCAACATGAGAAATTATTTGAAAAGGTTCTCTAAAACGGGTGCCATGAAAGGCTTTTCAGAAGAAATTTACATATTTGCCTGGCAGAAGCAGACTGTATAAAAATTGCAAGCAGAACACCAAAAATCTCCTGTTGCACCAGTAAGAATTTACTATAAATCGCAATATTTCAATAATTCATTTAAAAAAAAAAAGAACTTAAGGAAATGGTCGGGATTCAAACCAGCAACAGTAATATCAAAATCCCACAACATATCACGATACAATTATAATTCAACAATGACAACATATTATAAACAATATAATAAAAAACCTGCACAGAACTCACCCGCAATCACGATACTCTCAAGTACCAAGCCGCCGTGCTTACTGCTGGTAGTCCGAGTTTCTAAATCATCAATTTTCACTGCTCACTGGTTTCCAATCATCCGCTGGTGATTCACTGCCTCCCACTGTCTCCACCGAATACAGGATCAAACTCATCGTCTATGCGTTTCTTCACAATCCATACAGCATTGGGATTACCGGGCAGTTCAGACACAGCCATTTCACTTACTTCTAAACCATGGCGCAAAACACGTAATGATGACCGTGGCCTGCGTCCGCATGAAACGTAAAGTTGTGGTGTATCCTCGTTAGCTAAATCAGCTACTTGTGACGAAACAATTGGTGCAAAAGAAGGCATTTCATCAACCATAACGAGATTTTTCAGTGGTCTCGGTGCGAAGAAAGTTTCACCCTCTTCCAGCGGCATGGCAGAGCCGAATTCGGGTTCATCATCGTCGTCACCAAGATGTGCAATTTGATAAAGATAGTGGTTGCCAAATTGTTTTTGCACTTTTAGACCCCCGGCGCATTAAAAAATTGTACCACCCGCCCATGCGCCATGCCACAATAGGGCATTAATGTGTGTCACACATTTGTGTGCCATGCACCGTTGGGGCATAGAGAATGCTGCCCATTGATGGAGCATATGCTTGCCTGCTCATTGATGGGGCATATAGAAAGCTGCCCATTGATGGAGCATATGTTTGGCTGCTCATTGATGGGGCATATAGAAAGCTGCCCATACAACCTAAAAAGATAAAAAATTAGAATTGGATATCTACATAATTTTCATGTATGTATCCATCGCTGGGCGCCGGCCACCACAGCGAGTGATACACACACGTACATACATGGTTTCAACGCTGCCGAAACGATACAGGATTTCGGCAGCGTAAACTTATACTTACCTTGAAATCCGCCATGTATCCACTGCATCGTTCCCCAATGATCCACCTGCCACCTGAAAAAATAAATGAATTACAAATTAATTTAAGAAAAATTATCCACAACAAATTTTACTACTTACCTCGCTACAATTTTTCCATTAATGACATTTCATTCAGGAATGTATGCAGTGCTGAATGAATTAGCGTGGCCACTTCGCGTAACGATCAGTACCCACACATGATCGTAACGGGTATGTACTCGTTGAAAAAATCCACCACTTTTTCGTAGCGTGCCGTATTGTGCGGGTGGATTGATTTCACTATGGCCAGGTGAAGTCTTGGCCATTATGAATGTGTACGTCATCAAGTGGGAATAGGCATTTATTAACTTTAAATTATGAAATACGACGTCCGGAAAAATACTTCAATCAACCGTTTATTGAAGGTCTTACTTTTCCACTGGACAATTTAATGAGACGGCGATTTAGAATGGTGTCCCATGAATTGTGCAATAAAAGTGGTACATTTCCGCACCCTATGATATATATATTTGTGATCAGGTCCCTCTACCATCCTGAAATACCCGGTATTTCCTATCAATGGGACCACATTCTAAAATTCCGCGACAACACGAATGTGCCGTACGCCGTATCATACGGGCGAGAAACACGACCTCTTGAGCATGATGTTTTATAGGGTTTAACATATCAACAACGACACATACCCATATATATCCTCCGTTTCCACGGCTTTTTTCACTATTTCTATTTCGCACTTGCGATTTCAGTTACCACAGGCACATTAAATCTGTACCGAGATTTCTATCTGTGCAACTTGTTCATTATTTCTATTTCACACTTGCGATTTCATTTACACAGAAAAATGGAAAATCTCCATTCTCGGGCGGAAGGAAAGTGTCAAAACGTGACAAAGCTGCTATAGGAGAATTTACGCAACAACGAAGCGTACTAGTCTCCGAGTCGTCCAAAATTTAGCAATAACAATTTTGTTTTAAATTTGAATATGCCAAACCGAAATAAAGGAAATGCGCGTCAATTATGTATTCAAGCCACCCAACCGTCCAAAACCCAATAAAACCACCCTAATAACGGGTTTATATTTTAGAATGACCCGTTTTACTGCCACACGCGCAAAAACCGAGGAGCGGTCCACCAACTTCCCGGTACCATGTCGGCTATGCGGCAACCACCATGGCATACGTTTTTGCCCACAGTACCGCGGTATGTCGGCCGAGGAACGACTACGAGTGGTACTTATACACAAGTACTGCCCCAATTGCTTGTCCCCTTTCCACCGACCGGAAATATGTCCGAGTAAGGACCGCTGTTACCGCTGCCACGAGCCCCACCATACGTCCCTCCACATCGACGACAACAACGTGGAAACACGTCCTTTCCGCCCATCCCCGCGGGCGGCTAAGGTGAATCCTGGTGGCTCGGAAACACGTCCTTTCCGACCATCGCACAGTCTCACTGAGGTCCTGAGGTCTGAGCCTGGCCGCGAACCTTGACGGTCGTTGACGGTGAGCTCGCTACCGAGCTCCACCTAGAATGTGTTGGGGGGACACGGCCGATCAGGTGCACACTGGTACTTCGAGGAAAGTACGGGGTGACCAGAAGGGTCACCACCTTGGCTACGGTCCAGGCACGCCACCATCGTCTGAGCCTGGCCGCGAACCTTGACCCGACGATAGCTGCACCCTCCCAGCTTATGAGGTTGGCAGATCCCGAATTTTTCCGGGCCTCTCCAGTACGTCTTACGCTAGGCGCCGACGTTTACGCCAGCCTGATGCTCAGCGCCACTCCACCGTCCACCATCAATGGGCTGCTGGCACAGGCCACCATCTTCGGTCTGGTAATTTCGGGGGCCCATCAGCAATGAAAACCAGTCGTATTACACGCTATTGACCAAAAAAAAAAAAAAAATTCAATAATAAGGTGCATTGAACTAGGCAGAACCACGCCCATATACTAACCGTTCTTTTTCATCCACAACAGGGATCAAGCAGCAGACGGCAGAACCAAGGAGATGGCCGAAGGTTCGCCAGAAATTTTAACTAAGAAAATTTTGTTTAATAATACATACACATGTAAAGTGCGCTAATCTCGGCTTGGCTGCCGGTGGCTACCCGCGCGTTGCTTTCACTATTCAAGGTTGCTCGCCGCAAGGGGGCCGGCATGTTTAGGCCATCGGCCTAAATATATCGGTCGTCCCTCGTAGACTTATTAAAAAATGAAAGTGCACTCAGGTTCGTACCGATAACTGCGCGCTCCTTTCGAACCTAACGAAAGTAAGCATTCGCCGGGGGTACGAGCCGAAAACAAAAAAATATAAGTGCCTCTTTAGCATCGACCGTCAACCAAGTCACCAGCAGCCAAACCAGGTAAATACACTGTAAATCCATTTTCCATTTTCCACTGTTCACTTTATTTATTCATTTTACTCATACCATCCAATAAACCAATTTGTAATTAATTAATTTGAAAACTCAGTGTTTATAGTTTTAGGCTTAGTGGAACAACCCACTGTGAAACGTAACCTACGTAACACAAACTGGGAGGTACACAACGAAATACTAGCTAGGGAACTACCGGAATTACCCTCCCAAATTCCTTCATCAACTGAGGAACTGGAAGATCTGGTCACAACCCTCAACTCGGCACTCTCGAATGCCCTGGAGCAGGCCTGCCCAGTTCCAACAGCGCGCGGTAAGCGTAAACCTCATTGGTGGTCCCAAGACTTGGACTCACTTCGCATATCCTGCAGGAACCCGACACCGAGCTCCAATGGCTGGAATACAAGGAAAAATTAAGAACCTATAAAAAGGCTCTAAGACAGGCGAAAAGAACTTCGTGGAAGAACTTCTGCACTGGTATTGAAAGTGTCGAGGACACTTCGAGACTAAGGTGCATACTATCAAAGACGCAAACCGCTATGAGTTTCTTGCGAAAATCTGACGGCACCTGGACCAGCTCAGAAGGGGAAACCCTAGAGCTGCTCTTGGATACACATTTCCCGGGAAACTTGCAGAGTACACCCACAATACCTGCAACGAACCGGGCGGTGAACATACCCATAACGGAGGAAAGGGTAAAATGAGCAGTGAAAAGTTTTAAGCCTTTCAAAGCTGCCGGACCTGACGGGATCATCCCCGCACGGGATCATGACCTTGGACACAACAGCCAAATGGTTAAGTCATCTTTACAAAGCATGCCTAGCTCTCGGCCACATTCCGAGTGCATGGAAAAGCGCTACTGTGGTCTTTATCCCTAAGACAGGGGAGGCCTCTCACTACGAGCCAAAGGACTACAGACCCATCAGTCTCTCAGCCTTTGTACTCAAGACTCTGGAGAGGATAATCAGCGATCACCTCACTACCACTATTGATAGCAACCTAATATCGGGCTATCAACACGCGTACACCAAGGGAAGATCAACGGAAACGGCGCTTCACAGCCTAGTCTCTGTAATTGAAACATCTTTGGAAAACAAAGAATATTGCCTGGTATCCTACCTGGACATAGAAGGGGCTTTCAACAACATAACCCCGGAAGGCGTTAACATTGCCCTTACAAACTTGGGTGTAGATACATCCCTGGTGGGATTTAGCGATCAACTTCTAAGAGGGAGGATAATACTCTCATCATTTGGGGAAGTTGAGATGAAACGCTACGTCACAAGGGGCACACCACAAGGAAGTGTCCTCTCGCCGCTCTTATGGAACTTCACAGTGAACTCGCTGCTAAGAGATACCTGCTGGGGAGGCGGGAAGGTTGTGGCTTACGCGGACGATCTGGCCATTGCATACAGAGGAAAGTTCCCACAAACTTTAGGCGACTTGATGCAGGCAGCTCTACGGGAGGTTGCCTCATGGTCCTCTCGATGCGGGCTAAGCGTCAACTCAGAGAAGGTGGAACTTGTTCTATTCACCAAACGGTACAAAATACCACTCCTAGCTCTACCAGAACTAAACGGGGTGCGCCTTGAACTAGCCGATAAGGCGAAATTCCTAGGCGTAGTTCTAGACAAAAAGCTGAACTTTAAAGATAATCTCGTTCAGCGTCAAAATAAAGCTTACATAGCATTATACACGTGTAAAAGAGCGATTGGGAAGAAATAGGGACTCGGTCCCAAAACTTGCAAATGGATTTACACTCCGATTATACGACCCATACTTCTCTATGGAGCCGTAGTATGGTGGCCTGCCCTGGGCAAGGCGTCCTACAGAAACTTACTTGACAAGGTCCACAGGCCCAGTATGATCAGTATCAGTGGGGCCCTGAGGACTGCACCGAGTGAAGCTTTTCAGGTCATCCTTGAAGTACTGCCTGTAGACCTTGCAGGATACCATGCAGCGGCAGCATCAGCCCTGCGTTTGAGGGAAACGTCCTGCTGGAGCACAAAAACCACGAGGCATTTCAGCATACTGAACCAATACAGTTTTCTCCCCACAAGAACGGATCGCTGTGCGACAACAACAGCTGATGACCGTTACTTCAAAATACGTATTCCCAGGAGGAAAGACTGGGAGGAGCCTAATAATTGCTTCACTGCGAAAGCCGGTGTGTCCGTATACACCGACGGCTCTAAATTAAACGGTAGAGTGGGAGGAGGGGTCTACTCAAAGGACCAAAACCTCGAACTGTCTTTCAGACTACCGGATCACTGCAGTGTCTTCCAGGTTGAAGTCTCAGCAATATGGGAAGCCGCTAAAAAGATAGGGAATGACACTATCGGCAAAGAAATTTTTATTTTTAGGGATAGCCAAGCGGCCATCAAAGCTCTCGGCTCGTACTCGTTCAATTCTGAACTCACGCTAAACTGTCGCCGATCTCTGCAGGAGATGGCCCAACAGAACTGTGTGAACCTCATCTGGGTCCCGGGGCACAGGGACATCGAGGGAAACTGCAAGGCAGACGAACTTGCCAGGCAGGGCACGACCGAGCAGGTTCTTCCAGATAAAGAACGCTTAGGGACGCCCTTCGCCACATGCATGCTAATGCTGAAAGAATACATCTACGACCAAGCCAAAAAAAGATGGCTGCAAACAGCAGCTTGCCAGATATCTAAGCAGACCTGGCCAAAATGGGATCCGAAGAAATCTCGTCGAATCTACACTTTAAGAAGGGATGAAATAAATATCCAAAGTAATAGGGGTACTAACCGGACATTGCCTCATAGGCAAACACGCGGAGAGACTGGGAGTGCCCTATCGTCGGTAAAGATGATGAAGAGGAGGAAACAGTCGAACACCTAACCTGCGCCTGTCCCGCCTTAACTGAGGCCAGACGGCGCTATCTGGGAGCCTCCTATCTGGTCAACCTTGGCCAAGTAGCGGAGCTGGACGTCAGGGGCTTGATGACCTACATCAAGTCAACAAAGTGGTTCGAGGATGAGGAGTAACGGTGTCTTTCTGTGGTATCACAACGGGCCTACTACAACTGTCCTAAGTGTGCCGTTATGGCAGCCACTTAAACCTATCCTAACCTAGCAAAATCCTAATGGTAAAATGTTTTCATTCTCACATTGAGCATATTTCATTTTCTCTAACATTAACAAATTGAGTAAAGTATACAATTGCGTCGGCGCGTCTGTCCTATTTCATTTTGACCGAGCGTTGTCATCCCCTACGCAAATTCTCATCAAAATTTTGGCAAAAAATTTAAATTTGTTTTCAACATAGATTGGCCAATTTCAAAAATTTTTTTAAAATGTTCTGTCTTGGAATTTGTTTCAATAAGGGTGTTGCCATCCCTTACGCAAATTCTCACCAAAATCTTGGCAAAAAATTTAAATTTGTTTTCAACATAGATTAGCCAATTTCAAAAATTTTTTTAAAATGTTCTGTCTTGGAATTTGTTTCAATAATTGTGTTATTGGATATATAATAATGGAATATTGAATAAAATTGTTAAGTTTTATTTTTTAGTAGAACTATATTATTAATAGTATCTGCTATTCATGTAATTCAAACTTTTAATTCTTTTTTAAAAACGCAATCAAACTTCTATTTTTGCAAAATTCTATAATAAAAATGAGATTCGAAGGTATTCATGGTCACTATTTTCGGTTAGTTCTTTGCATCCTAAAACATTTGTTTTAAAAATATCTCGCATGTTTTGATGCAAAAAATAGTTCAAAGGTACCATTTTTCTGGAAATTACGACAGAAGCTTTGTTTTTATTTTTTTATTTATTTTTATTTTTCTTAAAAACGCAATCAAACTTCTGTATTGGTAAAATTCTGTAATCAAAATTAGATTCAAAGCCATTCGCGACCACTATTTTCGGCCGGGTATTTATATGCATCCTAAAATCCTGAAAAAGCTGTGTGTTTATATCTAAATGTAAACTTTTACTGTTCATAAAACTCCAATAATAAAATGGGATTCCAAAGCACCCATGACCACCTTATAATTCAAAATTTGAAGTAAAAAGAAAGAGGAGTCAAAATAGGTAAGAGCGTCGTTGAGTCGGATTTGCTAAACTGAATTTGTAATATGCTCCCAGTAAATGGATTACAAAAAATACTGCCTGTATACTAACAACGAAAAAATTACAATGTGGCAACCATGTCTAAACGGTGGAAATAACTCATGAGCATCTGTGGCTTTGAGATTGCGAATTACAATCGCATGCAACGCAAATGAAATAAACGAAAGAAATAATTACAGCTTATGTCGCTCAATCAGTAACCATTATCTATATATTAATAGGCTAACATTTTTTCCATACAATCAATTGCCAGAATGTATCTCATAAAAACATGCATAATTCCAATTATTATATATTTTGGTATCTTTTCATGGGCCAGGAGCTTTGCATAGGAATATATATTTAACAAAAAATGCTTCATTAATTTATAATAATTCATAAAAGTTTTCACCAAAAGCCAAATCTGTTAACTACAGTATCTGACTGTTTTACTGTACATACACCAGTGGCGGCTATGATGCGTGCGTTTGCAGGTTCAGGGCAGGTTAAGTTTTTCTTTCTATTTACTAAATTGAATTTGCCTTTAAACATATGAAAACTGTTTATCATAATATTCTTTTTTTACATTTGTCATATTTGTAACCCAATACTTCAATATTTTTTCGTTTATGACCTCTATCTTGGAGTGAAAACATCAAATTTTTTGAAAAACAAAAGCTAAAAAATTATTCCAATTTATCATTATTTCTCTTTTTATTTTTTTTTTTAAGAAATATATCATATTTAACATACTAAAAGTAAAAACACAGTTTGTAGCTTTTTCAATTTTATATTTACGAAGTAGTTAGAAATCGCGTTAATTTTCCTAAAGACATCAACTATTTTCTTCTTAAAAATTTAAATTTGTAAAAGAGTCGACATATAATCGGAATCCTTATATTTGTAACCTCATATTTTTCTATTGATGACATCTTTCTTGGAGTGAAAAAATCTGATTTTTTGAAAAAAAGCTAAATTCCAAAATATGAAAGGAGTGGTGGGTCTGATGGTGGACTTTCAAACATCGCTAAGTACCGGTTTTGCCATCTCCTATTAATGATTACTGGTCTTTAATGGACGGATTTTTTTTGGTTAGTTGTCAAATTACCCGTCTTCAGAGTAAACCAGCTGTTATGAAAGCGACCCTCAATAACTCAACTATATATGTATACTTGTAATTAATTTCAGCAATAAAAATGTATCCAATATTTCTGCCTCTAGGCATTAGGTACTGGAGAAAAATGCTAACAGAAGATTTAATAAGTTCAACGAATTTAAGGTGGTCGAATTTCGACCACGGGATATACTAGTATTTATTAATATATCGCCAAAAAGTTATAATAGCAATACAATACTGAAAATTATTATTATGTAATATTATATATTACTCGTATATATATATATATATATATGGCGCGATATACAACAGTTATATCATCAACCTCCTAGGAGATTTTTGCGCCGAGCTTCTCTTCCAATTTGTGGTCTGCCGCTTTGAATTTTTTCCTACAAATTGGCGGGACCTACGGTTTTTCGCCGACTCCGAACGGCATCTACAAAGCAGATGAATTTTTGCTGAGTAGCCTTTCATGGCAGAAATACACTCGGAGAGTTTGCCAAACCACTGCCGAGGGGCGACCCCGTTTTGAAAAAACTTTTTCAAACTAATTTTTGATGTAACCTGTACCAGGGCTCGAACCCGGACCTTCGGTGTGGTAGGCCGGCAACACTACCTTCACACCACGGCGGCCGTATTACTTATATTAAATTCATTTACATTTATCGAAAATTTACATTGTTTAAAAAAAAATAAAATTATTTTTTGTGTTCGTCACACGTAATGGTCAATTGATGAAATGAAATGAATAAAAATTATAGAGTGTAAACTGCAAAAACCAGTACTCGTATTTATGCTAGTTTATCAAAAGAATGTGTTCTAACAAGTCTTCATCTAAATTTGCCCTCACGTGATAATATAAATTTTAAAGTGGAAAATACTCTTTCGAGCGACACTTGTGTGGCAGGAGCCACTAGAACAATCTCAGCAATTTTTTTAATCTCGCTAAAATTTGTTTTCCAGAATTTCAAAAAGGTCTGAAAGTAGAGAAAGGCGTTTTATATTATGGAAACAATTAACGACGTCTCTTAAAGTTTTCCTATCTGATACAGCTTGAGTTTTATTTAATTTTTCCTGAATGTATTCCAGCTCATCGTACTGACTTATGTATGTAAAATCAGTGTATCTAACTCCTGTAAAATTTTAGTTATTTGAATAGTACTGGTGATCGCGATGTCAGTGTTGGATACGAGTTATTTTATTGAAGCGTGCCCGGACGCGAAAAGTTATCTACACAGAAATACTGTGGATCGCTTAGACGGCGCTGGAAAATAAGATTAATCAATTGTTTTAAATTTCTTTTCACATTAGTGCCCTTTTTTATCACATATGCATATATTAAATGATATATATATTTTTAATTTGTCAGTTGGAGCTAGTCTGCATCTAAGCCGATTTTTCATATATTACTTTGCACGCATCTTATGAAAAAACATCTTTTTTTCCCACTAGGTAGTCAAACCTTGAATATTTAAAGTTTCCGCTTCCTGGCAACGCCGTGGGCTTTCAGTTTTGCATGTTTTGTTTTGTTTATGACAAAACAGTGATTGCAATTTTTAGGAAAATTTATGTTTAAGGAATGCAATTTTGAACTGAACCATATTTTTTTAGCGGTTTTTGGTTCGGTTCATACATCTAAAATAAATGGTTCGGTTTAAAGACTAAAAAACCGCTGTGGTTCATTTCAAAACCTGGTTAAAACGTACTTAACTCCATGCAAACTAAAGGAATGTACCGAAGATGAACAGCCGATCGACCGTAAATGGGCTGAAATATTTCAGAATTTTGTGAAAAATATCTATAATATAGAATATAATTATCTTAAAAATAATTGAGTTTAATTTGTGCTTACCGGGGTCAAATGGCCCCACCGAAAGATTTTTTTCTATATTAAACCATATATGTATGGACTGTTAAATCTATTTTAATAACTAGATGCAACTATGAACTAAATTGCTTAGAGTTTAAGGAATATTTACAAAACTATGAAAATATAATTAAACAAATTTATACTTCAGAAAAGTACCAGTGATTTGCACTCGATAGATTTTATTTATTTGTGAATTAAAGCTTTTAATATAAAATTCGTTTAAAAAAAAAGTTCTGTTTTCTTAATATTAATTTATGGTTCCATCCCAGGAAGATATCAGTGGGTGTTTTAAATCACGAGCCAAGTCAGTCTGTACCTACATATTTTAACTTCTATATGGGCGTTTCCTGAAAATTGTCAACCAAGAGCAGAAAAACGAAGTTGTATTTAGGAAGGTTAGTTCGATTCCTATCGACAGCTATTTATTTCATCTTTCATGTTTTAAAATATTATTCCAATTGGTTAACCACATACCAAGATATGAGCGACTTTTCAACTACTCTTGATTATTTAAAAAAAAAAATTCAACGTCGTATTCTAAAAACTTTCTATAATATTTAGCTTAACCTGAACAAAAGTTGGAACGAATTTCATACACATATTTGGTATGTCATTCATACTGATAAAAAATTACTTATAAAATTTAATAGTTGAAGTATAATTCAAAATTAAAATATGTGATTATTTTACATTTGAAGAAAAATGTGTAACTTTAGTTTTTTCTGTCGGTATGGGGTACCAAGCAAGTTTTGTGTCGCCTTTCTATATCATTAAAAACATTTAGAAGTAATGGTATCGAGAAATTAAAATAAAATTAAAAATGGGAAAGTCCGCATGCACACGTTTTTTTTTAATATTTCTATTTATATTGTTGTTGGTTTTTACGGTCTTTTTTGTTTACATATTTGTAAGTTTTGCAAGCTCGAGACCAGTTAACAATAATTCTAAGTGAATTAATACTGTCAGTTTTTTGGGAAAAATTGATAAATGGAGAAAAATTACAAGTTAATAACAGCGATGGATAGGATTACATGTTCCAGAGTTTCCAGGCTCATCAGACCCCTTTTCGGACACTGGGATATGAACCATTGTCTGCACCCAAGCTGCTGTTAGAAAATTCTAACAGTAAGCTATGATGCCCTGTGACGTCACAATGCATAGACCTCCACTTCAATTAATTCCCTTTTGTTGTTTATTCTTTCTGCCAACAGTATACACAAATTTCTTAAGACATGCAGTCTATATGTTATTATGTGTGTTGGTCTTGTTGTTTGCATATGGTGCATGATGAGCCTGCAAACTGAAACATGTAATCCTATCCATCGCTGTGATTTTTCTCCTTTCAATTTTTCCCAAAAAACTGACAATATTACTTCACTTAGAATTATTGTTAACTGCTCTCGAGCTTGCAAAAGTTACAAATATTTCTGTGTATATTTTAAATAGATATCTTCATAATCAAGGATTTTTTATCGAGTTTGCAGAAAACTATAAACTTAGTTTACAAGATGAAGTGCAATCAGCTCATTTTAGCTACGGACAACCTGTGTTGCCTGGTTATGTATATGGCGAAATCGAATCATTTGCAAAAATCAGTGACAAAACAGATGGTTACTTTTTTATTACCGCAATTGTAAAATTGATTAAAAAATCAACTAATTTTGAGAAGTTGTACATATTTTTCGATGGATGCTCAAGTCAGTTTAAAAACAAAAGTATGGGAAGTAGTACGAACACAAAACTTAATTTTAAATAAACCTTCCCATTTGTATACTTGGACAACAAAGCATATAAGTGAAATCAATATCCTTTATATGGACTCTAAAGAAATTGACGAGGTCACAAGCCTTCACTTATTAGAATAAATGGGCTTCACAGGCTTGTGAGGACGGAAGAAATCTACTTGCCCGACGTACGGTCTTATCAATTCCATATACTGTTAAAATGTTGTAAGTTATTATGATTGTTTAATTTAAATCTATCTTAAACTGAAATATAAACCTTAAAAATATTAGATGAGTTTAATTTTTCAAAAATTTCAATTATATTTGTAAGTTTTTTCGAGCTCAAGACCAGTTCATAATAATTTCAAGCAGGCGCGTAGCCAGAAAAAAATTTCGGGGGGGTTTTGGCCAAAGCGTCAGTAATTAAGAATTACCTGTAAATACACACACACATACATATTTATATTTTTACATATTACATATTTATACTTTTATTTATTTGAAACTATTCTCTTTCTACACGGCTAAAAATTTGAGCTTAAATTTTAAAGCATTCATTGGTTTACACAATTTTTAAAACTTTTTGGTAATAAATTCCAAAACTTTCAATTACCCACAAAAATTCTCAATTTTTTGCGGTTTAGATTTAAAACTTAACTGGGATAAATACAAATACAACAAAAGTCGTATACACAGCGAATATGTGTAGGTACTTTTCGCACAAAATTCATGAGTGCGCCGTAGCTCGATAGGTAGAGCATTGCGCACTGATTTGGGGCACGTCGGTTCGAATCCAAACATTTAAAAAATAGATAAAAAATTGTTAACATTTTCGGTTTAAAATTTAAATAATTTTTATTACGCGCATTTCTATGACAACCGGCGTAAATTTAATTCTAAACCAAATTTGGTTTGGTCATATACCTGGATCGGTATCAGGGACGGATTCAGATGAGGGGTCCAGGGGGTCCGATTGATATTAGTCTATAGGTAATGTATGTAAATTGATCTGGCACTATCCCGTCATCGCTTATAGAATTGAACATCTTTACTCAAGAATTAAATATTATAATGAGAGAAGTATAGCAATTGCACTAAGTCCATAGCGTTACATGTACATACATATGTATGTATGTACATATCGTCTGCCATTCGAAAATTTAACAAGAATTATTAAGGGTCAAAATTCATTTAAAACGTTTTTTAAAATCAAGATTTTACAAAAACTAATGAAACGGTTTTCAAAAATTTAGGTAGGTAAATGAATTACCTTTCATTTCATGTAGCCTTGCTTGGGTGCAAAACCGCGCATATGCAAAATTTAAAGCACTTTTTATATCAAAGTTTCTCATTGCATTTTTGAAGCACGGGCGAAGGTCTCCAACGCGAAAAGATTTTCCGTACAGAGGTACTGCAGTACACATTTGCATCGCGGAGCCGGTGTTGGATCGGATAAGGGTTATTTTTTTTGAAGCGTGGCCGAAGGCCACCAATGCGAAAACGTGCTTTGCACATGAAGATGTCGCTGAAGTATTGTGAATTGATTACTTTGCTTCGTTGATATAAAAAAGCTTTAAATTTTGCATATACGCGGTTTTGTACCCCAAGAAACGTTACATAAAATGAAAGGTAATTCAATTACCTATCCAATGCAGAAAAAAATAGGGAATCGGTTCGTAAGTTTATGAGAAATTTTGATTTAAAAAAATGCGTTCAACGAACTTTGACCCTTAATAACTCTAGTTGTTGTTGTTAGCTAAAAAAATATACATATTTGTTCTCATCTTAATGATATCTTATAGATCCCCATCCTTTGTTTATACTTGGGAGTTGCAGCTATTCTGCATAAAAGGCTTATTTACACGGGTCAATTTTTCTAGTCGATTTGTGTCGTTCCACCGTGTAAAGGTTGAACGTAAAATCGACACGTTTAAATCAGCCTTCAAGCCGATCCATCAATACGGATAACGATTTATATTGAACGTCTGCAGCATGCAATCGAACAGCTTGTTTTCACACGTTTGCAATTAGAGTTGACAAAGGGCGCTCACGATTCGTTGCATTTTTATGCAATTGCATAATTTTGTCTACCCATATGCTATTTATTATGAATTCCCTTATTATAATGAGAGAAGTATTGCAATGGCACTAAGTCCGTAGCGTTATATGTACATATGTATGTATGTATGTATGTGGGTCAATTTCAAAAAAAAACGTACACAACGAGTTTTTTTTGCTTATTTTTAAAGTTTTTCCAATTCGCCTGTAAGAGTGGCCAATTTATGTAGAAATTGATGAAGAATCCGGTGGGACCTTTAGGCTTTCAAAAAAATCAATATTTTTGGTTTTTTTTTAGGTTTTCTATGATTTCTATCTTGAGCGTCACACACCAAATATGTATAAAAAATCGGTGAAAATGCAAAAATATTTGAGATTCAAGTTGCCTATGTTGTTCTTTTGTTTTTCAAGATTCACTTCTGCCAAAATCACCTTTTCGATTATAAACACAAAATCACGATTCACCTTGATTTATTTTTTTTTTTTTAAGTGACTAGTTATTTACAAATTTTAAGATGAAAATATGTAAATTATTGTTAAAAAGAGACTTGAACTAAGGGGTTACTTGCAAACTAATAGGCTTGTAACAATGTATTTTAAAAAACCTGCATTTATAAGCGTTTTAAGGAAAAAAACTGAGTGTGACGCTCAAGATATTTTGTGACGATCAAGAGATTTTGTTGCACGTAAACAAGAAATAATGCCAAATTTAAAGTGTAACGAAAAAAAGTTTATTTTTTACAAAAAGTAAATAAAAGAAAACAAAAATTCTTCAAAAAACAAAAATTTTCATACGAAACTAAACATATACATATTCTTTGATATCTTTAACAAAATTTTAAAAAAGGAAGTAATTCTTGAAGAAACTTATACACATACGCGCTTTATCGAGCTTTATTTTCTCGCGATATTTCCGTGCTCTTTCAGCCGCCGTTAATTTTGTTGTTTTACTCTTGAAAATTAAAAAATAAAATCAAAATTAAGCATTTTAAGCTATGAAGCAATATGTATGAAAAGTGATGCTCATGAAATGTTTGCCTATTTTTGTTTTTTCCGTAGGCAATTTATTTCCCAAATTCACAAATTATAAAAAAATGAGTTGAGACCATGTAAACAATGATTGTCAACTTTAATTTAATATATTCACTTTTAAAAAAATTAGCGTGACGCTCAAGAATTTTTATCGCGCCCTTACCATGGTGTTCACATAAACTACGCAAATCCACACTTTTTTTAATAGTTTTTGTTTTCGCTTTTTCACTATTGTAATAATTAAAGTTTGTACTTTTATTACGTTATTTACTTTATTTAAATGAAAATTGAAAACTGCTAATATTTCTTGATTTATAAAAAAAGTGACGCTCAATGCAAATTGTGGGGACAACTGTTCTTTGCAACGCCAAATTCGCACTAATTAATTTTTGACAACTATATCAAATCAAAACAAAGGAAAGATACCCAATAATTCGAAAACTGTTATTAAATGTTGCCCAGTAACTTTTTTCTTGATTTTATTTTATTTTGTTTACTAAAAATTCTAACGGGGGACAAATGCTTTTGTATGAAAGGAGTCAGAGGGAGAAACAAAACACCATACTGAATAAACAAAAAAACAAATATACAAATTTGAGAATTATGTTTTTTTGTTACATATTCCTCGGTGATCACTGTCCCATTTTTTTTTTTTTTTTTTTAATTTGTTTTTTACCTAAAATAGTAGTGTAAAGTGCGGGGACACAAAAATTGCGTTTTTTTTGAAATTGACCCATGTACATTTCGTCTGCCATTCGAAAATTTAAGAATACATTGCAAATCTTATAAATAAAAATGAATGTGTGTCTGTGTGTTTGTGTGTATTCTTGGGATCATGAGTTAAAGCATAGGCTATATTAATTTTTGGAAAAGTGGGCGGTGCCACGCCCCCAGTCTATATAAAACTACAATTCTCATAACTCTGAACATATTTGGTGTAAATTAATGATTTTTGGATATGTGTGTCGATGGGTCAAGATTTATGTAATTTTGGAAAAGTGGGCGGTGCCACGCCCACATTTTTTGTGTTTTGTTTGTACTTCAATAATGTCCAAAGTTTATGTTCGATCTCTTTTAAACTTTCCAGATTGGTTAAGAAAATTGTTGTGTACGATTTAAGCTATATTTATTTTTGGAAAAGTGGGCGGTGCCACGCCCCCAGGATTTATAAAATTTAAATCATCATAACTTTGGATATGTGTGTCCCTTGGTCAAGAATTATATAATTTGGGAAAAGTGGGCGGTGCGACGCCCACATTTTTTGTATTCAGTACATTGTTTTTACTTCAATAATGTCCAAAGTTTAGGGTTGATTTGTTTTAAGCTTTTCCAATACGTTAAAATCTTCGTTGGGTACGACATACTTAGGCTACATTTGTAAACTTTTTAGAAATGTGGGCAGTTCCAAGACCACAAGCTAAGTAATATTTCAATTCGTTATATCTATCCCTGAATGTATTTGCTTTAGTGAGATTTTAACGTTCTTAAATCTTAATCAAAGCATATAATTTTTCTTTTTTGTTATTGCCGTTTATACATATCCAGAGTATTATAGGATTTCCATAAAATCATAATAGTGGCGTTAAGTGGTAGGTATAGGATATAATTAAATAAATACAAACTATACATCGGATCAGCAGCGCATAATGGTTTTTGTCATACTCATTGAGTTCAAAAGATCCGTTTTTTGAGTTGGACATCCAAACAATTTATTTGTTTATACCAAAAAAGTTAAATCCATAAATATTGTATACCCTAAAGCACTGCAATAAATGAAATGTTAAAAATTAATGGAAAAATATTTGAAATTGTATTTCTAGGGAAGTCACTGGTCAGGCAGAACAACGTCTGCCGGGTCTGCTAGTATATAATAATTGTACTGTGTAAGTATACATATATGAGTGAGTTTTTGTTATTCATACCCCCGATTATTATCTTCCAACTTTTCTTGTGAATGTTGTATTGGAGATTTCAAATCTTACTTAAATTATACTTAAATATAAAGATCCAAGAAATAACTTATCAAAAGCTAACGTTATTCAATAAAGATTTGAAAATAGTCTTAGGCATAGTAAATTCACAATAAAAATACTGCAACTCAAAGTTAAGAACTTTGTTGAAAATTCAAGAAATGTATATGTAGCCCCAAAAAGTTTTAAATCTAGGCTAAAACTTTTAGCCGTGTACAAAACAATATTTATTTTTCTTGTTTGTTTTGAAATTTTGTTTAGAATTTGTTCAGTAGTTACTTCAAAAGTATAGTGGATGTTGAGTAGAGCCAGCCTCTCCTGCACCATTGTACTTCTTAGATATGTTTTTAACCTTTTAACCTTCGAAGATAAGAGAAAGACTGTACGGAAGGAGCAACGGAAACTGGAAGATTTGAAGCAATTTTTATATATCGATGTACCATAGGGAAAAAAGACACGGAACAATTATTTAACGCATCAATGAACGTGCTTGGTCGTTCCTCCTTTGGGATTGGAAAATATTTTTCTTTTTTAGGGCTTTACGCTGTTCAAAATAAATCTAAAAACTCTATATAAAATTACACTTATGAAACGCTTAAGAAAAATGTTATGTGTCAGAATCTCTTCTACTTTTCTACTGCTAATTTCTGGAAAATTTTTACAAAAAAGCGACCCGCGCATATCTGGCTTTGGCAAGAAATAAATAGTTGTCGCTTTATTTCATGGAGAAAAATTAAAGTTTCGGAAAAAAAAAACAAAGAATATAATAAAATAACATTGAAATATATATAATGTTGCAATTATTCAACATGCAGAACGGAACGTCAAAATTTCTTGGCTATTCATGACAATTTCATGGTCAAGAAATAATTGACACTATTTCTTCAGCATTTTCTTTTTAACAGCATACCGGGATTTTACTTTTAAACTTTTATCTCCTAACAAGTATAAGTACAATCTCATTTTTACTTTCTTTGATAATTCAATACGACTGCGTTGTGTACTGCTTGGTAATTTTTGGTATTTTTTTTTTAACTTCGTGGTAATTTTTTTAGTTAAACTTATGGCAACCGTGACTACAATAACGAGAGACACTCATACATAACTCGAAAAGCAGTTAATTTGAATTTCAACAGACTTGAGTTCGAATCACTCTTGCTATTGTTAACATGCTATGTAGTTGAGGTGCTAAGTTGATCTTATGCAGAGCAAGTCTGATAGTTTTGCGCGAATTTCTTAAAGCGCCAAATGAGTGAACCGTTACAGGAGTTTAGTTGTGACCTCTCAGACTTGCTTTGATAATTGATTAGGGACTACCAATAACTTCTCTCAGTGTGAAATATTATTTATGTAATTTTATTCTTTCGCATTTTCATTATTTCTATTAATGCTATTTTCAGTTTCATATTTACAGTATTACCATCAATCGCTTGAAAGTGGTTTTGATATGTTACTTTCAATGTGCACTTTCAACTTTTTTATTTCAGTGAACAATTACAATAAACAAAAGGCAAATATGGTTTTTACAACAAAAAATATGTCTCCGAAAGGAACGTCCGTGACACAGGAAGCACCCATATACATATCGCACCCTAAATCGAAAACAGTCACAACTCAAAATTTTTTTTGGTCGTTTTCTTGGCATAAATTGCCTAATAAAAAGTAGTGCAGCCAGTACATACAATATTTTTCTTTTTGACTATTATCGTTACTCTTTAAAGAGCACAGTGATGTCAAGTTTTTAAAATTCAAATCACTTTTGTGCGATCCAGAAGCAATTAACTGAAAGTTACTCGGATTTTGAGTTGTGACTCTTTTTGATTTAGTGTGCGATATGTACACCTAATTCTGTTTTTACACGCTAGATTGGTTCTAGAAAAAACAGTGTAAAAAAGTACTTTATAGATTCTAGCTGTTTAAAAGCGGTGTGTGTTTTTATTTATGTGTGTTGTGATCAGGGGCGGATCCAGGAAAATTTTTCGGGGGGGGGGGGGGGGGTCCATATTTGAAATCTCCAATACAACATTCACAAGAAAAGTTGGAAGATAATAATCGGAGGTATGAATAACAAAAACTCAATCATATATGTATACTTACACAGTAAAATTATTATATATAGGCAATGTATTCTTAAATTTTCGAATGACAGTCGATATGTACATACATACATATAACGCTACGGACTTTTCTTTCTGGGGGTCAACCTAAGCTCTCCACAAAAATTTAGCTCTATCGAAATTTCGTTGTGCAAGATATCTAAATTTAAACCACTATTACTTTTTGATATCACGAATGGAGCAAATTTGGCTCTAGCTAGGGAACTATAGGGTTTACAAAAATAACTATTTTCATTGTCAATGAGGAGCTTCGTGACGAACAATAGGTAAAAGAAAATGTTTCGATACACATAACCGTTTTCGAGAAAAATCCGGAAAAGTCTATACGTGGCATTTATGTTCTTATAATGTATAGAATTAGACTTGCAATCGCGATATCTCAGACCTGGTGACCCGTAGGTAAAAACTGTTCACACCGTTTTTGTAGAGAATTTTCAGGTCTACAACTTTGTCTCAGGTAGTTTTAAGATAAAACCTAACGTTTTCCAGAAAAATTCAAAAATCTCAAAATTTGGTATTTTACATTTTTAAAATGAGTTTTTTAAAAAAGAGCTCGGGGAAAAATGCTAAAAATCAACATATCATGTTATTTTAATGCATATTCGAGCATTCAAAAGAAGAAATGGAGGGACGTGAACCTTTTAATAAAACATGCTTAAAACCCACCGTGATGAGTAACTTCGAAATCTCTGTGAATATTCAACATTGCCAATCCATTCAAACGTTCTTCTCCAGTTTTATTTCGCAAATAGGTTTTTACTCTCCGTAAAGTAGAGAATGATCGTTCGCTTGAAGCTACCTGGCAGTGTAGCACCTATAGTGAGAAAGCTATGTATTTCTCTGTAAAACTGTATATGAGCATTTCCGTAGAATGGTCAACCAGAGCAAAAATTTTAAATGTTAATAAAAATAAATTCTTGTTTAACCCTGTTATACAAAATTACCCAAATTTTTATAAATATAAAGCTTTGGAAGTTGATTTAAATTTTTTTTATGAAAAATTTGCCTTGAAACATGAAAAATTTTTTTTTTCATTTCTAGCCAGTTTTAAAGGCCTGTTTCTTTTCAATTTTTTCACATGTTCGACTTATACTAGCGACCCTTTTTTGCAACAAAATACTCCCATGAATATCAGTTAAGACCATCAAAATGAAAGAACAGTGAACGACGATGTATTAACGGTAAATTTTTATTGAAACTTTTACCTCTGCCTGGATCGTACGTTCGCGACCAAAAAAATACATTTTTTATAACCACTTCTCAAGGAGTGTAAGGAAATGTATAGAACTAAATTTCTAAAGCCGGTTGCGTGCACTTAGTTGAAAACCAAAACTACTTCTCTTGAAGGGTTTACCAAACCTTTTTTTTTAATTCTCAAAGTTGCGTACGTTCGCGACCGTTTTGCATTTTGATATATTTTTTCCTACCAAAAACTGAAGCAAGAAAAAATAGGTTGTTAATATACTTTTTTTGCATGGTTAATAAAGGATCATAGGGTTTTGAATAATTTTAATGAAGTTATTCATAAATTTTCCAACCATACATTAAAGTGAGTATACTTTATGTTATGCAAGCCACTTTCGAGTCTTTCGGTGTGAGCCGCGGGATTTCAGTAGAGTCTAATAATTTATGCTATCTTCTTTCTTTATAAATACAACATATAAGATTTAAACTTGTGAATTAAGTGTTCCAATTCATATAATTTGTAAAACATTATGCCGAAAATAGGAAAAGAAAGTGTATGGAAAACGTACGGGTCGCGACCGGTATTTAAGCGTATATATAAAAATGTACTGAAGATATTTTAAAGCGAAATAAACGAAAAGAAAGTCACTTTATGCCACTTCAATACGTTATCAACCATTTTGAAAAAATCCATTCCATTTCGCTGAATTTTGAATTTTAATAATCTAAAAATCGAACAAACCTGCCTCTTACACCTAAAATTGACCTTTCAAAATGCTATCAAAGTAGCAAAAAAAAAAAACAAAAACCTATGTTTACTTTGTTTTTTGGCCCATAAACGCGTACGAACGTACTGTTCGCGACCGTGGAAACACCCATATCACAAACGTTCAGAGCTTCAATAAAGGTTTTCGGCCGGTTTTCTGCATATACGTTCGAACAGAATCTGTAATAAGTAACTGGTCATCCATTTCGGTGGGGGTCCGGACCCCCTGGACCCCTCATCTGAATCCGTCCCTGGTTGTGATAGTTTGAATCGTAATAAAATTCTTGATTTTCAAAACCGTGTTAATCAAATTCGTGTAAAAACGTCTGTGTAAAAACAGAGTTCGGTGTATATAGATTTTTAACTAAACAAAATATAAAATGAGTAAAATAGGAAAGTTCAGTATATATAAGTGGGTATATATAAAACTTACACACGTTCGTATATAAAAGGGGAGTTTAATTAAAACTTACGTGTATGCATCAAAGTCTCCACTATTAATAGCCTCAATAAGTTGCTCGGTGATTTTTATAACCTCCTGACGTCTTGCAGCTGTGGTGGTATTACGAAAGGCCATACCAATATATATATATTTATTGAGAACATTTAAGTATCAGCACAGTGTCAGCATGGCAAAAAAGAAAATAGATACATTGCTTATTAAATTGGTCCGTATACATATGTAGAATTGTTTAATATCTTGCGCTTAAACTAAGTATAAACGAAATGTCGATTCCGTTCAGGCAGATCTGCCATCACTGTATCTGTGGGCTACCGATCAATACCCAACAAACGCCGCCAATCAAAATCTCAAATGTTTGAGAAAAACATTGATCCTCAGTTTGATATTCGCATTATTTATCGTTTGAAACAAAACATTTTCTCAAATTTTTCTCAAACGTTGTTTTTCAGCTTGGGAATAATTTGAGAGATACTTGAGAATTTATTTTCTGTCAAACGTTTGAGAAAGTATTGATTCTCAGTTTGATATTCAACATTATTTATAATTTGAAACAAAATATTTTCTCGACCTTTTCTCAAACGTTGATTTTCAATTTTAGAATGGTTTGAGATATACTTGCATTTCGTTTCATTCCTGAAATGCCGACATAACAAAGATATCGAAATCTATCGAATCGAAATCGTCGATCTCTAATTTGCATACTTCAGCTGCAAATGTAAACAAGCCATTTTATTGTGCGAAGCAAATATTATAAAGTGAAAAATAAGGAAGTATTATTAAATTTAAATAATATTAGAAGATATTTTATTACATTATGCCCAAATCGAAACGCGTTAAAAGTGAAGTAAGGCAAATAGTAAATTTGCTTACCGAAAGTGAATCAACAGTGGCACCGGGAATAATAGAAGTTTCAGGAGTAGACGCCGCCTTAGGCTAAGGCCCTTCTTTTTCCAATATTAATGTATATGATAGTGATTCACAAAGTGAGGATTCCGAGTATTCGGAATCTGACATAGATGAAGAAAGTGAAACGGACAATGTCGTAAGAGAAGAGCTAGCTGCATGGGCCGTCCATTTCATTATTTCCACTGCGGCAATTAATGCTTTGTTAGCAATACTTCGGAAATATATTACTGGCATTCCTAAAGATGGCAGGACATTGAAATGTACTCCCAAGATACCGCCAGTAGAAAAAATGGGTTCAGGAGAATATATCCACTACGGTGTTGAAGATTCCCTTACAGATTTTTTAATCCACCTCAACATAAATATTGACGGTCTTCCACTAGCAAAAAGTTCCAATTTGCAGGCATGGCCTATCTTAATAAACGTGAATGGGGAACCGGTTGTTATGGTCGTAGGTGCTTATTGCGGAAATAGCAAGGCACTGTGCCCAAATATATACTTGCAACGCTTTGTAGATGAAATTTTGCACTTAATGGAACAAGGGCTAGATTTCAATGGCAAGCATTATTCAATTCACTGTCGCTCTGTTGTTTGTGATGCTCCAGCAGGATCATATATGAGTGGCTCAGTGCCATCCTTGCCTAAGCCTCATTTTAGTAATTTCCTAATAATTAGTGACAAAGTTAATAGGTAATTAGGAATTAAACAGCCTTTTTAGGAAGGTTTGAAACATTAAATTAATTTAGTTAATAATTTTGTTCAAAAATTAGGGATGTGCAACTTTGGCACGGATAGTTTGGAGTATTTCTAAGTAGTATATCATAATAACTCCATATATGAAATTTCGAGGGTTAGGCAAGGATGGCACTGAGCCACTCATATATTGGGTGTTAAGGGACATTCGGGATATTTTTGCTGCGTAAAGTGTACTCAGAAAGGGGAGAGTAAATGCCATAGAGAAATTGCCAATTGATATTGTAAAATCCTTCGCATGTGGTATGCCTTGATGTCATGAAAACTTTGTTGGTAGGTTGGGTTAAAACTAGAAACGAAAAGTATTCATTAAAATCTTCACAAATTGATGCATTAAATTCAAAAATATTATTTTTAAGTAATAAGGTACCTAGAGAGTTCGCTCGACGTCCCCGAACCTTAAAAGAAATTGAAAGATTTAAGGCCACGGAATTGAGACAGTTTCTACTATATACTGGAGTTTTTTTACTTGCCGATATCTTGGACGCCGAACGGTACCATCATTTCTTGTTACTTAGTTTGGGTATTCGAATTTTACTTGATAAAAAATCATGCACGTTAAAAATGTCTCTAGGCTTTATGATGATTCCTTTTGAACATATAATTTTCACTGCCTGACTCATTTACACAGTGATGCATTAAACTTCGGCGATTTAGAATCTGTAAGCGTATTTAAATTTGAAAACTTTTTGTCTCAACTAAAACGAAAATGTAGGAAAAAAAACCATATTGCTGCACAAATTTATAATCGTTTGGTAGAAGAAAGGAAAAATTACGAAATGGGCCAGTGAATTCAATTAATACAAATGTATTTTATTTATCCATAAAAAATCCCGACAACTTCTACAGCGTAAACAAAAAAGTATTCAAGATAATAAGTATTATTTATGAAAATTTTGTTCCAAAAGTAATATCTTTGGAGGTCAAAAATTTAAATGATCTTTTTATTACACCAATAAAGTCATCAAATTTTGATATTTATTGTTGCACCACTTTAGAATTTTCCAGTAATCAATTTGAGCATTCTGTAGATGAAATATCAAAAAAATTGACACTTATTCACACATAGATGGATTTAAACAGCACATTTTTGTCTACTGGAGATAATCAAGTTACCAAACAAGGTAAGATTCTTTACTATTCATTGTTTATTTTAAATTGTTTATACTAATAGTATATTACCGTTCATTTTTCTGATTTGGATAATTTGAATACAAAAATTAATGCCTTAGACAAGAAAATTGACGAATGGAGACAAAATTTATCAAATGGTAATATTTATTCATTAAATTTTTCTAATTAGTGCGATATGTTCAATTTGAGCGCTTAATTTTTTTCGAAGTCTGCAATTTTTGGTATAGGTAACTTAACTGGGTATTGTGTTCCGAGTTTCATTTATCACTTCAGTTAAATGAACGCCCTAAATAGATTTATACGTAATTTCTGTCAAATGAAAACTTTTATGTTATAGAAACGAATAAATGTATCAACTTTTTTACGCATCAAAATCGTTGTCAAAATGTATCAAATTTATGTACACGTTTATCCTACTTCCTACTAATATTATAAATGTGAATGTAGCGATGTTTGGATGTTTGGATGTCCAGACGTTTGCTTTTGTTCCCTAAAAACGTGAGAATGGCTGGACGGATTTTGTTGAAATTTGGCACGCCTACAGGTTATAGTCTGGAAGGAGCTATAGGCTATTTTTTTTTTAATTTTGGGGGTTCCGACCCTGCTAGGGACCGTTTCTTTTCGAAATTTTTTTTATTCCATATAACTCTAAGTATATTGAACCTATACTTATGATATTTCGCATATAGGTATAGAAATATCGTACAATATGGGTTTCATTTTGGCTTCGATATATTTCGATAAATTGATCGATAACTAAGTTATCGGTCAAAATTCGATTGCCCAAAAACCTTAATATTACCCTACAATATGGGTATCAAACGAAAGGGGATGGCCCCAGGTTTCATTTGGGGTTCGATATATTTCGATAAATTTATCGATAACTGAGTTATCGGTGAAAATGTTATTGCACAAAAACCTTAAAATTGCCCTACAATATGGGTATCAAAAGAAAGGGGATAGCTCCAGGTTACATTTGGACTTCGATATATTTCGATAAAGTTATCGATAACTGAGTTATCGGTGATTGCCCAAAAAACTTAACATTACCCTATAATATGGGTATCAAACGAAAGGGGAGGGCCCCAGGTTTCATTTTGGCTTCGATAAATTGATCGATAACTAAGTTATCGGTCAAAATTCGATTGCCCAAAAACCTTAATATTCCCCTACAATATGGGTATCAAACGAAAGGGAATGGCGCCAGGTTTCATTTGGGCTTCGATATATTTCGATAAATTTATCTATAACTGAGTTATCGGTGAAAATGTTATTGCCCAAAAACCTTAATATTACCCTACAATATGGGTATCAAACGAAAAGGGATGGCGCCAGGTTTCATTTGGGCTTCGATATATTTCGATAAATTTATCGATAACTGAGTTATCGGTGAAAATGTTATTGCCCAAAAACCTTAATATTACCCTACAATATGGTATCAAACCAACTTTTGAATGTCCATTCATCCTGACACAATTAGTCAAAAAGCATTTAGTGTCAAAATTAAATAAAAATGTCAAAAAATTTGGTGTCATTTCATTACACCATTTACATTTTTGAGTGAATATATCATTGTGTACAATGTCAAGTGTGATATATTAAGCATAGACGTCAAAATTTTTAAAAAAATTAACACCTGTTTTTTTATATTCTATGTTGGATTCATCCTGCATCTCGTTCTATCATTCGTTAGAAGATAGGAGCAGCGGATGCGCCGCCATGCTGGAGTGCCTCAGATGTAAAGGAAAAACCGAAAAAAACTCCATTTTGAAGTGCCTGTCAAACGTTTGACAGATAACATATCACACTTGTACTGATACACAATGGAATATATTTGAAATAAATAAACTACAAATTGTGTCAATTTCCAATAAATAAACTGTGTCAAGTGAATATAAGTAAATATTTTTAACAAATAACAGACTAATTGTGTGGAGAAAATATAAAAATATCATAATGTAAGTAAAAATTCAAAAAAGAAAAAAATGTGGTAGTCATGTAATAAGCTTTTTTATAAATTCTCAATAAAACTAAAGTGACGTAGCACAGGTTTAATATCGCCTTTGCTATACTCCAAGCTTGCGTAAAATACCTGCTAAATCCCGTTCTTAGCAAAATCCACTTTTTCATGCGGTTCGAAGGAGTAAACGATTCTGCAGTTGACAAACAAAAGAAAAAAAGTAAAGTAAAATAAAATAAAGTAAAATAAAATAAAATGCTTTTTTTTAAAGCTTTTTTGATTAATTTGCTTACAAACTTACACCCTTTCAACACTTTTTTATGCTAATTTAACCGCTAATTTTGAAATGCCAACGAACCGCAAAAGAAAATGTTTGAAAACCCTTTTTCAGTACTCTTTTTTTCAAAATTTTAGCAATATTCCAATTAGGTAAATCCTTCAGTAGGCAATAATCTATATATATAAAATAGGATGTATGTACGTGTGTATGTATGTATGTTATAGACTCCGGAACTACAGCGCCGATTTTGTTAATATTTACAGGATAGCTCAGTAGGAGTCCGAAGAGTGTTTAAGTAAAGTTTTATTCCGGGAAGTGGACCAGGGACCGAAATATTCCAAACTTTTTTATTTATGGTGCGATTTTCTTCAAATTTGGTACAAAGGTAGACTTTTACTTTTGTTAAAATTTGAAGTTAACTTTTTTCGGGGAAGTGGACCGGGGGGCGAAATATTCCAAACTTTTTTATTTATGGTGCGATTTTCTTCAAATTTGGTACAAAGGTAGTATTTTACTCTTGATAAAATTTGGGGTAATTTTTTTCCGGGAAGTGGACCAGGGACCGAAATATTCCAAACTTTTTTATTTATCGTGCGATTTTTTCCCTTAATTTGGGCAGAACAAAGTCTGCCGGGTCCCTCTAGTAAGCTATAATGAAGAGCCCTTATGATTTTGCCCCTTAGAACGTTATTTCAGATTATGCTTAAGTTTTAGAAAATCAATCCACACATAATATTCATACATATATAAATACAATAATTTCAGAAAATCAATCAACACACAAGTTGTTAAAGAAGGTATTGGAAGAAGTTAAATTAGGCGCTAGTTCTGCAACTATCAAAAGGAAGAAGATTTTACCGCAAAAACCTTTTTCAGAAGTGCTTGAATTTTCACAATTTGAAGCTAAAATTCAAGGCTCTGAGAATAAATATAACGATTTGGTGAATATCTTAACAATTTAATTAAAATGAAGCTATTTTATACATGGGTATTTTTTTCCAGGTGGCAGAAATACAGACCATCATCTCTGCAAGTACAACTAAATTTATAAAAATGGCTTGGCGCAAAATAATGAATAACAATGTTGCGCAATCGTATTCCTGGCAAGGTACCAAAACAAAGACACCAGCTAGGGCCCTAAGTGTAACAGGAGCACTTAAACGTAATTACGCATATGATCTTATGGTGTGGTCTTTACTAATGTTCTTTATTTTATTTAGAAGCCTTTTATCTGAAATATCCTAATGTGGCCAGTAACAGTGAGTTTGAACGAGCAACAATCAACTTCTTCCAACACGCTAGTACTAGGCTAAATAAAACGGTGTAACAGGAGCACTTAAACGTAATTACGCATATGATCTTATGGTTTGGTCTTTACTAATGTTCTTTATTTTATTTAGAAGCCTTTTATCTGAAATATCCTAATGTGGCCAGTAACAGTGAGTTTGAACGAGCAACAATCAACTTCTTCCAACACGCTAGTACTAGGCTAAATAAAACGGCTGAATATGAAAAACAGAAGAATACCAGCTTGCAATAGATTATAATCTATATGTACTTATTATTAGATGCGCTTTATTTATTTATTACTTATATTTTTTTCCCCCTAAAAACCAAGGATATTTTTTTTTGCATTTTTTTTTAAACTACAACAATGTAATTACAATTTTTGTATTTAATTCTTTTCGCTTCTTCAACTGAATGAAAGAACATTTATGTGTAATCTGTAGGAGTTTTTCTAGCTCATACACATTGTTTGTAACCTCTTATGCCAATTTTTTATATATTTATGTGAAATACTATCGTACACTAGATCAAAAAATAATTTCACAAAACTTCACTAACTATTATATTCGGTTTTTTTTGTTAATAATTATCATCTGCAACTCAATAGCTACTGGATTGCTTGGTTTTATAAAATTAGAGCTTTGGTAGCGCTATCCAGGGGCGTTCAACAGAATGATCCTCTGATTTAAGTTGTGACTGTTTTTAATTATTGTGCAATATGTCACTAATGGGAACTTTTGTACCTCATCTGAACGTTGCAACCTTAAATTAGTCTGATAAAGTTTTTTTTTTACCTACATATCTACTTGTATACTTAATCAACATGAAATAATATTTTTATGTATTTGCCATATATTTATAAGTAGTTTTATAAGAGTTTCTCTACATCATACGCTTTTTTGTAACAATGAATTTACTTACTTGAAATATTAATTTTTGTGCCTTATTTGCACTTTTAGTTTTATCTATCAACTTAATAATATAAGATGTACGCATTTTTGTTACAGTATATTTTAATATAATTGAAAGATGGTTGAAAAACCGGTATGTAACTAATTAAACTCATAAATAATAACTTTTATTATTGAAACTGGGATATTTCTTGCACAACGTAGGTAACACTGGAAAAATAACTCAATTAGAGTAACTGGATTCCATTTCGTTTCGCTTTACTCACGTTTTAGAAAAAGTTGAGAAATTCAAAATTCTCAATTTGAAAATAAAGGAAAACTCCATATTAAAAAAGTGCCTTTTAGGTTGAGAGTGCTATCAACGGTTATTTGAAAAGCATTTGAAAACTAACGTTTGAGATTTGAGGAATGGACTGATTCTCAAATGCATCTCAAACTGAAAATAGGCAAAAATGTTTATTGGGTAGCCTGAACTGGTTTTTTAAACCAATAAAATGGCTTGTCTATCATTTGCATCAACCACATACCACTTGACATACTCGTATAAACCAGGATCGTGCAAAAGTTGAGAAAGTGATACGAGCTAAAAACTTGAAGCGACTTGACAGTGCGCATGCAAGTGTTCTCTCCCTTATCGACATACCTCCTTCGCTCATGTCGCTGTATACTTGAATTTTACACTTGAACCATGTATGGAAATCAGCTCTTAGCTGAACTTAAAATTTTACGCAAACAAAAGTATTCTTCTCATTGAATTCAGACATAGGGACCTAACACATTCCCACGACAGCCGGTTCTACGTACCGGAATGACTCGGGGTTTCACCGACCAAGAAATGTTATTTCGCTACCCCCCTGGCTAAACCGCCACCCCGTCTGACGTACGAGAAAGCTTTTCGTATGGCCATAATTTCAGCCTCCAATCAACACATTCCGTCAAGTAGAATAAAGGAAGTGCGCCCATACTTCCCTGCAGAGGCAGCGGCCCTGGCAAATGAACGTGCCCCATTAGACGCCTGGAGCCTACAAATGATCAAATAAGTTATCTAAATGCTTAAATCAGACGCTTAGTAGATAAACACAAACGCGCTAAATAAGTAGAAAGAGCACCTAAGGTCTTGCAACCCCTCGGCTGGAGTTGGCAAATTATGGTCGACGGTGAAATATTTGTCCAACCCGACTAAACGAACGAAAAAATATCCATCGCCTTCGGTGATAAGGTTCAGTCGAAGCCTAAAAGATGCGCGAGCGCTTTGGCACATTGCCATCTCCACAACAGAAGTTCAAGAGGCAATTCGGAGATCAAAAAATAAAAAATATATAGGCCCCGATGGCATTTCCGTGCTGATGCTGAACACCTCGGCGTCGAAGGTATAAGATACCTAAGACACATTTTCAACCTTTCCCTGTCCACCTTTGTCATTCCTGAAAGATGGCGACAGGCAAAGGTGGTCCCACTACTAAAGTCTGGCAAGCCAGCTGCTGTGGGGAGTCATATCGTCCGATATCCCTCCTCTAGCCAGTAGTGAAAGTGTTGGAAACTGTCTTACTACCTTATTTCACCGCAAGCTTACGGCTCGCCGAACATCAGCATGGTTTTCCCAAAAACTGCAGCACCACCACCGCGCTGAACGCCATCACTACTCAGATAGGGGACGGACTAAACCAAAAGCGCCCAAACCACAGGACAGTGCTAGTTGCGCTTGACTTGGCGAAAGCTTTTGACACGGTCAAGCATGCGCAACTAAACGTTGGACTGCAAACTACCTGAGTGGCCGTCAATCGTCGGTTGAATTCAGAGGCGCCAGATCGGAACCCAGAATAGTTAAACAAGGGTGATGTCCTATACCCGTTTCTGTTTAACGTCTTTTACACCGACGATTGTATAATACTGGCAACAGGCACCTTCCTTGATGAGCTCTGCTCCCGCATTAATGCATACCTCCCAGCCGTGTCCGAATTTTCTGCTGCGAGAAACCTGGCATTGTCACCGATAAGTCCTCGGCTATTCACGACGTGGACAACAGGTGAACATGGAATTAGACGTCTACGTTGATAGTGTCAAGTTACCAACTATCTCACACCCCAACATCTTAGGGGTGACGTATGATAACATGTTAAAATACGGCGCTCATGTAACCGCAATTGCCAATAAAGTCCAAAGTCGCTAGCTGACAGCACTTGGGATAAAGACAAAGAAACGTTACTACCTACATACAAACCCTTCAGCCAAATGTTAACAAGCTAAACGGTCTACCAATTTCAATTTCAAGCAAATCGCATCATATATAAGATTTTTTCAATAGGTCGAGCCCTGGTCCCCTTCCCACAAAAAAGTATTCCAAATTTTACAAGCTAAACGGTCTACCAAGGCACTGACTTTCCAGCAAAACGCATTATAAATAAGATTTTTTAATAGCTCGGGCCCTGGTGAACCTCCTGGAAAAAATAGTATTCTAAATTGTAACAAAGGCTAAGGTCGAGCAAGGTACTGAATTTCAAGCAAATAAGATATTTTCAGTTGGTAGGGACTCGAATTTCGACACGATACGATACCATATCGATACTTTTGCCCTTCGATACCGATATTTCGTACTCGATGCATTCATAACGATACTTTTCGAGTATCTAGAGCCCGGTATAGTATCGAATTTTCGAAATAAATGTGGAACTAATAGAGCAAAAATACCGCTCTGCTGGTTGTCTCCCTCTAACTTGTGACGCGAATCGAAGGAAAATCAGAACTAAATATTTACAGTTAATTTTTTTTGGAGTATGCAGTTTTTTAAATTGTCTAGTACACAAAGGTGTTAGTCTTAAGGCCGTAATACATTTTGCAATTTTTTTTGGGATTGTGCATTTTCTATCTTACAAAACCGCTAGAAATCAGAAAAATGTATCAATGAATTTTGCATATGTTTTAAAAATATAGTTTACATTTTTCGTATTTAATTTCGGCCTATGCATATATTTGACAAAATTATGTGACGGGCCGCCTAATACAAAAAACTATATGTGCCTAGTGTTTTAAGATTGTAAACTGAAACTTATTGTACATATTCATTTGTATAACCTTATTCATCATAAATAAAAATTATAAGTTATAAATAAATATTTATGTACATATAAATCATTATTTTCATGGATATCGTTAATGCGAGATAGAGCCCCAACTTCCAATTGGAAATTAAGATGCCAATGTTAAGGTACAACTTCTACATTGGGTTTTTGAAGTGCTTATTTGTCATGTCATTAAGCATCGATATTTTGACTATCGAGTCTTTTTGTTTCGATACTATCAGATACCCGATACATTTACAGCGATACTTCAAATGAGTACAGAATCGATACTTTGCACTCGATATCATGTCCCTATCAATTGGTCGTGCCCTGGACCCCTTCCCGCAAAAAAAGTATTCCAAATGTTAACAATCTAAACGGTCTACCAGGGCACTGAATTTCAAGCAAATCTTCTATATCTATACTATTATATAAAATTCAAACTCGAAATTTTGTTAGAGCTAAACAGCCGATCCACAGGCCCAATTTTTTTTCTTTCAAATTTTAAAATATCATAATCTAGGCAGAATAGGGCCATAGATACTTTTTTTTAAATAAAAATTTTATCAAAAACATTTTTAATTTAAAATAATTTGGTATGAAAACCCATCTTTGCTTGGACGCTTTACCATTCGGTCGTTTGTGCTTAGAGAGCATCAACAGATCACATATTGCTCTCTATTTACTCTATTTTTGTACTCATCTAGCACAGCTACAAAAATATGAGCGCCAACGCATAGCAATGCATATGAATGTAGGGTGGCACTCACATATTCACACAAACAAGCAGATGCTCAACGCAATTACTGCATGTTACTCAATTCAACTATATGTACGCAATTTGAGTGTTTTTATTGTAGCTACGATTGCTTAAGTTTGCTACAAGCAGTGAGAGTAAAAAAAGTTATAATTAAAACACTCAATACATCCAGAAACTCAAAATTAATATATGAGTATTTGGCGCATTTACTCAAAAATGTTTGAAGCACTGATATTTTTACAACTCCCCCTCAAAAAAAAATTTACTGAAACATTAATTTTGTTGAGTCGAATGCGCAAGTGCAATTTTTAGTTACACGGAAAGGTACATTATCTTATAAATAAAAATGAATGTGTGTCTGTGTGTCCTTTATAGGCGTCCAAAGTACTGAACCAATTTTTATCAAAATTTCACAGTATATTCTTGGGATCATGGGTTAAAGCATGACTCTTTTTGATTTAGTGTGCGATATGTACATAGGCTACATTTGTAAATTTTTTGGAAAAGTGGGCGGTGCCACGCCCCCAGGCTATGTAAAATTTAAATCATCATAACTATGAACATATTTGGTCTAAACTAATGATTTGTGGATATGTGTGTCCCTTGGTCAAGAATTATATAATTTGGGTAAAGTGGTACATAGACTACATTTGTAAATTTTTTGGAAAAGTGGGCAGTTCCAAGACTACAAGCTAAATAATATTTCATTAGTTATATCCCTGAATGTATTTGCTTTAGTGAGATTTTAACGTTCTTAAATCTTAATCAAGGCTCTTAGTTTTTTTTTTTTTTGTTATTGCCGTTCATACATATCCGGAGTATTATAGGATTTTCATAAAATCATAATAGGGCGTTATGAGGTAGATATAGGACATAAATAAATTAATACTAACTATCTAACTAACATCTACTCAGCAGCGCATAATGGTTTTTGTCATACTCATTGAGTTCAAAAGATCCGTTTTTTGAGTCGGACATCCAAACAATTTATTTGTTTATACCAAAGACGTTAAAACCAGAAACATTGTATATCCTACAGCACTTCAATAAATGGAATGTTAAAAATTAATAGAAAAATATTTGAAAATGTATTTCTAGGGAAGTCACTGGTCAGTCAGAACAACGTCTGCCGGGTCTGCTAGACGCATTATAAATTCACCTTTTTTTAATAGGTCGGGCCCTGGTGGACATCCTGGACAAATAGTGTTCTAAATTCTAACAAGGGCAAAGTACTGAATTTGAAGCAAATCGCATTATAAATAAGTTTTTTTAATAGCTCGAGGTCTGGTGGACTGATTTTTAAGCAAATCGCATTATAAATAAGATTTTTTTTAATAATAATAATAGGTATAATAGGTCGGGCCCGCGTGGACCTCCTGAAAAATAGTGTTCTAAATTTTAACAAGGGCAAAGTATTGAATTTCAAGCTAATCGCATTATAAAAAAGATTTTTTAAAAGCTCGGGGTCTGGTGGACGTCCTGGTAAAATAGTATCCTAAATTGTAACAAAGGCAAACCCCTACCGAGGTACTGAATTTCAAGCAGATCGCATTATATATACGATTTTTTAATAGCTCGGGCCAGGTGGACCTCTGGCTAAGGTCGTCCAAGGTACTAAATTTCAAGCAAATACAATTTTTTAAATTGGTCGTGCCCTGGTCGCTTCCCCCAAAAAAGGTATCCCAAATTTTGACAAGGTCAACCGTGTACCAAGGTACTGATTTTCAAGCAAATCGTATCATAAATAAGATTTTTGGAATAGGTCGTGCCATGGTCCATTATCCGCAAAAAAGTATTCCAAATTTAAACCAGCTCAACGGTGTTCTGAATTTTAAGAAAGACAAAGAACTGAATTTCAAGCAAATCGTATCATAAATACGATTTTTTGAATAGGTCGAGCGCTAGCCCCCTTCCCGCAAAAAAAGTATTCCAAATTTTAACAAGTTGAACGGTCTACCAGGGCACTGAATTTCCAGCAAACCGCATTATAAATAAGATTTTTTTTAATAATAGGTCGGGCCCTCGTGGACCTCCTGAAAAATAGTGTTCTAAATTTTAACAAGGGCAAAGTACTGAATTTCAAGCAAATCGCATTATAAATAAGATTTTTTAAAAGCTCCGGCCCTGGTGGACCTCCTGGTAAAAATAGTATTCTAAATTGTAGCAAAGTCAAAGGTAAACCAAGGTACTGAATTTCAATCAAATCGCATTATATATAAGTTTTTTTTAATAATAGGTCCGGCCCTCGTGGACCTCCTGAAAAATAGTGTTCTAAATTTTAGGAAGGGCAAAGAACTGAATTTCAAGCAAATCGCATCATAAATACGATTTTTGAATAGGTCGAGCCCTAGCCCCCTTCCCTCAAAAAAAAGTATTCCAAATTTTAACAAGCTCAACGGTCTACCAAGGCACTGAATTTCAAGCAAATCGCATTATAAATACGATTTTTTTTAATAATAGGTCCGCCCTCGTGGACCTCCTGAAAAATAGTATTCTAAATTTTAACAAGGGCAAAGTACTGAATTTCAAGCAAATCGCATTATCAATAAGATTTTTTTAATAGCTCAGGGTCTGGTGGACCTCCTGGAAAAAATAGTATTCTAAATTGTAACAAAGGCAAACCTCTACAAAGGTACTGAATTTCAAGCAAATCCTATTATATATACGATTTTTCAATGGCTCGGGGTCTGGTGGACTTCCTGGAAAACATTGTATTCTAAATTGTAACAAAGGAAAAGGTCGACCAAGGTACTGAATTTCAAGCAAATCGCATTATATATAAGATTTTTTTTTAATAATAGGTCGGGCCCTCGTGAACCTCCTGAACCAAGGGAAAAGTACTGAATTTCAAGCAAAGCGCATTATAAATAAGATTTTTTAAAAGCTCGGGGTCTGGTGGACCTCCTGGAAAATAGTATTCTAAATTGTAACGAAGGCAAACCTCTACCAAGGTACTGAATTTCAAGCAAATCCCATTATATATGTGGCCACTCCAAGTGTCAAACATGCACAGTGGCAACACCGCGAAAATAATAATGTCAACATATGACATTTTGTCGTTTTCCTTTTGACGCTACATTCTTCCGGCCTCTTGGCAATGAATTTCTTCTTGAAGCGATCTCGTTGATGTCCAGACGTAAATTTAAATAATCTTATTTTGTATTGGTATATTGTAAGCAATTACAAACATATTTATCAATAAATATAAATACATCTGTTAGCTTACGAATACTGTCTAAATATATACGATTTTTTAATAGCTCGGGCCCTGGTGGACGTCTGGCTAAGGTCGATTAAGGTACTAATTTTAAGCAAATAAAATTTTTTAAATTGGTTCCTTCCCCCAAAAAAAGTATTCCAAATGTTAACTACCTTAACGGTCTACCAGGGCCTGAATTTCAATCAAATCGCAAAATAAATAGGATTTTTTTAAATAGCTCCGTGGCCCCTGGTCTACTTTTCCAAAGTCGTGTAAATCTGTTACCTATTCTATGATCCTGAGAATAAGTGTACAAAGTTTCGCAGATATAGCTTAATTAGCTAAGACGTTAAAGACTTGCAAACAAACTTACTAACTTACTGTTGGCATCCCGCATATAAGTAGCAATTAATTACATTTAAAATGGCAACCCTGAATTCAGATGACGTGTAACAAAATGACTTGCAAGTCGGGCATTCGAGAAACGTCAGCTTTAATTTGATTTAAATAAATATTGTGTTATATTCAATTCGCGATCATAACAAGTGGCGACGAGGATTTTGAACCATACAAATTGCAATGGATGCCGACGTTGTTAGCAATCTATTTGCCAAAATGTAGGAACAACATGAACGCGACAATGTAGCTATGCAGAACCTGGTAAAACAACTTCTTACGAGTCAAGTTCAGACTAGCGCACCCTCCAAAATAGTAGAAAAAGGTCAGGAATGCATCATTGAAGCCCTTGCATCTAGCATCAGTGAGTTTTGCCATGACCCAGAAAATAACCTCACTTTGACATGTGGTTCGCTCGATATGAAGACCTCTTTGAAGTTGACGCTGCAAAGTTAGACGACGCGGCCAAAGTCAGGCTTTTACTGAATACAAAATAATTAAATAGTGTCAACGTCTCATAAACCTAAAAGCCGATACAAATTTGGTTGAAAACCAAAAGAGCGAGTTGCAGGTAAAGCGCTTGCACACTAGTAGTTCAAAGCAAAAGTCAGTGCCTAAAACCCCCCGCCATGCACTTTTCTCGCGAATGCTCGTACAGCAAGCATAAATGTGAGCAATGCAATATAGTTGGTCACAAAGAGGGCTACTGCTCTTCGAAGAAAAAGGTGAAGCACTCTAAGCAGAAGCAACCACCAACAAAATTGAATCGGCTCAACGCAAATACGTCAGTGTTCTTATTAATGGTAAACCAATCAATTTGCAGTTCGACGCTGCGTCAGACATAACCATTATATCGGAAAATAACTTCCATAAATTAAACGTGTCAAACACGTTCGCAGGCTCTGTATTGCCTCTTTCACTTCAATTTGAAAGCGATGTCGAATTCAAGCAGCAGAAAGCAAAACTAACATGCTTCGTAACACCAATAAAAAATTTGATTAGGTCTCGACTGGATTACCGCTTTAAAACTTGACAACATGTCTATCAACGTAATTTGCAATCAGCTGGCAATGGAAAATCGGGAAAGTATCACCAATGACATACCTACTATTTCCACATTAAAACAATATTTTCCAGATTTGTTCAATGAATAACTTGGTTTGTGTACTAAAACTAAAGCCAACTTGTTAGTCAAACAGGGCCATAAACCAGTTTTTCGACCAAAGCGACCGGTTGCATATGCCATACAGCATCTTCTTGAGGAGGAGCTGCAGAGGCTTCAAGACATTAATGTTATATCACCATTCAACTACTCGGAATGGGCCGCGCCTATTGTTGTTACTAAGAAAGCAAACGGTAACATACGTATTTGCGCAGATTTCTCAACAGGTCTAAATGACGCGCTCGAATCACACCAATACCAGCTTCCGCTACCCGAAGACATTTTTGCAAAGCTGGCAAACGCGAAATATTTTAGTCATATAGATCTTTCTGACGCCTTTCTCCAAATTGAGGTTGACGACGCCTCAAAAGAACTGCTTACCATAAATACTCATTTGGGGTTATTTCGTTATAACCGCATGATCTTTGGCGTTAAAACGTTCCCTGCTATCTTTCAACAAGTCATGGATAAAATGCTAATTGGTTTGGATTATGCAGCAGCGTACATCGATGATATCTTCGTATCTGGTAGAGATCGAAGCGAACAGGACAAGAATTTACACGAAGTTCTGCGCCGAGCTCGGAACTATGGTTTTAAACTCAAGTTCGCCAAATGTATGTAGGTTTTCGGTGACAAAAGCGAGGTATCTGGGCTACACAATCGATCAAAACGGCCTCCAACCAGACCCAGAGCGTGTATCCGCAATAACTGACATGCCAGAGCCAACTAATATCTCTGAGTTACGCTCATTTCTGGGCGCAATAAACTTCTACGGAAGGTTCATTAACAAAATGCGTCAGCTAAGAGGTCCGCTTGACGAGCTTTTGAAAGCTAACACAAAATGACATTGGGGTCAAACCCATCAAAAATGCTTCCAAAGCCTTAAGGAAGTACTGTCTTCAAATTTACTTTTAACGCATTACGACCCACAGAAAAAAATTATCGTTGCAGCAGATGCCTCAAATTAGGGACTGGGGGCCTGCATTCTACATGAGTTCCCCGATGGCTCAGTCAGAGCCGTCAGCCACACATAGCGGTTGCTCACTCCCGCTGAAAAGGCATATAGCCCAATACAAAAAGAAGGACTAGCGCTAGTGTTTACGGTGACAAGCCACTGCTTGCAATTATTGGCAAGAAAACTGGAATTTCGGCACACCAGGCCAACCGGCTACAGAGGTGGGCAGTACAGTTGTTGGCATATGACTTTGAAATCAGTTTCATATATACAAACAGCTTTGGTTACGCCGACGAGCTTTCACGTCTCATCAACAAAAACAGCAGAACAACTGAAGACTATGTCATTGCGTCAGTGCAGTTTGAAAGCGAAATCAAACAAGTTCTGTCAGAAGCGTTAGAAAAATTGCCAGTTACACACAATATGATAAAGTATGAATCAAGCAAAGATGCGACATTGAAGCAAATATTTAGTTACGTTAAAACGAATTGGCCAGTAACAAACCACGATAACACAGAATTAAAAATATTCCAAAATCGAAAGGGCGACATAAGCGTAATCGATGGCTGCATCATGATGGGTCAGCGTGTAGTGATACCAGAGGTGTTGCGCAAACGAGTTCTTAGGCAACTACATCGTGGACATCCAGGAGTTGAGCGAGCAAAGGCAATCGTTAGAAGTTTTGTATACTGGCCAAACATCGATGCCGACATCAAAACGTTAGTACAAAATTGTAACAATTGCGCCTCGGCAGCAAAAATGCCTACAAAAACAACACTGCAGCCATGGCCAAAGCCAAAAGCACCGTGGCAACGTTTGCACATTGATTATGCAGGGCCAATCAATGACTGCTATTTTTTTGTTGTAATTGATGCGCACTCAAAGTGGCCGGAAATAATTCCAACCAAGTCTATAGCGACTCAACAAACAGTTGATATCCTACACGAAATTTTTTCGCGTTTTGGACTTCCATCAACTGTAGTTTCCCATAACGGAACGCAATTTACCAGCGCACATTTTCAACAGTTTCTACGTGAGAATGGCATCCAACATATTCGTTCAAGTCCATATTATCCCATGCCTAACGGACAAGCAGAGAGATTTGTTGATACCTTTAAACGCGCACTAAAAAAGATCAAAGGAGAGGGAACAACGACTAACAACTTACAAGTTTTCTTACAATGTTATCGAGCTTCGCAAACAAAAACAACATCAACACCAAATCACCAGCTGAAGTGATATTCGGCAGGAATATTCGCACCAACTTGGATCTCCTTAAGCGTAAACCGGGTGATAATACTCAGTCTGAGTTGGCACAACAACAACAAGAAGGTATGAGACAACAGTTCGATAGAAAACATGGTTCCAAACAAAGGTCGTTTGCGAGCAAAGAGACCGTCTATGCGTGCATTCACAAAAATAACAGCTTCCAATGGGTGCCTGGAAAAGTAGTTGAACGTGTTGGCAAGATAATGTAAAATGTACTACTCGACAACCAAAAGCTCATAAGAGCGCATGCTAATCAATTGCGTAAACGATTTTCTGACAATGAGCAAAGTACGAGCACGGATGCTAGTTCCTCAAAAATGTTAATCGACGCATTCGGGTTGTACGAAAAGGAGAACAACGCACCTTCATTTTGCGAGAGTGAATCTCCTCTAAGTGCACCACCAACTAGCGCACTGTCAACGTGCGCCGAACATGAACAAACGTAACAATCCAGTGACAGAACTTCAACTAGAAATGAAGGAAGCACAGCCATACCAACAAGGCGTGCTCAACGGGTACGCCGACCAGTGGATAGATTTGTTCCCGGTTAAGCTACGAACATCTAACTTAAAGAGGGGAGGTGTTGGCATCCCGCATATAAGTAGCAATTAATTACATTTAAAATGGCAACCCTGAATTCAGATGACGTGTAACAAAATGACTTGCAAGTCGGGCATTCAGGAAACGTCAGCTAAAAACACAGGTGTCTGCTAAACTACGTTCATTATAGACATTCTTCTTAATTTGCATATTGTATTTTGTATTCTTAAACTTCTTTAATTTGATTTAAATAAATATTGTATTATATTTAATTCGCGATCATAACACTTACGCATTAATATTCTTAGTAAGATAAGATATGATAAGAGTGGTAAGTACATTTTTTATGGATACGAATGTGTATCAACAGGCAATTCCTAGAATAATGTGATATTGTTTTATAGTTTCCACTTAATTTGAAAATAGTATTCTACATTTTAACAAAAGCCAAATTTTACCAAGGTACTGAATTTTAAGCAAATTGCATCATAAATAAGATTTTTCTTAATAGGTCGGGCCCTGGTGGACGTCCTGAAAAATAGTATTATAAATTTTAACAAATTCAATGGTCTACCAAATACTGAATTTCAAGAAAATCGCATCATAAATAAGATTTTTTAATAGGTCGTACCGAATTTAGTGATGATATCGATTAGAACGTTTCATATTTCAATCACTTCAATCAGAGTACACTTCTAAACATATAGTAAGTAATCTATTCGCATACAGCACAAGCTTGGTTTAATCAGGAGCTTAAGAAATTCGGATTAAATAAGCATTACTTACTGTATTCCATTCTACGTCATAAGTACATCGATTTAACTAAAAAGTGCTATAAATCTTATATTTCTAAAACTAAAAAATACATTAATCCGAGTCACTTTATGGTTTCGTAAGTTTTAAAGGTAAAGTAGTAGTAAGTAGAAGTGTCAAGGCATTAATTTAGTGATAAACCAAAAACCGCAAACTTCTTTGTGCAATTTTTCATTTCAAACTATTCTTTCGTCACCAGTGCGGACTTTCAAAATGATCCTTATAAGCTACACGTTAAAAATTACATGCGCCAAAGATGTTTTAATTTACCTTAAACATAGGGTTCCGTAAGGGAAGTCCACAGTTCCGAACTTACTTGAGTTTACAAGTCATG
This sequence comes from Sphenella marginata, assembly GCA_951509765.1. NCBI lineage: Eukaryota > Metazoa > Arthropoda > Insecta > Diptera > Tephritidae > Sphenella > Sphenella marginata. The sequence goes on from OX608078.1 coordinate 45,834,629, forward strand.
TTCATAAACTTGATCAGCTGGGGTTCTAGCCGGGTCCCAATCGCGGGGTCTTCCTACCTTTGTGATAGGACGCAAAGAGTACCGTTTAAAAATTGTTTATCGGATGTCATTTATGTGTCTTCAGGAGTTCCTGAAGGAAACCATCTTCTACCGATTCTGTTCTTGATTTGTTTATGTTAAGAATATAAATTCATATGGCAACGCTAGTGTTTTGATCCATAGTTTGTAAGTTTGCTTCATATGTACTTTATGCATTCTTTACTTTGTTATACTTTTGTATTTTTCTTCTGCCGCATTATATTCATTAAACGTGTTACATTAGTAAATTCCGGTGCTCTTATTTATTCCTCATGGTGTGCCTCCAACATTGGTAATGGGCCCAGAGACACGTGTAAATCGGAAAGCACTAGTGTAAATCAAAATTTAAAATATTTGTAAAGACAAATTGAAATAGACTAAAGAGTCAAAATAAAAATGAATGCGACGGGTTTGCTGCATATTGAGATGCTGGATGACCAGAACTATGATAGTTGGTGCGTGCAAATGAAGAGCGTGCTTATACATGCTGATCTATGGAAAGCGGTCATCGGTAGAATGGTGAAAACAGCAGCTACGGCAGAAAAGCGGGATGAGCTCGACGAAAAGACGTTGGCAACATTAGCTCTAGGCGTGAAGGCGACTCAGCTTATGCATATCAAGAAATGCAAATCGTCGTCAGAAGCATGGGTAGCGCGGAAGAACCTGTACAAAACAACTGGTCCTGTACGTAAGGTATCACTCTACAAAAAGCTGATGAACTTGCAAATAAACGAAGGTGATGACGTGCAAAAGCACATAAATGAATTTAGCAATGTTGCGGATAAATTAACAGAAATGGAAACTGCACTTCCAGATGAGTTGTTGGTAATTATGTTTTTATCAAGTTTGCCCAAAAGCTTCGAACATTTCGTAATAGCAATGGAAACGAGAGACACCTTCCTCAATTTAGCTTCATAACCTCAAAAGTCATTGAAGAAGGTGAACGTAAACGTGAAAAATCAGGCGATGCCAGCGCTGTTCAGGTATATGCACAAATAAGTGCAAACAAGAACAACAACAACACACAACATGAAAACAACAAAGTAAGAAAGTGTTATACATGCGGGCGATCAGGCCATTTCGCAGCGAAGTGCAGATTTAAAGAAAAGAAAAAAGACTTTCAGAGGGAACAAAAATCATTTACGATGTTAGCAGCAACAAGACAGGGGAGCTACAGCACATATGAGCGGTTATCGTGCGATGTTTATCAAGTTGGAAAAACATAGAGAGAGAGTTACACTCGCGGTAATTATATGTATTCGGAGGGCATAGGCGAAGTGGAGATAAAAAGCAATGCAGGTGACATATTATTGAAAGGCGTTTTGTACATACCTGAGATGGGTGGCAATTTTGTATCAGTAAGCAAATTTTCGCATATTCAAGCGGCCGTGTACGATGAATTTGGTGAATGCTGAAATTACTACTTAACCGTATCCAATTAAAAGTACTGAGCGAGCCAGAGATTTGCTCGAAATTATGCATACGGACGTTTGGGGTCCCTTTAGAACTGCTTCGTTAGGTTGTGCCAAGTACTTCGTTACATTTATTGATGATAAATCACGCAGAGTATTTATATATTTTATTAAAGGCAAAGACGAAGTATATGATAGATTCCTTGAATTTAAAAATTTAGTTGAGAGACAAACTGGGAAACGACAATGGTTTGGAGTACGTAAATCAGAATTTTGACAACTTGTTAAGGCAGTGTGGTATTAAAAGGCAGCTGACCGTCCCATACTCCCCGCAGCAAAATGGGGTGGCGAAACGGATGAACAGAACGATTGTTGAAATGGCGAGAACAATGATGACGTACGCGAATGCTGATGAAATGTTATGGGCAGAAGCGATGGCAACGGCAGTGTATGTAAGAAATCGTTCACCAACGAAAGCGTTAGACGATATGACACCTTATGAGGTGTGGACGGACCGAAAACCATCGGTAAGTCACTTTCGAATATTTGGTTCTACAGTAGTGTGCTTAGATAAAACACAGAAAAACAAGTTGCTTGCGAAAGGTAAAGAATATAAAATGGTAGGCTACTCACGTACGGCAAAGGCTTACCGTTTGTATGACCAACAGGGTCGAATAATAATTGAAGCGCGATGTAAAGTTCGCTAAATTGGTAAATAGTAACGAAATTTCTATGACAGAGTCGCTAAATGATACGCAACCATATATGTATGTTAGATAGTATTTCTGATGAGCATGATGATGCAGAAGGTTCTGTAAATCAAAAACGCAGTCGCGAAGATGATGATTAGGTCGTTGGAAACGAAAAGCGTGGTCGAGATAATAATGACGGTGAATGAAGGTGCATTTGAGGACGAGCACCATACACGATTCGGTCGTGGCAGGCCAAAGTTGGCGCGTTCTGGTTCGCGCGGTCGACCCAGAAATATACGAAATAAATATGTTGATGATTTGATAATTGCTTGTAAAACAAAATCAGAGTTAAATGATGTAAACTCACATATCGCCAATAGTTTTGAATGCGTTGACAAAGGTCAACTAGGATATTTTTTGACCTCTCTGAACTTGGCAAGACAACTTTTACGTAGCAATAAACAAACTATTGGGTAATTTGCCGTAAATTCCCCGTGACACAAAAAAATTTGCAGCTGCCCTATTTTAGAAAATATCGTTTGCCCCGCTAAGTTCATGTGAAGTTAGCGGGGCAAACTCCAAAAAACTAGCAAAGAGAACAGTTAGATAAATAATTCTTGCACTGGAATTTGCCGTAAATTATCCGGAACTGATTGGCATATTTCAAAATTAAAAAAAAATTGGAAAACTGGAATTTGCCGTAAATTATCCGTAATTGAGTGGCATATTCAAAATAAAAAAAAAAATTAACTTAGCGGGGCAAACTCCAAAAAACCAGCAAAGAGAACAGTTAGATAAATAATTCTTGCACTGGAATTTGCCGTAAATTATCCGGAACTGATTGGCATATTTCAAAATTAAAAAAAAAAATTGGAAAACTGGAATTTGCCGTAAATTATCCGTAACTGATTGGCATATTTCAAAATTAAAAAAAAAAAGTTTATTTTTTTTTCTGTTTGTCCCGCTAACTTCATGTGAAATATGAGTGGCAACTTTTCACTACCTACCAGAAACCTTAATTTCTAAACCACCACCACCACCAGCTCACCAGCGACGATGGCAGCTTATTTTATTTGACGGGCGTAATAACATACGAAGGCCCAGAGCAATATGCCTTAGGGGAGGAAATTAAAAAAGATTAAAGCAAAGTGTAATTATTAAACCCAAGTTGATATTTTACGTGAAAATAAAATAAAATGCGGTACAAATAGACTACTTCTATTCGGTTTTTTCTTTGTTTTTGACGTATGCCACTCATATTTCACATGAAGTTAGCAGGGCAAACACAAAAAAAAATTCAAATTTTTTTTTTTTTTAATTTTGAAATATGCCAATCAGTTACGGATAATTTATGGCAAATTCCAGTGCAAGAATTATTTATCTAACTGTTCTCTTTACTAGTTTTTTTGGAGTTTGCCCCGCTAAGTTCATGTGAAGTTAGTGGGGCAAACACAAAAAAAGTAAATTTTTTTTTTTAATTTTGAATATGCCACTAAATTACGGATAATTTACGGCAAATTCCAGTGCAAGGAACAGTGTTCTAACAGGTCTCTAAATTAGTTTTCGAAAAGTTGCCCCGCTAAGTTCACATGAAGTTAGCGGGTCAAACAGAAAAAAAGTAAATTTTTTTTTTTAATTTTGAAATATGCCAATCAGTTACGGACAATTTACGGCAAATTACCCAATTGCCAAGTTCAGAGAGGTTATTTTTTGGACATTAAGGTCGAGCGGGAAGGCGAACTTTTAACAATACATATTAGCCAAGCTCAATATATAAAAGACACTCGATAGTGGGTTTTCAAGCGGGTGTAAAAGCGATACATGTGAACGTATATAATCAACTGAATGTGCATCTCATCAGTTTGTAAGTTAGCGCAGCTAATGTAGATCCACACAAGGAACGCGAATCTGGGATTAAACATATATTAAGATATTTGTCGTCGACCGTTCATCTTAAGTTATCGTACAGAGCAGGTGGAAACCCAATAGAAGGTTTTGCAGACGCAGATTGGGGAAACGATTTGATGGATCGCACATCTTTCTCAGGGTTTGCATTTATACTAAGTGGGAGTGCAATCTCATGGCAATCCAAAAAGCAGCAGACAGTGGCCTTAAGCAGTACTGAGGCCGAATACGTTGCATTGGCAGAGGGAGTAAAAGAAGCGTTATTTCTACATCAACTATTAAAAGAGATTGGTTGTAAACAAGATGTACCAACAATTATTTTCAGCGATAATCTAGGTGCACAACATTTGTCTAAAAATCAAACGTTTCATAGTAGAAGTAAGCACATCGACATCAAGCACCACTCCATTAGGGATGTAATAAAGCACGGTGATATTGAGGTCAAATATACCCCTCCTAATCAAATGATCGCTGATGTCTTAACGAAAAACTTGAACAAAGAAAAGCAAACAGCATTTTCAAAGCAATTCGGCTTAAATTAAAATTTTGTTGAGTGTTAAGAATATACATTCATATGGCAACGCTAGTGTATTGCTCGTTAGTTTGTAAGTTTGCTTCATATGTACTTTATGCATTCTTTACTTTGTTATACTTTTGTATTTTTCTTCTGCCGCATTATATTCATTAAACGTGTTACATTAGTAAATTCCGGTGTTCTTATTTATTCCTCAGGGTGTGCCTCCAACAGTTTAAGTGATATTTCTACAGTAATAAATTTTCAAGAATGTGAATGTATGCAGACGACGTAAAGCTTTTCGTGTCAGGCTTAATCCTTAAAAATGTAAATACATGCGTGTTTCGCATTTACAACCGGCTTCCTATACAATTAACGCATACTGGTTACTATGGTCTACAAGCTCAGTTTTACCGCCATATAACCGCAACAGTCAATGAGGCTAAAGATGTTCTAGCATTCATTCGCGATGGTCTAAAGAATTCGGCGACCTTTATTTAACTAAAGCAATTTTTAATACATTGAATACGGTTCAGTATACCAGTCAGGTCAAAAACAGTTTTTACTATTTGCCTTAAGAGATTTAAATTGGGATCCCTTGTATAATTTACCACCGTATACGAGTAGCTTTAAAGTTTAAACTGATTAATCTTCACACAATATCTTGTCGAAGGGAAATGCTTATACATAATTAGTTTTTATGATTAAATTGCTAAGTCATTCAATCTCAAGCATGTTTCTTCTGAGCTAAATGAACTTCAAGTACCACTTATCTTGAAACAGTGCCGAATCAATTTTTTTTTTATTATATCTATTATTTTATTTATATCTATTTATGTATTAATTGTGTAATCTATCTTATATTTACTCTACTTAGCTGATGCGGTTTTCTCTGTAGCTGAGGAGTTTTAGATCTCGAGGAGTAACAAACCTAAGCTTTTCAACGACTCGGTACGAACGAACAATAGCGCCGGTCGGGCGGGATATGGTGAATAATCCGAATGGTATTATTATTATATATTATAAGCCGCTCTATCTGAATAATTGTTAATTCATGTACTTATCACTTCGGTTCTTATTCAATTAACGACCACCGTCTACTTAGTTAAATAAAGGACGCTGAATTTTTTAGACCATCGCAAATGAATGCTAGAACATCTTTAGCCTCATTGACTGTTGCGGTTATATGGCGGTAAAACTGAGCTTGTAGACCATAGTAACCAGTATGCGTTAATTGTATAGGAAGCCGGTTGTAAATGCAAAACACGCATGTATTTACATTTTTTAGGATTAAGCCTGACACGAAAAGCTTTACGTCGTCTGCATACATTTACATTCTGGAAAATTTATTACTGTAGAAATATCATTTAAACAAATCAAGAACAGAATCGGGAGAAGATGGTTTCCTTCAGGAACTCCTGAAGAGACATAAATGACATCCGATAAACAATTTTTAAACGCTACTCTTTGCGTCCTATCACAAAGGTAGGAAGAGACCCAGCGATTGAGACCCGCCTAGAACCCCAGGTGAACTGTGGACTTCCCTTACGGAACCCTATGTTTAGGTAAATTAAAACATCTTTGGCGCATGTAATTTTTAACGTGCAGCTTATAAGGATCATTTTGAAAGTCCGCACTGGTGACGAAAGAATAGTTTGAAATGAAAAATTGTACTTTACCTTTAGAACTTACGAAACCATAAAGTGCCTCGGATTAATGTATTTTTTAGTTTTAGAAATATAAAATTTATAGCACTTTTTAGTTAAATCGATGTACTTATGACGTAGAATGGAATACAGTAAGTAATGCTTATTTAATCCGAATTTCTTAAGCTCCTGATTAAACCAAGCTTGTGCTGTATGCGAATAGATTACTTACTATAGGTTTAGAAGTGTACTTTGATTGAAGTGATTGAAATATGAAACGTTCTAATCGATATCATCACTAAATTCGGTTCGACCTATTAAAAAATCTTATTTATGATGCGATTTTCTTGAAATTCAGTATTTGGTAGACCATTGAATTTGTTAAAATTTATAATACTATTTTTCAGGAGGTCCACCAGGTCCTGCGATTTGATTGAAATTCAGTGCCCTGGTAGACCGTTGAGCTTGTTAAAATTTGGAATACTTTTTTTGCGTGAAGGGGACTAGGGCTCGACCTATTCAAAAAATGGAATTTATGATGCGATTTGCTTGAAATTCAGTGCCTTGGTACACCGTTAAGCTTGTTAACATTTGGAATACTTTTTTTAGGGGAACATACCAGGGCACGACCAATTTAAAAAATTCTATTTGCTTGAAATTTTTGTACCTTGATCGACCTTAGCCAGACGTCCACCAGGGTCCGAGCTATTAAAAAATCGCATATATAATGCGATTTGCTTGAAATTCAGTACCTTGGTTGACCTTTGACTTTGCTACAATTTAGAATACTATTTTTTCCAGGAGGTCCACCAGGGCCCGAGCTATTAACAAATTTTATTTATAATGCGATTTGCTTGAAATTCAATACTTTGCCCGTGTTAAAATTTAGAACACTATTGTTCAGGAGGTCCACGAGGGCCTGACTTATTATTAAAAAAAATTCGTATTTATGATGCGATTTGCTTGTAAGCAAATGTTGAATACCAAATTCCGAGCAGTATTTTTTAAAAGCGTCACTAGTAAAAGCTGCTCCCCTGTCTGTTATTACTCGCATTGGGTTACCGAATACAGCCGATTGCTTTTTCATTTTATCTATTACAGCTTTCGCGCCACAATTTTTGGTCGGATAAATCCAAGTAAACTTCGAAAACGCGTCAATTATAACTAGTATGTAAGAGTAGTTCTTGTTTGTAGTCTGCATGGGTCCTACGTGATCTATGTGAAACGTCAATAACGGCCTATCATCTTTGGCAATTGGATTTAGGAATCCTTCCTTTCGTCCTGCTTTGGCATTGGTGACGACACACTCGATACATGTTTGTACAATCTTTGAAACTTTCGCACTTAACTTTGGGATATAGAATGTTTTTTCAATATATATAATCTTGCGTCTTTTTTGCAGCAAAGTGTCCCTTCTGATGTGCTTCTCTTATAATTTCATCTTCCATCGCTTCCGGAACTACTATTAACTCTTTATTATGGTCTTTGAATAGTATATCGTGTTTCAAGAAATAATCCTCATACTCTTCTTTGGCCACTATCTGTCGTACTGCCTTTACCCACTTATCCGTCTGTTGTGCTCCTCTAAGCCTATGCTTCAAACAGTTTTCTATAACCGCACAGTACATTCGACTTAGAGCATCTACGTGCTGCATTTTTGACCCACGTAATCAAACTCCTGCAAGAATAAAGCCCATCTTGACACTCTAACTGGAACATCTTTCTTCTTAATAGTCATGGTAAAAGCATTACAGTCGGTTACTATTTTGAAATTTCTACCTAAAACATATATTCTCCATTTTTTCAACGCATTTATAATAGCCAAAACCTAAACCTCGTTTTTCGACTCATAAATTGAACCGGATGCAAAGTTTGGTCGTCAGTGTCTTTCTGGAGTAGTACAGCTCCATACCCATATTTGCAAGCATCTGTGTGTATTTCGGAGTAAGCTTTGGGGTCGTATAGTTTTAAAACAGGTGCTTTGACTAGCGCCTCCTTAAGCTGGTTAAATGCCGCTATCTCTTTTTCGTGCATTCCAAACTTCGAATCCTATCTTAAAAGGTCTGTCAAGGGTTTTGCTAGCAACGCATAATTTTCAATAAATCTTCTGAAGTAGGAAGTGAGTCCGATAAATCGTTGCACTGCCTTTCTGTCTTTAGGGCATGGGAAGTTTGATACTGCTTCTGTTTTCCCCATGGATGGCGCAATAGTGCCATTTTCAATGTTATATCCTAAAAATTCCACTCTTCTCTGCAAAAATTGACATTTCGACCACTTAAGTTGTAAACCATTTTCTGCTGCTACTTTCAAAACTTTAGCTAACCTTTCTAAGCCTTCCTGCTCATCTACAGAAGGGATAACAACATCGTCCATCTAGACAATAACGTGTCCACTTTGGATTAATGGCCTAAAGACAGCGTTGATATACCTACAGAACACGGATGTTGCGTTTGAAAGGCCAAATGGTACAAAGTTAAATTCAAATTGTCCATTATGGGTTATGAAGGCTGTGTACTTTTTTGAATCCTGATGAATAGGTACATGAAAGTATCCGTTTTTCAAATCTAAGGTCGTGTATACTTTAGCTTCCATGGGAAAATTTGGTGGCGCGAACTAACGTCAGTGGAATTAACGTCAGTGACGTTAATTCGCACCCAAAAAGCGAATTAATGTCAGTGACATTAAGACGCATGACCCAAAACGAATTAAAGTCAGTGCCGTTAATTCGTATAATATTTTGACTTTAGTTCGCTTTGGACATGCGAATTAATGTCATTGAGGCATTTGGGTTTGAGATTCGACGAAGTAGAGCCGCAGGCGAAAATTTGACTTAGGTCAGATCCCCAATTCGGGGCGTGATCCATGGTATTTATGTGCAGAACTCCTTTCCGCGTTGGCGGCCTTCGGCCCCGCTTCAAAAAATAACCCTGGGCTACGCTATTCCAACTCCGGGTGGTTGCCATAGCCGTGGCTACCGCCACGGTGATGTCCTTCCGCGTGCCACGTTTCCCACTTTTTCACTTTTTTGGCTCAGCCTAATGTGCCATTACAACAACCACATGAAAATGACAGAAAATTGTGAACTTTAACTGCAAATAACTTTTGAACGGTTGAAAAAAATCTCTTTCAGATTCTAAATTTAGACGTGGGTAATCGTTTACGTGGGGTACCGAGTGCTAATATACAACCAAAAATGTTGAGATATGTATCAGGAGACGCGCTTTGGTCCCAGGAGCATGAACATAACTCCGCTGAACCAATATTTTTAGTAGTTTGCGAGATATTTGTTAAAGTTCAGAATTTTCTGTCATTTTCATGTGGTTGTTGTAATCACATTACCCTGTGAGAAAAGAGTGGCACGCGGAAGGACATCACCGTGGCGGTAGCCACGGCTATGGCAACCACCCGGAGTTGGAATGGCGTAGCCCAGGATTATGTTGTGAAGCGCGGCCGAAGGCCGCCAATGCGGAAAGGAGCTCTGCACATAAATACCATGGATCACGCCCCGAATTGGAGATCTGACCTAAGTCAATCCCAGATTCATTTTTTGAATCCCAGATTCATGATATAATGATCATAAGTCGAAGGTGATAATGAAAAATGAAAATTTGGAATATAAAAAAATGTACTGACTTTAGTTCGCTTTGTTAATGCGAATTAATGTCAATGACGTTAGTTCGCTAAAAATATTGACCTTAGTTCGCTTTTGGCATGCGTCTTAATGTCAGTGACATTAATTCGCTTTTGGGGTGCGAATTAACGTCACTGACGTTAATTCCACTGACTTTAGTTCGCGCCACCGAAAATTTTCCCTAATAATCTTTTCATTGAGCCTTCGATAATCGCAGCATAATCGTTTGCTTCCGTCTTTTTTCGACACGAGCACTATTGGCGTTGCATATTCAGACACACTTGGTTGTATGATTTTTTGATTGAGCCATTCTGAAATTTGTTTCTCAACAAAAGCTTGGTTTTCATAAGACATTCTTCTCGGTGCTTGATATATTGGAACTTCATCGCGCCGTAAAATCTTCATTTCTACTAGTGACTTTGCATTATTGGTCGGTACGTACTGATTTACCAATCCTGTAATTTCTTTGGCGAGATCCAACGATAAGTGGTTTAACTCAAGCTCTTGCACTGAACCGACGTCTTCACAAACGGCGCATACCGTGTCCAGTTCTCTAATCCACTCAGTTTGCTTAGCTCTGTTATCCGCATCATACACACTAGATTTGATTATCTTCTCTTGCCTGATACAATATAGCTTTATTTACTCTCGAATCAGCAATGCCTTCAATGAAGTAATCTATAATGCTAGCTTCATCCAACTCAATTCTACCCCCTATTTCCATCAATGAATATAGATACTCCAAGAAACTTTCATTCGAATATTTTTTCCTATTCCTTAACATTCTATGGATGTCAGCTGTCGACACCTGACCATCAAACTCTTGTATCAAAGCACTTTTAAGCGATGACCATGTTTGTACACTAAATTGACTGCGAATAAACAGTTTGGCCGCGCCTGACAATAATTGTTTCGCGTAAATATACTTTTGAAGGTCATTCCATCCCACTACTTGAGCATTAAGTTCAAACTCTCTTAACCATTGATGGACGTCCGGCCTACCTACTCCTTTAAACTGCGAAAGGCTATCAATTAAATCTTTGGGCTGAAAGTGAGGTTGATGAATCACAACAGCGGGACGATCTCTTCCGTTGGCAACATCCTCGTAAATCGATTCATTATCACTAACATCATCTACAGTATGACCGAAATGTAGGAGAAGTCTGTCTTGCATTTCTTTTTTACGTCCGGTTGTTACCAAGCTAACTTCTCGCAATTTCACTTTCAACTGTTCGACTGTCAAATTTAATATATCTGCCTTTTCCATTTTGTACACAACAATAGTCAAACAATATAGTATGTAAATAGTAACATAGTATTTAAATAATAATATAGTATGTCAATTCCTAGCTTCAAATACTTTATTAAAAAAAATTTTTTTTTTTTTTATAACACAAAACTATCAGCGAGTGAACTTGTATTTCATCTGCATTAACTTGTAGATGCTACCTAAACAATTCAGATTTTATTAAAGTTTAAGAAAAATTACTTATTTCAATTTACTTGTACTGTTTTGCGTTAAATTTCTTCTCATATTTCATGTTTACTTTTAACATTTTCCTTAGCTCAATTAAGAACATCAAATTCTATTACCAATTTTCTTTTCGCGTTTTTAATTATTCTTCTTATTTATGGTTTCACCATAACATTTACCATAGGAAGCTTTACACATGTGTTTACGAAGTTTTCATTTAATAACATTTTGTTTTGATTCAATATATGTATCTTGCTTTACACGTCTTAGTAGATTTTGCAAATCGTTTACACTTCGCTCTTCATACACTACTTGCTTTACAATATTTGTTTTGCTAATAAATTTCTCATCTAGTACTTTTCAACTCTTCTTCTCGTTCAATTTGACAATCAACAAAGTTATTTTCTCTTCATTCCACACAATCTTCTTAAAGTTTATTCTATTACTTCTTTTTTCTTTTCTTCCTAGTACATTAATTTTCTAAACTTCATTACCTTCTTTTCTAGTTCAGCAGCACTCACTCAATTTACCATCCACTTTAGTCTGCTTCACTGCTTCTTCGAAATGATTTACTTCTTGGTTATCCCTTCTCTTTCTTGCGACTTCGTATTTGAATTTGCCTTGCTTCTATTCCGTTGTTTGAATTTCTGCTGCATGTAACGTTTTTCACTCGTTATTATGATTTCTCGTCTTGGTTATCTCTTCTCTTTCTTTACTTTCCACAGTTCGTTGAGTTGATGCTCTACTGCGACTTCGTATTTGAATTTGCCTTTCTTCTATTTCGTTGTTTGAATTTTTGCTGCATGTAACGTTTTTCACTCGTGTTTATTGCATCATCTTTTCAAATATAATATTGCAATACGTCTTTTTGTATGATTTACACATTAGCGAATGCAAACTAAATTTCTGCTGCACTAAGCATTTAATATTTCACTTTTCGCAAGTCTTACGCTGATTAGCACTCCTTATTTGTGGCATGTTTTAGTTATAAATTCCGTTTGTGCATTCACTTTCATGCAAACATATTAAATTTTTCACTCAGACGTACAGCGCAGGCTTTTTCCACTCAGCCTCGAATGTTAATTCTCAGTTTTTTTTTTTTTTTTTTTGTTTCAACGACCGACTCTTGTTTGGTTGAGCCCCCAATTTGTGGATTTAAACACTTTATTGTTGTTTATTAGTATAAAAGTATATTTAATTCACATTTGTAGTAATTATGGTAACTTATATTACAATTATTTAATGATTGCTTAAATTAGCTGTCGTGTTAAAACGCGTCTGCATATCGTGGAAGTTCGGTCGGACTGCTCGTTTTTATTTTAAAAATGTTCGTCGGCGTCAGTTTTGTAAGTTTCAGTGTTGCGTGTTGCAATTAGAACAGAGTTGTAATTAAAAGAATAGAACTACATGTACTCAATGGTGTTTCGAAAAAGTATGTTCGCGTTAAATCTCGTCCGTGCGTCAATAGGTGTAATCCCACATTTATAATGCGATTTGCTTGAAATTCAGTACCTTGGTCGACCTTTTCCTTTGTTACAATTTAGAATACTATTTTTTCCACGAGGTCCACCAGACCACGAGCCATTAAAAACTCGTATTTATAATGCGATTTGCTTGAAATTCAGTACTTTGCCATTGTTAAAATTTAGAACACTATTTTTCAGGACGTCCACGAGGGCCTGACCTATTATTAAAAAAAATCTTATTTATAATTCGATTTGTTTGAAATTAAGTGCCTTGGTAGACCGTTGAGCTTGTTAAAATTTGGAATACTTTTTTTGAGGGAAGGGGACTAGGGCTCGACCTGTTCAAAAAATCGTATTTATGATGCGATTTGCTTGAAATTTAGTTCTTCGACCTTGTTAAAATTAAAAACACTATTTTTCAGGAGGTCCACGAGGGCCCGAACTTTTATTAAAAAAAATCTTATATATAATGCGATTTGCTTGAAATTTAGTTCTTCGCCCTTGTTAAAATTAAAAACACTATTTTTCAGGAGGTCCACGAGGGCCCGACCTTTTATTAAAAAAAATCTTATATATAATGCGATTTGCTTGAAATTCAGTACCTTGGTCGACCTTTGCCTTTGTTACAATTTAGAATAGTATTTTTTCCAGAAGGTCCAACAGGGCCCGAGCTATTTACAAATCCTATTTATATTGCGATTTGCTTGAAATTCAGTACTTTGTACTTGTTAAAATTTAGAACACTATTTTTCAGGAGGTCGACGAGGGCCCGACTTATAATTAAAAAAAATCGTATACATAATGCGATTTGCTTGAAATTCAGTACCTTGGTTGACCTTTGACTTTGCTACAATTTAGAATACTATTTTTCCCAGGAGGTCCACCAGGGCCCGAGCTATTAACAAATCGTATATATAATGCGATTTGCTTGAAATTCAGTACTTTGTACTTGTTAAAATTTAGAACACTATTTTTCAGGAGGTCGACTAGGGCCCGACTTATAATTAAAAAAAATCGTATACATAATGCGATTTGCTTGAAATTCAGTACCTTGGTCGACCTTTGCCTTTGTTACAATTTAGAATACTATTTTTTCCAGGAGGTCCACCAGGGCCCGAGCTATTAACAAATCTTATTTATAATGCGATTTGCTTGAAATTCAGTACTTTGCCCTTGTTAAAATTTAGAACACTATTTTATAGGAGGTCCACGAGGGCCCGACTTATTTAAAAAAAAAATCGTATATATAATGCGATTTGCTTGAAATTCAGTACTTTGCACTTGTTAAAATTTAGAACACTATTTTTCAGGAGGTCCACGAGGGCCCGACTTATTTAAAAAAAAATCTTATATATAATGCGATTTGCTTGAACTTCAGTACCTTGGTCGACCTTTGCCTTTGTTACAATTTAGAATTCTATTTTTTCCACGAGGTCCACCAGACCCCGAACTATTAAAAAATCTTATTTATAATGCGATTTGCTTGAAATTCACTACCTTGGTCGACCTTTGCCTTTGTTACAATTTAGAATACTATTTTTTCCAGGAGGTGAACCAGACCCTGAGCTATTAAATAATCTTATTTATAATGCGATTCGCTTGAAATTCAGTACTTTGCACTTGTTAAAATTTAGAACACTATTTTTCAGGAGCTTCACTAGGGCCCGACCTATTATTAAAAAAAAATCTTGCATATAATGCGATTTGCTTGAAATTCAGTACCTTGGTCGACCTTTTCCTTTGTTACAATTTAGAATACTATTTTTTCCAGGAGGTCCACCAGGGCCCGAGCTATTAACAAATCTTATTTATAATGCGATTTGCTTGAAATTCAGTACCTTGGTCGACCTTTTCCTTTGTTACAATTTAGAATACTATTTTTTCCACGAGGTCCACCAGACCCCGAGCCATTCAAAAATCTTATTTATAATGCGATTTGCTTGAAATTCAGTACTTTGCCCTTGTTAAAATTTATAACACTATTTTTCAGGAGGTCCACGAGGGCCTGACCTATTATTAAAAAAAATCTTATTTATAATTCGATTTGCTTGAAATTCAGTGCCTTGGTAGACCGTTGAGCTTGTTAAAATTTGGAATACTTTTTTTGAGGGAAGGGGACTAGGGCTCGACCTGCTCAAAAAATCGTATTTATGATGCGATTTGCTTGAAATTTAGTTCTTCGCCCTTGTTAAAATTAAAAACACTATTTTTCAGGAGGTCCACGAGGGCCCGACTTATTATTAAAAAAAAATCTTATATATAATGCGATTTAGAATACTATTTTTTCCAGGAGGTCCACCAGACCCTGAGCTATTAAAAAATCTTATTTATAATGCGATTTGCTTGAAATTCAGTACTTTGCACTTGTTAAAATTTAGAACACTATTTTTCAGGAGGTCCACGAGGCCCGACTTATTATTAAAAAAAATCTTATATATAATCCGATTTGCTTGAACTTCAGTACCTTGGTCGACCTTTGCCTTGGTCCAATTTAGAATACTATTTGTTCCAGGAAGTCCACCAGACCCTGAGCTATTAAAAAATCTTATTTATAATGCGATTTGCTTGAAATTCAGTACTTTCCCTTGTAAAAATTTAGAACACTATTTTTCATGAGGTTCACCAGGGCCCGACCTATTATTAAAAAAAAATCTTATATATAATGCGATTTGCTTGAAATACAGTACCTTGGTCGACCTTTGCCTTTGTTACAATTTAGAATTCTATTTTTTCCACGAGGTCCACCAGACCCCGAGCCATTAAAAAATCTTATTTATAATGCGATTTGCTTGAAATTCAGTACTTTGCCCTTGTTAAAATTTAGAACACTATTTTTCAGGAGGTCCACGAGGGCCTGACTTATTATTAAAAAAAATCGTATTTATGATGCGATTTGCTTGCAATTTAGTTCTCGCCCTTGTTAAAATTAAGAACACTATTTTTCAGGTGCTCCACGAGGGCCCGACCGTTTATTACAAAAATCTTATATACATATAATGCGATTTGCTTGAAATTCAGTACCTTGGTCGACCTTTTCCTTTGTTACAATTTAGAATACTATTTTTTCCACGAGGTCCACCAGACCCCGAGCCATTAAAAAATCTTATTTATAATGCGATTTGCTTGAAATTCACTACCTTGGTCGACCTTTGCCTTTGTTACAATTTAGAATACTATTTTTTCCACGAGGTCCACCAGACCCCGAGCCATTCAAAAATCTTATTTATAATGCGATTTGCTTGAAATTCAGTACTTTGCCCTTGTTAAAATTTATAACACTATTTTTCAGGAGGTCCACGAGGGCCTGACCTATTATTAAAAAAATCTTATTTATAATTCGATTTGCTTGAAATTCAGTGCCTTGGTAGACCGTTGAGCTTGTTAAAATTTGGAATACTTTTTTTGAGGGAAGGGGACTAGGGCTCGACCTGTTCAAAAAATCGTATTTATGATGCGATTTGCTTGAAATTTAGTTCTTCGCCCTTGTTAAAATTAAAAACACTATTTTTCAGGAGGTCCACGAGGGCCCGACTTATTATTAAAAAAAAATCTTATATATAATGCGATTTAGAATACTATTTTTTCCAGGAGGTCCACCAGACCCTGAGCTATTAAAAAATCTTATTTATAACTAGTAAGGCCCGCTTGCTTCGCTGCGGATCAGAACTTATAACAGACTGAGTCCGATTTTAATCATTATAGCCTATACGCACTTGATTGTATAGTTCACAACAACAATTAAAAAATACATTTGGGCCAGTTTTCGAAATTTGAAATACATACATATCTCTACATATAATAAAATTGTAACAGGTCGATGTCTGTACATGGCATCTACCCACCCTTCTCTTTTTCCGTCCGAAATTTTTGAAGATATATAATTGAATCCATTTGAGATATTTAAATTAAGCGCATCCCATATAACATTCGTTTGATACCCATATTGTACTAACACATTTTTTTGCAAATATATATTCGTCGATAACTTCAAGATATCTCCGAAACCATTTGGGATATTTCAATTGATAGCATCGCATATTACAGCACTCATTGACACCTTTCGTTTGACATCCATATTGTTTGACATTTTCGGTCACCCCTGGTCCACATATTGGGCGATAACTCCAAAACCGGTTGAGATATCGCAAAAACTAATATCTTAAACCTTAGGTTGAGCGTCTGACAATCCAACGGATTCCATTCAGTACTTTTATTGATACGACCATAAACATACAGACAGACATGGGCCACATATTGGGCGATAACTCCAAAACCGGTTGAGATATCGAAAAAAGAAATATCCTAAATTTTAAGTTGAGTATCTAGCAATACAACGAAAAAAGTTTTATTCATTTCCATTCAGTACTTTCAGAGTGATACGGCCACAAACATACGGACAGACAGACAGACACACAAAAATTAAAAAAATGGTTGATTTGGATTCTACTCGTTTAATAATGCTTCCCCCAATCAATTTTTTGTTGATATCTGCCATGTACAGACATCGACCTGTTACAATTTTATTATATGTAGAGATGCGATTTGCTTGAAATTCAGTACCTTGGTCGACCTTTTCCTTTGTTACAATTTAGAATACTATTTTTTCCACGAGGTCCACCAGACCCCGAGCCATTAAAAAATCTTATTTATAATGCGATTTGCTTGAAATTCAGTACTTTCCCTTGTAAAAATTTAGAACACTATTTTTCATGAGGTTCACCAGGGCCCGACCTATTATTAAAAAAAAATCTTATATATAATGCGATTTGCTTGAAATTCAGTACCTTGGTCGACCTTTGCCTTTGTTACAATTTAGAATTCTATTTTTTCCACGAGGTCCACCAGACCCCGAGCCATTAAAAATTCTTATTTATAATGCGATTTGCTTGAAATTCAGTACTTTGCCCTTGTTAAAACTTAGAACACTATTTTTCAGGAGGTCCACGAGGGCCTGACTTATTATTAAAAAAAATCGTATTTATGATGCGATTTGCTTGCAATTTAGTTCTCGCCCTTGTTAAAATTAAGAACACTATTTTTCAGGTGCTCCACGAGGGCCCGACCGTTTATTACAAAAATCTTATATATAATGCGATTTGCTTGAAATTCAGTACCTTGGTCGACCTTTTCCTTTGTTACAATTTAGAATACTATTTTTTCCACGAGGTCCACCAGACCCCGAGCGATTAAAAAATCTTATTTATAATGCGATTTGCTTGAAATTCACTACCTTGGTCGACCTTTGCCTTTGTTACAATTTAGAATACTATTTTTTCCACGAGGTCCACCAGACCCCGAGCCATTCAAAAATCTTATTTATAATGCGATTTGCTTGAAATTTAGTTCTTCGCCCTTGTTAAAATTAAAAACACTATTTTTCAGGAGGTCCACGAGGGCCCGACTTATTATTAAAAAAAAATCTTATATATAATGCGATTTAGAATACTATTTTTTCCAGGAGGTCCACCAGACCCTGAGCTATTAAAAAATCTTATTTATAACTAGTAAGGCCCGCTTGCTTCGCTGCGGATCAGAACTTATAACAGACTGAGTCCGATTTTAATCATTATAGCCTATACGCACTTGATTGTATAGTTCACAACAACAATTAAAAAATACATTTGGGCCAGTTTTCGAAATTTGAAATACATACATATCTCTACATATAATAAAATTGTAACAGGTCGATGTCTGTACATGGCATCTACCCACCCTTCTCTTTTTCCGTCCGAAATTTTTGAAGATATATACTTGAATCCATTTGAGATATTTAAATTAAGCGCATCCCATATAACATTCGTTTGATACCCATATTGTACTAACACATTTTTTTGCAAATATATATTCGTCGATAACTTCAAGATATCTCCGAAACCATTTGGGATACTTCAATTGATAGCATCGCATATTACAGCACTCATTGACACCTTTCGTTTGACATCCATATTGTACTAAGACATTTTCGGTCACCCCTGGTCCACATATTGGGCGATAACTCCAAAACCGGTTGAGATTTCGCAAAAACTAATATCTTAAACCTTAGGTTGAGCGTCTGACAATCGAACGGATTCCATTCAGTACTTTTATTGATACGACCATAAACATACAGACAGACATGGGCCACATATTGGGCGATAACTCCAAAACCGGTTGAGATATCGAAAAAAGAAATATCCTAAATTTTAAGTTGAGTATCTAGCAATACAACGAAAAAAGTTTTATTCATTTCCATTCAGTACTTTCAGAGTGATACGGCCACAAACATACGGACAGACAGACAGACACACAAAAATTAAAAAAATGGTTGATTTGGATTCTACTCGTTTAATAATGCTTCCCCCAATCAATTTTTTGTTGATATCTGCCATGTACAGACATCGACCTGTTACAATTTTATTCTATGTAGAGATGCGATTTGCTTGAAATTCAGTACCTTGGTCGACCTTTTCCTTTGTTACAATTTAGAATACTATTTTTTCCACGAGGTCCACCAGACCCCGAGCCATTAAAAAAACTAATTTATAATGCGATTTGCTTGAAATTCAGTACTTTGCCCTTGTTAAAATATAGAACACTATTTTTCAGGAGGTCCACGAGGGCCTGACCTATTATTAAAAAAAATCTTATTTATAATTCGATTTGCTTGAAATTCAGTGCCTTGGTAGACCGTTGAGCTTGTTAAAATTTGGAATACTTTTTTTGAGGGAAGGGGACTAGGGCTCGACCTGTTCAAAAAATCGTATTTATGATGCGATTTGCTTGAAATTTAGTTCTTCGCCCTTGTTAAAATTAAAAACACTATTTTTCAGGAGGTCCACGAGGGCCCGACTTATTATTAAAAAAAAATCTTATATATAATGCGATTTAGAATACTATTTTTTCCAGGAGGTCCACCAGACCCTGAGATATTAAAAAATCTTATTTATAACTAGTAAGGCCCGCTTGCTTCGCTGCGGATCAGAACTTATAACAGACTGAGTCCGATTTTAATCATTATAGCCTATACGCACTTGATTGTATAGTTCACAACAACAATTAAAAAATACATTTGGGCCAGTTTTCGAAATTTGAAATACATACATATCTCTACATATAATAAAATTGTAACAGGTCGATGTCTGTACATGGCATCTACCCACCCTTCTCTTTTTCCGTCCGAAATTTTTGAAGATATATAATTGAATCCATTTGAGATATTTAAATTAAGCGCATCCCATATAACATTCGTTTGATACCCATATTGTACTAACACATTTTTTTGCAAATATATATTCGTCGATAACTTCAAGATATCTCCGAAATCATTTGGGATATTTCAATTGATAGCATCGCATATTACAGCACTCATTGACACCTTTCGTTTGACATCCATATTGTACTAAGACATTTTCGGTCACCCCTGGTCCACATATTGGGCGATAACTCCAAAACCGGTTGAGATATCGCAAAAACTAATATCTTAAACCTTAGGTTGAGCGTCTGACAATCCAACGGATTCCATTCAGTACTTTTATTGATACGACCATAAACATACAGACAGACATGGGCCACATATTGGGCGATAACTCCAAAACCGGTTGAGATATCGAAAAAAGAAATATCCTAAATTTTAAGTTGAGTATCTAGCAATCCATTCAGTACTTTCAGAGTGATACGGCCACAAACATACGGACAGACAGACAGACACACAAAAATTAAAAAAAATGGTTGATTTGGATTCTACTCGTTTAATAATGCTTCCCCCAATCAATTTTTTGTTGATATCTGCCATGTACAGACATCGACCTGTTACAATTTTATTATATGTAGAGATGCGATTTGCTTGAAATTCAGTACCTTGGTCGACCTTTTCCTTTGTTACAATTTAGAATACTATTTTTTCCACGAGGTCCACCAGACCCCGAGCCATTAAAAAATCTTATTTATAATGCGATTTGCTTGAAATTCAGTACTTTGCCCTTGCTAAAATATAGAACACTATTTTTCAGGAGGTCCACGAGGGCCTGACCTATTATTAAAAATAATGCGATTTGCTTGAAATTCAGTACCTTGGTCGACCTTTTCCTTTGTTACAATTTAGAATACTATTTTTTCCACGAGGTCCACCAGACCCTGAGCTATTAAATAATCTTATTTATAATGCGATTCGCTTGAAATTCAGGACTTTGCACTTGTTAAAATTTAGAACACTATTTTTCTGGAAGTCCACGAGGGCCCGACCTATTATTAAAAAAAAATCTTATATATAATGCGAATTGCTTGAAATGCAGTACCTTGGTCGACCTTTTCCTTTGTTACAATTCAGAATACTTTTTTTCCAGGAGGTCCACCAGGGCCCGAGATATTAACAAATCTTATTTATAATGCGATTTGCTTGAAATTCAGTACTTTGCCCTTGTTAAAATATAGAACACTATTTTTCAGGAGGTCCACGAGGGCCTGACCTATTATTAAAAATAATGCGATTTGCTTGAAATTCAGTACCTTGGTCGACCTTTTCCTTTGTTACAATTTAGAATACTATTTTTTCCACGAGGTCCACCAGACCCTGAGCTATTAAATAATCTTATTTATAATGCGATTCGCTTGAAATTCAGTACTTTGCACTTGTTAAAATTTAGAACACTATTTTTCTGGAAGTCCACGAGGGCCCGACCTATTATTAAAAAAAATCTTATATATAATGCGAATTGCTTGAAATTCAGTACCTTGGTCGACCTTTTCCTTTGTTACAATTTAGAATACTTTTTTTTTTCAGGAGGTCCACCAGGGCCCGAGCTATTAACAAATCTTATTTATAATGCGATTTGCTTGAAATTCAGTACCTTGGTCGACCTTTTCCTTTGTTACAATTTAGAATACTATTTTTTCCACGAGGTCCACCAGACCCCGAGCCATTCAAAAATCTTATTTATAATGCGATTTGCTTGAAATTCAGTACTTTGCCCTTGTTGAAATTTATAACACTATTTTTCAGGAGGTCCACGAGGGCCTGACCTATTATTAAAAAAAATCTTATTTATAATTCGATTTGCTTGAAATTCAGTGCCTTGGTAGACCGTTGAGCTTGTTAAAATTTGGAATACTTTTTTTGAGGGAAGGGGACTAGGGCTCGACCTGTTCAAAAAATCGTATTTATGATGCGATTTGCTTGAAATTTAGTTCTTCGCCCTTGTTAAAATTAAAAACACTATTTTTCAGGAGGTCCACGAGGGCCCGACTTATTATTAAAAAAAAATCTTATATATAATGCGATTTAGAATACTATTTTTTCCAGGAGGTCCACCAGACCCTGAGCTATTAAAAAAAAAAAAAGTGTGTGCCGTGCACACCCAAGGGAAGTTTACTTCTATAATTTAGCATTTCGCCGTCTATCACGAGCCCTGTTGTTATCTTTCGGCATATCGGTCCCTAAACGTAAACAACAAAATTATGAAAATTCATTTGTTTACAGATATCGGTAATTATATTTCTCACAAAATATCACAACCGTAATAAATTCCATTACAAAGAAAAATCAAATTCAATTATGATGTAAGTGCCGATTTGCATTAAATAATTAAAAAAAAAAAAACAACAAATTGGAAAAAAGTAGAAAGCCTCGAACCCACGACCTTTTGCGTGCTCATTCGCACGCTTACCACATATGCCATATCGGCATTTTTATTTTTATGTCAAATGCCGTCTATGGTGCGTTTGCTATGAGTTTATTGTGGTTAGTTCGTAAAATTCCCCACACACATATACATACAAAGTATCACTAGCTGCTATATCGTCGCCTCAGAAAACGAACGGTGGATGTGAAATTTGGCGATTTTCAACTTTTGATGCAGAATAACTAAAATCAACCTGATCTTTCAGTTTTTTCAATACATTTTTCCTCTCTCTTTTAGTTATATAACTAATATATAATATATATGTATATTATATAATATAATATATATATTATGAGCGTGATGATGTTGAATTATAAACTCTGAAATAAAGCAATGGTGATTTTATACTCTGTTGCAGATATCGGTAATTCTGAAGTGTAACCTTCTTTAAATTAAACTAAGGAATATTTTTAGACTTTTCATTTTATTATTATTTTTATTAATCAAATTTCTACAAAAGATACAAGAGGCTTATGATAACTAAAATATGAAACATATGTCTTAGTTTCGATTTTATCAATATTCCTTTGAAACACGGCGTCAATTGCTGTTTTTGATCGCGTTGTAGATTCAGTGCGACTGCTGCAAAGCTTTAAATTAAATTTGGTGGCGAGAAATTCAATTAATGAGATTGATGTATCCGAGGCAAAATTTACATTGAAATCTCCACATAAAATCATTGGCATTTTGTGGTAATCTTTTGTG
Source organism: Sphenella marginata (assembly GCA_951509765.1). NCBI lineage: Eukaryota > Metazoa > Arthropoda > Insecta > Diptera > Tephritidae > Sphenella > Sphenella marginata. Next base: position 45,857,808 of record OX608078.1, read on the forward strand.
GTATATTTTATTAAACCCTCGTGGATGAATTCAATAATTTTAGTTATTGCTTTATTGGGAGAAATATAAATTGCTACAATTACAATTGTTTTGTTGCTACCCAATGTATGCTCACAAGCACATATTTCTCCCACCTTAGAAATCTGAACGGACATTGATTCCAATTGCTTTGCGTTGAGTGTTGTTTGTGGAGTAAAAACACTACCCCGTCATGTCTGTTATGGTAGATCGCAACCCCACCAGCTCTTGTATTTTGTATTTTAAATTGGATTACTTTATCGAAATTGGGAATGTCTAAAAACGTATCATTATCAATCCACGTCTCGGAAAGAATTAGAAAATCCGACGATTATGCTATTCTGTCTAGTTGAATATCTTGTAAATGAGCGCGTAAGCTTTGACAATTAAAAGTGAATAATGACAATCCATTTCTCGCATTTATAAAATCATATAATACATTTTCAATTGTTTCAAGTCGATTCAAGTTAAGCCTTTCAAATTCAGCTCGCAACTCAATTGTGGATACTATTGGTCTCCGGCCGTGATAAAATGTTCTATCATTTTTTTTTGAGACAAGATGAAGCCCTTGGATCGATGTTACCCGTGATAATGCAACGTATAGTAGCTGTTGAGCATGTGATTTATCATACTGGTAGACGATCTCACCAAATGTACCGCCTTGTGACTTATGAATCGTTATCGCACACGCAGAGACCAGAGGAAAATGGTTTCGCTTTACAAGAACTGTTTTATTGCGTGTTAATGGTATAGAGTAAGTTCTTTGGTCTATTGGCACTGCCAGTTGTGAAATATTGTACTTATGTATTAACGCCGCTGCTTTTCTTCTGATTTTTTCACCAGTTTTAGCAGAATCAGCGAAATGCAGCCATAAACGAACAATCTCCCCATTGGCATTATATTCTATAAAAATTAAGTTTCCGGTAGCTCCATTAGCTAACCCATCTGACACGTCAATATTAGTTGTTAGGATGTATGGTTTATTGACAACCAACGTAATTTCATAAGGCAAACCTCCTGTATCGATAACGGACATTTTGTGTAATTTTTGCCTCAGAGAAGTTTGCTGTTCAACACCTTGGCAACCAATGTATACATCTGTTGCTTCGGAAAGGACTTTTTCGATTGCAGAGTTTAAAATTTTATTATTGTAATTAGCAACTGAATGATTATCGAAAAACAATCGTATACCATTTGGACAAATTGTGTCAGCCTCCTCTTCGGAGTAAAATCGTGACTCCATTAATTCCAACTCTTCCTCGTCTAACAGCTGGCCATCACCAATTTTTGTTAATATTGTTGAAAAAGTTCGATTGCTCTGTCGCATTACTTCATTTAGTTCAAAAAATGTTAGCCCCCGCCATAGTGTTGGACCTGCTAATTGGTTCTTGATTTGCTTATAAATCGGTGCAGCACGAACAGGTGGTAGCTGACGTAGATCGCCAATTAAAATAAGATCCAAACCTCCAAAGTTTGTTTGGAAATTACCAGTGATCTGTTTTAGTCTGGAATCAACTTGGGACAACAGCTCGGCCCCTATCATACTAATTTCGTCGATAATCAATACTCGAACGTATTTAAACAGGGATCTATATTGTTGTGCTATTTCAATTGATAGCGGAAGCTACTTTGAAATACTTATCTTTAGTGCAGTGTGTATCGTTGTCCCATCAATAGCAATAGCAGCTTTTCCAGTTGAAGCACAAGTTATATAAGCATTGCAAAATCCATCGCTTTCTGAATATCGGTTATAAATTTCCATCAAGAGTTTAATCACAAAAGTTTTTCCGCACCCGGCAGGTCCCGTGAAGAAGATTTGATAGATGGATTTTGTAATTGCAGATTGTGAATGACATGCATCAAAAGTTCCTTTTGTTTTTGGTTTGACATCCTCATGAGTTTATAAAATTCTTCGTTTGGCATGAGATTTTCTTTTCGTTTGGCAATAGCTCCCAGTTTATTTAATGTCGCTAAGCGCAAATCACTGTTTACGTTCGAATTTGGATTATCATACAATGTTTGGAATGGGTTGCACTCTGGAAATCTGGTAGGAACTTCGCGGATTTCATTGGTTTCGTTCCCTTGGTCATCTTCACGACAAAGTTGTCGACAAATCTCTATGGTCTTGTTTATGTCTAAATCTGACTCAAACTCTCTACGACGTTCCAAAATATGATTTTCGTTTTCATCGTAGATCCCAATAAATTTCATTTCGTCAAGAATTTCAGCTTCTTCAGTGCGAAATGGGATGTATAAAGTCACCATTTCTCGCTTATATTCATTAAAATCTGAAGCTATATCATAATTTCTATAACGAATGATACGACGTTGCTTCCGACGAATATACACTCCTCTTGAACTTTTGGTGTATTCAGAAACGAATTCCGCAAGTGTCAACCCCTCCATATCTTCTGGGCGTTGCTCATATTTATCAAACCAATTTTCTTTCCAAACGTTTGTTGAACTTCCGTCGGTACTCATTTCATCCAATTCTTTTTGTGTTCGTCTAATACGCTGTCGTTCAATAGGCCATACGGTAGGGATATAAACTACGGATACTGAACTTTTGGACATCGGTTCACGAAGTAGGTACCACGCTGCTTCTTGACTTGTTAATTCAACAGTGTTAAGCATATTGACACTCATTTTCCGTGTTATTTCAACTATATCGAACTCAGGATTATCATCCATTATATCCAGAATTTGTCGCTGTAAGTTGCTAATTCCTCTATTGGTTTTATTAACGTATTCAACCACGTACGCAGCGCAAGAGTATTCTTCGATGATGAACTGAAAATCTGTATTTGATTGTAATATATTGAAAATGAAAGGGTTGAAAGCATTGTGCCATTTTTCACTCGGCTGTCGTTTTAAAAATACCTTCGGTCTGACAATGCCAGCTTCAAGAATGGAAAAGTAATCTTCGTCTGATGAAACTTGATTTTCTTCGTAAAATGATTCAATACTTTCGTAATCGTTGTTCTCGAGGTTAACTTGTAATTGCTTATAACGCCGAGCATAACTAGAATATTCTGGATGATTTTTCTGCATTGGTTTCAATATCGTCGTAAACTTACACGGCATAAATGGAGCATCAAATCGACATTTCTGAGGCTGGTTAGCGTTTGTTGTTTTGTAGCAGGTAAAAGTATGCTTGTGAGTTTGCAAGCGAATATATCCAGAAGCTTCGACTGAAGAAACTGATATCAATTGATCTATCATAGCTATAGCATTTTGCTTACCTGTGCCAAGCGCATCCGATGGCGCATTATTCAACCACAATAAAATATGGGCATGAGGGCTACCCCTATGTTGGAACTCGATTCGTTTAAAATAGTCGACTACATGAAAAGTTCCAAAGGGGCTATTTTTCTTCGACTGAAGAATATTCAAAATAATATTGACTATTTTATTGAAATATATTGCACAAGTCACAGCATCTTCATTTACAAGCGTAGTTTTTGATATGTAATCCAATGACTCGGCTTCCTCCGTTGATATTTCTTGTCCATTATTCTTTAATTTATATAGTACTTGTATTAAATTTGTCCATCCAATTTCATTGGCACTCAACGTGAGAAACATCGTAGGTTTGCCTAACTGTCGAATCATTGCGAAAAGGTCCCGTTTGCGTTCTTTCCAATACCAAAGAGAATTTGGTATGGATCGCAAGAAAGCTAAATTACTTTCTATACAATTATTTATATACTCCTCTGATTCAATTTGCTGTCTTGTAATATTGGTGTTTCTTCCTACATGCTTGAAAGCAATAGTGAGTGAATCACGGACTCTTAACCTCATAATTTTCATAGCAACGTACAATAAATGATACGGAGAAACTCCCCGTCTGTCAGATCTTCTTAATTCACTAGTCGCTATTATAAATTGTGTAGCGTTTACTCCCTCTCTGAATGTACGGAAATGGCCTAAGTAAATCGATGGAAAGGAGAGTTCTTCAGCGTGTTCATCAAAAATTATGCTTTTCGGAAGATTATTCTGCCCAGGTGCAATGCGTAAATACTCATCATCATTCCACATCAGAGTTTGTTGCTGCGCAGTTAGACTTTCTTCCAGTGGTATATTTTCACTCATTTCTTCTCTATTGATTTCAATAATACTATCTTCATTGAAAAAGCTTTCATCGATTTTAATATCGTACATAACATATAGTGGTGTTTGCGTCAAATATTGAAGCCATAAACGAAGTGTTCTTTTATTTACCAATCCCGATAAAAAGCTTGATTTGTGAATTTTCTTCCTCTTGATATGAACATTAATGCAATGGTCATCATCTATATTTCGAGGTAAATGACTTACCATATTATTCACGTCGACGGGTACATTAATTATTTGCCCATAAATTCCGTATTGCCCATGAACGTGTCGCAACCGCCTTATTTGCATGAAAGGAATTCGTGGAGAGACGAGTCTCTCGGTAATTAAATCTAGAGGTGGCAAAAACTCTGGTATTTTTGGGTATATAAAACCGTTAAATTTAGACATCGTTGGAATAACTTTTTTGTGGATAGCCTTGTAACACGTATTGCACAGTAAAATATGCTCAGTGGCGTTATAATTTTCAATAATTTCGCTTAAAAGATGTTCATGTTCTGCGCGTGGTGGTTTTAAATCCAACTTGAACCACAATCGATCACACACGGAGCATACATATCCAAACGGATTGTCTAAAAACTTTGTTTGAAACTCTCTGTGGGCAACTGTGTTTCGGTGAAAATGTGAGTACGGAACTTGACGATGTATATCCGCTAGTGGCTCAGCTGAAATGTTAGTTATAAATTAAGGTTTTAAGACTAATGAACAAAACGATGTTTACATATATATACATATCGCTCATTTATTTTAAGCAGTGGCACTTTTCAAAATACATATGCACAAATATGTAGCTTTTTAGAAAATCTATTTCAGCTGTTAACAGGTATTATTTAATTTTTATCTTAACCATCCCCAAAGATTGTTTACGCAACAAAGATCATGGGCACAATTTCTCGCAATTAGTTCAAAAATCGTAATTTTAGAGTTATGACACAATTGAATTAAATGGGCGTACATATATACATATAAATATCTATGTAAAAGTGTTTGAGTACTCACAAGGATGAACTACATCATTATGTCCAATGGGAGCATGTTCTTGCACAGGTGATATATCCACTACAACAAATATCAAATAAGAAAGATTTGATAACGAAATACATATCCCTCGTTCAAAAGTAAAGAGATGTATTTCAAAATTTTAATTTTTTGGGAAAACGAGTTCAAACTTTTATTTTTTCAATTTAGAGAACAATCTCATCAGTCAGTTATTTATGTTTATCATAAAAACCCGAAAAACGAAAATTTTTATTTACACATCTTTACTTTGGAACGGGCGATAAGCACTTGTGTAAAAAGGTACTTACGGCCACCGGGTTCACTGTTTAGCACATTCATTAATGTCCGCCGGCGTGCACGATATTCACGTGTGCGTTCAATTGAAGTTTTTGGGGTTTTTCTAGTTCTAGTTATTCTAGTTAGCATTCGCCGTTGGTCACGAGCCCCGTTCCTATTTTGCGGCATATCGATCCCTAAACGCAATATGGTGTAACTAACAAAATTATGAAAACCTGGAAACAGTAAGCACAACCCGATCTCTATGACGTTTTACTCCGACTTCGCTGAATTCAGTCAACTGAATAGAATATTACATAGTACATGTAATTTCAAATCTCAAAATATGCAACATTTTGCTCATAAATAGCGGCACATGTGTACATTCATATGTACATATGCATATATTTCGCAAATTTATATTTACATATGTACATATGTATGTAAGTATGGTAAATTAGCTTTTAAACTCTCTGGCACCGGAGTGCGGTTTTCAACGCTCAAATAAAAGAATGGTGGGTTTAAACTTCAAATAAAAAAAAAAAAAAGCTTAAAAAAACGTTCAACCTGTCGCGACTCGAACCCGCGACTTCTAGTTAAACAATCAAATGCCTATCAGCTAGGCTATTTTCACTGTTGAATGCAATGCGGCAAACATCTTATTTCACACATGGGGACACCTTTGAAGGTATTTCTACCACGCATCTCGATTACTCACCACATCATTTGTTGGATTTAATTATACCTACATACTGTAAGCGCTGTAGCTTCGCAACAACAACACTCATATGGTTGTTGTCTTCCAATTTTCGTGACAGTTTTTCCCAAATCACGGTGTGCCTGAAGCAAGTTTAATTGAAGGGTCAAAGCACAACCGATTTTCTCGTGGATTCTTATTTTATGGACCAAATTAAATCAGAATCCAAAATTTAAGCTTTTTCTACCGAGCCGTTTTTGAGAAAATTCGATTTAAATTTTGAAAATTACAACAAATTAGTACTAACTTTTTTGATATAAGATCCATGGATTTTGTGTTTGTGTCACATAATTTTCAGTACCTGGGTGACCGAGACTTGCTCGGTATTTTTCGAATTTGCCGCATAATCTTACTTACCAAGAGCATAAATTTCCAAAATATCGAACACTAACCACAAAAAGTCACTTAACATACATTGGCGACACCTGTTGTGTATTACATATTCTGGTTGGTATAGGCCCTAAAATACCTTTCATTTGATACCCATATTGCCATATATTACCTCTAAGTTTCCATTAGTGGCAACATTCAAGTAGAAAATCTAAGAAGGAAGCATACTATCCATCTACCAAATTTTATCGAAATCGGTTTAGCCGTTCCCGGGATAGTGGTCGATATCTGAAGGAATAAATAAAATGCGTTCAGGTGGCAACCCTAGGTGGCAATACTATGCGAAAATATTGTGGTTTCTATACGCCTTAAAATACCTTTCATTTGATACCCACAATGCCGTATATTACTTAATATTTTAAAAAAATTCGGAAAGGTGGCAACCCTCTAAGTTTCCTTTAGTGGCAACATCCAAGTGGAAAATCTAAGAAGGAAGCGTACTATCCATCTACCAAATTTCATAGAAATCGGTTTAGCCTTTCCCGAGATAGTGGCCGATATCTGAAGGAATAAAAAAATGTGTTCCGGTGGCAACTCTTGGTGACAATCCTATTCGACAATATTTTGGTTGGTATACGGCCTAAAATACCTTTCATTTGATACCCATATTGCCATATATTGCTTAATATTTAAAAAAATTGATATAGGTGGCAACCCTAAGGACCACCACTCAAAAACGGCTCGGTAGAAAAAGCTTAAATTTTGGATTCTGACTTAATTGGGTCCCTAAAATAAGAATCCATGAGAAAATCGGTTGTGCTTTGACCCTTCAATTAAACTTGCTTCAGGCACACCGTGAAATGCATGCCGCTATAGAAGTAAAAATCAAAAATCTTATTTATAACTAGTAAGGCCCGCTTGCTTCGCTGCGTATCAGAACTTATAACAGACTGAGTCCGATTTTAATCATTATAGCGTATACGCACTTGATTGTGTAGTTCACAACAACAATTAAAAAATACATTTGGGCCAGTTTTCCAAATTTGAAATACATACATATCTCTACATATAATAAAATTGTAACAGGTCGATGTCTGTACATGGCATCTACCCACCCTTCTCTTTTTCCGTCCGAAATTTTTTAAGATATATAATTGAATCCATTTGAGATATTTAAATTAAGCGCATCCCATATAACATTCGTTTGATACCCATATTGTACTAACACATTTTTTTGCAAATATATATTCGTCGATAACTTCAAGATACAGTCATCGACTGATACTCGTCGCGAAAGGTTGAGCGAACAGTTTGATCAGTGATTATCTTTGCGACTTTCTTTTGTGCTTTTCTTACATACAGTGTAAGTGTTTTTCGCAGTTTTCTTCATTGTTGTTTCTGTAAGCGTGAATATTAAATATTGATTAGGAATAACAAGTGCGTAGTAACTATGCCCCCCGGGGGATCTTCGCTTGGGGATAACAGGTACAGCCTGCTATCCTCAAGCCCAAAAACCAAAAAGAAAAAACTAAACAACTCCTCTCTCGATATATTCCCAGCCCTACCAACAATTAAAAAAGAACATCCAAAATACCTAGTAGCAAGTGCCGTTAACTCACCTAAGCCTCTTAGCAAATACTCGTGTTTTGCCATCGACAAAGCACTGAAAAACATTAGCTCTGAAATAATAAGTATTTCCGAACTTAGAGACGGCAATTTACTTCTCCTAGTGAAAAATGACACTATTGCTAAAAAATACATACAAGCCACTCATTTAATTGGAGTTTGCGACGTCAAAATAGAATTCCACAATAACCTGAACAGTTCAAAGGGAACAATATATGCACCATGCCTTAACGACATTTCAGAGTCTGAAATCCTCGAAAATCTTAAAGAACAGGGAGTTGTATCTATTTTTAAATTTACTAAAATAGTTGAAGGTAAACATATACCCAGTGGAGTACATCTCTTAACCTTTGATTTATACCACCTACCCGAAAAAGTAGAAATATCTTGGTACACCACCAAAGTAAGACCCTACTATCCAAACCCTATGAAATGCAAAAATTGCCACCTTCTTGGTCACACAACAAAACGTTGTAGTAGGCTCCCTATCTGCGATTCTTGCGCCCTTCCTCCTCATTCACCTGATCAATGTACTCGCACATATTGTGTCAATTGTACTGGCCCTCACCCCGCATCCAACAAAGCATGTCCAAAATTCTTGCAAATGAAGGAAATCATAAAAATAAAAACAGACAAAAAATGTTCTATGCGTGAAGCAATGAAGGCATACAGAACGCAGACTTCGCCCACTTTTGACTCCTCCTCCCTTTCCTTCTCTACAATTACAAAAAGCACTCAAAATCAGCAAAATAGTTCAAATGTTCAAATCAATACAAATCAACAAAATAGTTTACAACAAATAAACACAAATACCCCTAACGGTTCTAACCACATTCCTAACGCAAAACAACAAAATAACATTGAAAACGCAGTCAATCAAAACAATAGCGTACTCGAAACTAAAGAAACACAAATGAAAACAAATAAAAACAATAACTTAGAAAACAGCGAAAAACAAGTAAACAATGCAAATGAGATAAACATTAATAATCCAACATCGATATCAGTCGATGACTTATCCACAAATACAATTATTTCATCTTTCCTTTCCCAACTCATAACCCCCAATTTCCCTCCTACCTCCAGCTTGCCGATGCAAGACCATCCTATGGATGATGCATCATGATGCGTGTCCTGCAATGGAACTTAAATGGTCTGTATAACAACTATGCAGACCTCAATATTCTAATTAACGATTTCTCACCCGAAATCATAACTCTACAAGAGACCCATATTCCCTACAACAAAACAGCTTACCCACCTAACAAATATAAGAGTTATTTTCATAATAATACACAGAATACAACATCAAAACAAGGAATTGCAATTTTCATCAAAAAAACCATCAATCACAAAATAGTAGCAACAACTTCAAACTTATCTTCCCTGGCCATCGAAGTAGATATCGGGTTTAAATTTGTCGTCATCAACTGCTATATTCCGCCCCATCAAAGTTTCACAGCTTTGGATATAGTAAGCCTAATCAAGCCTTTTAACTATCCTGTCATCTTGCTAGGTGACTTCAACGCCTGGAGTCCTTTATGGGGTTCCCCTTCAGCCAATCAAAGAGGACAGCTAATTGAAGACGTAATTATGGCCCATAACCTTATAGTCCTCAACGACGGCTCTCCCACCCACTTCTCCACACACAAAACATTTTCCCACCCAGATATAACACTCTGCTCACCCGCACTTGCCCCCAAGCTATCCTCTCAAACCCTAGACGACCTCCACAGTAGCGACCATTTCCCTATCATTACCTCACTTCTTACCCCTACTTCCTATCAAGTCAAACGCAGATCTAAGTTTCTAACAGACAAAGCTGACTGGACCCGCTTTTGCAACCTTTCTTTAGAGCTTTCTAACAAAAAACCGTGTAAAACAAATATTAACGCGGAAGCCGCCGCAATAAAAACAATTATTCGTACAGCGGCACATGCATCAATACCCCAAAGCTGTTCAAGACTATTCTCGGCTAAATTACCCTATTGGTCAAACCATCTTTCAAGCCTTCGTAAAAACAAGCAATATCGTTGGGCTATCTACAAGAAGAATAGATCCGATGACAATCTTATCAGCTATAAGAAAGCGAATGCGGTTTTTAGAAAAGAATTAAAAGAAGCAAAGCGGAAACACTTAGAAAATTTCACAGCTAATATATCTCCCACCTCTAACCCCAAACAATTATGGGCCGATATAAAAACCCTCTCAGGATCCCGCCCAGCCTCCAACATTTCCTTTATCCATTCATCACAAGGCCCCATTTATTGTCCTAAGCAAATTGCCTCTGAGTTTGCTACTTCATGGTCAGCATACTCCGACAATACCAACTTCCACCCCAGTTTTAACACACTAAGACACCAATACATTTTAGAACCTTATCATAACCCTACCCCCTCCCGTACAGCCTTAGCGGTTGAAGTTCCCATTACACTTGATGAATTTGAGTACACCATTTCGTCAATGAGAGGCAAAACGCCTGGGGAAGACAAAATATCTTACCCTATCTTGAGAAATCTACCAGAACTCCTTAAATCTAGAATTATCAATCTTTACAACGATATCTTGGTAAGCGGAACATTCCCTCAACAATGGAAAATTTCTGCAATCATCCCTATTCCCAAGCCAAACAAACCTTCCTCCTCAGTATCCTGCTATAGACCCATTTCCCTTCTGCCCTGCATTTCGAAAACCTTGGAAAAAATCATTTCCACTCGCATCATGTTCTTTGCTAAAGCAAACGGTCTTATAACACCTCATCAGTTTGCCTTCCAAAAAGGTATAGGGGTCATCGACTCTCTAATGTACTTTGAGCATTTCGCTAAAATGTCCTTAGCATCAAAAAACCATGTGTCTATTTTAAATTTAGACTTTGAAAAAGCCTTTGACCGAATTGGTGCCCATGTGGTGCTGGGAGTACTTAAACGATGGAATATTGGCACGAAAATGTATAATGTCATAAAATCTTTCCTAAACAATCGTAAATTCCTGGTAAGAGTAAACAATCAAAATTCTGACATTTACAATCTTTTCAACGGCTTACCACAAGGCTCCCCACTCTCTGTTACCCTTTTTACATTAGCTTTTAACGAACTAAGCTCTATCATCTCATTGTTCACCCACATCGAGCACTTCATTTACGCAGATGACATTGTTATTTTTTCAAAAACCAAAAACTTATTTAAGGTGAACGAAACGTTCGGCAAAATTTTAGATGATATTACAAAGTGGTCTCAAACATCAGGGGCACATATTGCAATACCAAAATGTTCAACCTTCCATATCTGCAGAAAGCATCAGTGTTCCTTCCCTTCCTTATCCTTCCTTAATACCCGTATTCCACACTCAGATTCTCTAAAAATACTAGGTATATTATTTGATAAGAAACTTACTTTTAAGGACCATTGCAAGTATATTAGACTAAGCTTAGCATCTAGGCTTAACATTTTAAAATATCTTTCATCTAAACATTGCTTTGTCCATACTAATACTCTTATTAACATAACAAGATCACTAATACTTTCTAAAATCGATTACGGGCTCCCCATATATGGGAACTGTGCAAAGTCACACATCAAGGTTTTAAATTCACCATACCATGCAGCAGCCAGAAGGAGCCTTCGTGCGTTTCCAACATCACCAGTCAAAGCTGTCCTTGCAGAAACTGGACTGCCCGATATCTTGAGCAGAGTGAAATACGTTACTATGATGCTGATACCAAAGATAGTATATTGCAAGAATAAGCTGGTATTCGAACAAATAAACTCTGCACATCTCCAACTGGGAAAAAGTAAAATAGAATCTGTAATTTCACGTTGCGTGTTGCTAATAAAAGATGCTAATATTATTTCAAAACCAATATTATTGAAACCTACTGCACACCCGCCCTTCATTGCCCCTAAAAACTCAATCATCTCAAATCTACTTAAGCATCAAAAAAGCAAAACCAGCCCCAATGAATATTTACAACTCTATATGGAAGCACTCGAGCCATACAACGAGAATTGGGAAATTATTTTTACCGACGGATCAAAAACAGACACCACTACTACCTTTGCCATAACAAACAAACTCGGTGAAACCATCTCTGTCGGGACACTACCCAACTACTGCTCAGTATTCACAGCGGAAGCAGCTGCCTTGCTTGTAGCGGTAGAGTATGCCTCACGAAATGGAAATGAGCATATTGTCTGCACTGACAGCAAATCTTGCGTCGAAGCCATCCTAAATCCAGCAAACGATTGCTACCTGGTTGTACAAATTCGGGAGACTCTGCTGCAGCATAGCTCCATCAAAATTATGTGGATACCTGGGCACATGGGCATTCGCGGAAATGAAATTGCAGACAAACGAGCTAAAGAAGCGGGCAGAGAACCCCTTCACTTCTTCGAACATTTAATAAATAGCGATATCCGTAACTTGTATAGAAAGATTATGTATGAAAGCTGGCAAACAGATTGGAGGGAATATCAACATTACTACAAAATCTGCAATCCCTCCGGGTCACGATCAATATTCCCAACAAATGCACCCTGCAAAAACATACAACACTTTGTCAGACTAAGAATCGGTCATACGATCTCAACACATGCACATCTCCTTAATGGCGAACCTCCATCATCATGCCGCTACTGTGATAGGAATATTTGCACAGTTCAGCACCTCCTCGACGACTGCCCAGGACTTCAACAAATTCGATCATGTATTTTTACTAACACAACTCCTTCAGAGCACCTAAGATGTATTAATGACAACAATATCAATATTATTTCTAACTTTGTTTCACTCTCCAAGTTACAACTATAACTATTCACCACTCACATGTACATAAAAAATCATTTCAATCTATGTCATGCGCATGTATTTGTGGATTTTGCTATGTATCTGTATGGCTGACATACAGATACTTATGTACTCAATCTACGAATCCCATGCGCATGCCTTTCTTTATCATAATATCTCTACAAAAGATTAGATTTAGCAAGCCGACGGCCCTGGCAGCCAGTGCTTTAGCTCATAAGTGTAGTAATTATTCATAATTGCTTCTCTTTTTAATAAATAAATAAATAAATAAAACTTCAAGATATCTCCGAAATCATTTGGGATATTTCAATTGATAGCATCGCATATTACAGCACTCATTGACACCTTTCGTTTGACATCCATATTGTACTAAGACATTTTCGGTCACCCCTGGTCCACATATTGGGCGATAACTCCAAAACCGGTTGAGATATCGCAAAAACTAATATCTTAAACCTTAGGTTGAGCGTCTGACAATCCAACGGATTCCATTCAGTACTTTTATTGATACGACCATAAACATACAGACAGACATGGGCCACATATTGGGCGATAACTCCAAAACCGGTTGAGATATCGAAAAAAGAAATATCCTAAATTTTAAGTTGAGTATCTAGCAATCCAACGAAAAAAGTTTTATTCATTTCCATTCAGTACTTTCAGAGTGATACGGCCACAAACATACGGACAGACAGACAGACACACAAAAATTAAAAAAAATGGTTGATTTGGATTCTACTCGTTTAATAATGCTTCCCCCAATCAATTTTTTGTTGATATCTGCCATGTACAGACATCGACCTGTTACAATTTTATTATATGTAGAGATGCGATTTGCTTGAAATTCAGTACCTTGGTCGACCTTTTCCTTTGTTACAATTTAGAATACTATTTTTTCCACGAGGTCCACCAGACCCCGAGCCATTAAAAAATCTTATTTATAATGCGATTTGCTTGAAATTCAGTACTTTGCCCTTGTTAAAATATAGAACACTATTTTTCAGGAGGTCCACGAGGGCCTGACCTATTATTAAAAATAATGCGACTTGCTTGAAATTCAGTACCTTGGTCGACCTTTTCCTTTGTTACAATTTAGAATACTATTTTTTCCACGAGGTCCACCAGACCCTGAGCTATTAAATAATCTTATTTATAATGCGATTCGCTTGAAATTCAGTACTTTGCACTTGTTAAAATTTAGAACACTATTTTTCAGGATGTCCACTAGGGCCACACCTATTATTAAAAAAAATCTTATATATAATGTGATTTGCTTGAAATTCAGTACCTTGGTCGACCTTTGCCTTTGTTACAATTTAGAATACTATTTTTTCCAGGAGGTCCACCAGACCCTGAGCTATTAAAAAATCTTATTTATAATGCGATTTGCTTGAAATTCAGTACTTTCCCTTGTTAAAATTTAGAACACTATTTTTCATATTTATATATAATGCGATTTTAGAATAACATTTTTCCAGGAGGGTCCACCAGACCCTGAGCTATTAAAAAATCTTATTTATAATGCGATTTGCTTGAAATTCAGTACTTTCCCTTGTTAAAATTTAGAACACTGTTTTGCAGGAGGTTCACGAGGGCCCGACCTATTATTAAAAAAAATCTTATATATGTATAATGCGATTTGCTTGAAATTCAGTACCTTGGTCGACCTTTGCCTTTGTTACAATTTAGAATACTATTTTTGACAGGAGGTCCACCAGACCCTGAGCTATTAAATAATCTTATTTATAATGCGATTTGCTTGAAATTCAGTACTTTCCCTTGTTAAAATTTAGAACACTGTTTTGCAGGAGGTTCACGAGGGCCCGACCTATTATTAAAAAAAATCTTATATATGTATAATGCGATTTGCTTGAAATTCAGTACCTTGGTCGACCTTTTCCTTTGTTACTATTTAGAATACTATTTTTTCCACGAGGTCCACCAGACCCTGAGCTATTAAATAATCTTATTTATAATGCGATTTGCTTGATATTCAGTACTTTGCCCTTGTTAAAATTTAGAACACTATTTTTCAGGAGGTCCACGAGGGCCTGACTTATTATTAAAAAAAATCGTATTTATGATGCGATTTGCTTGCAATTTAGTTCTCGCCCTTGTTAAAATTAAGAACACTATTTTTCAGGTGTTCCACGAGGGCCCGACCGTTTGTTACAAAAATCTTATATATAATGCGATTTGCTTGAAATTCAGTACCTTGGTCGACCTTTTCCTTTGTTACAATTTAGAATACTATTTTTTCCACGAGGTCCACCAGACCCCGAGCTATTCAAAAATCTTATTTATAATGCGATTTGCTTGAAATTCAGTACCTTGGTCGACCTTTTCCTTTGTTACAATTTAGAATACTATTTTTTCCACGAGGTCCACCAGACCCCGAGCCATTAAAAAATCTTATTTATAATGCGATTTGCTTGAAATTCAGTACTTTGCCCTTGTTAAAATATAGAACACTATTTTTCAGGAGGTCCACGAGGGCCTGACCTATTATTAAAAATAATGCGATTTGCTTGAAATTCAGTACCTTGGTCGACCTTTTCCTTTGTTACAATTTAGAATACTATTTTTTCCAGGAGGTCCACCAGGGCCCGAGCTATTAACAAATCTTATTTATAATGCGATTCGCTTGAAATTCAGTACTTTGCACTTGTTAAAATTTAGAACACTATTTTTCAGGAGGTTCACGAGGGCCCGACCTATTATTAAAAAAAATCCTTTGCCTTTGTTACAATTTAGAATACTATTTTTTCCAGGAGGTCCACCAGACCCCGAGCTATTAAATAATCTTATTTATAATGCGATTTTGCTTGAAATTCAGTACTTTGCACTTGTTAAAACTTAGAACACTATTTTTCAGGATGTCCACTAGGGCCACACCTATTATTAAAAAAAAATCTTATATATAATATGATTTGCTTGAAATTCAGTACCTTGGTCGACCTTTGCCTTTGTTACAATTTAGAATACTATTTTTTCCAGGAGGTCCACCAGACCCTGAGCTATTAAAAAATCTTATTTATAATGCGATTTGCTTGAAATTCAGTACTTTCCCTTGTTAAAATTTAGAACACTATTTTTCATATTTATATATAATGCGATTTTAGAATACTATTTTTCCAGGAGGGTCCACCAGACCCTGAGCTATTAAAAAATCTTATTTATAATGCGATTTGCTTGAAATTCAGTACTTTCCCTTGTTAAAATTTAGAACACTGTTTTGCAGGAGGTTCACGAGGGCCCGACCTATTATTAAAAAAAATCTTATATATAATGCGATTTGCTTGAAATTCAGTACATTGGTCGACCTTTGCCTTTGTTACAATTTAGAATACTATTTTTGACAGGAGGTCCACCAGACCCTGAGCTATTAAAAAATCTTATTTATAATGCGATTTGCTTGAAATTCAGTACTTTCCCTTGTTAAAATTTAGAAGACTATTTTTCAGGAGGTTCACGAGGGCCCGACATATTATTAAAAAAAATCTTATATATAATGCGATTTGCTTGAAATTCAGTACCTTGGTCGACCTTTTCCTTTGTTACAATTTAGAATAGAGGTCCACAAGGGCCTGACTTATTATTAAAAAAATCGTATCTATGATGCGATTTGCTTGAAATTTAGTTCTCGCCCTTGTTAAAATTAAGAACACTATTTTTCAGGTGTTCCACGAGGGCCCGACCGTTTATTAAAAAAATCTTATATATAATGCGATTTGCTTGAAATTCAGTACCTTGGTTGACCTTTGACTTTGCTACAATTTAGAGTTCTATTTTTTCCAGGAGGTCCACCAGGGCCCGAGCTATTAAAATATCTTATTTATAATGCGAATTGCTTGAAATTCAGTACCTTGGTCGACCTTTTCCTTTGTTACAATTTAGAATACTATTTTTTCCACGAGGTCCACCAGATCCCGAGCCATTAAAAAATCTTATTTATAATGCGATTTGCTTGAAATTCAGTACTTTGCCTTGTTAAAATTTAGAACACTATTTTTCAGGAGGTCCACGAGGGCCCCGACCTATTATTAAAAATAATGCGATTTGCTTGAAATTCAGTACCTTGGTCGACCTTTTCCTTTGTTACTATTTAGAATACTATTTTTTCCACGAGGTCCAAAAGACCCTGAGCTATTAAATAATCTTATTTATAATGCGATTTGCTTGATATTCAGTACTTTGCCCTTGTTAAAATTTAGAACACTATTTTTCAGGAGGCCCACGAGGGCCTGACTTATTATTAAAAAAAATCGTATTTATGATGCGATTTGCTTGCAATTTAGTTCTCGCCCTTGTTAAAATTAAGAACACTATTTTTCAGGTGTTCCACGAGGGCCCGACCGTTTGTTACAACAATCTTATATATAATGCGATTTGCTTGAAATTCAGTACCTTGGTCGACCTTTGACTTTGCTACAATTTAGAGTTCTATTTTTTGCAGGAGGTCCACCAGGGCCCGAGCTATTAAAATATCTTATTTATAATGCGAATTGCTTGAAATTCAGTACCTTGGTCGACCTTTTCCTTTGTTACAATTTAGAATACTATTTTTTCCACGAGGTCCACCAGACCCCGAGCTATTAAATAATCTTATTTATAATGCGATTTTGCTTGAAATTCAGTACTTTGCACTTGTTAAAACTTAGAACACTATTTTTCAGGATGTCCACTAGGGCCACACCTATTATTAAAAAAAAATCTTATATATAATGTGATTTGCTTGAAATTCAGTACCTTGGTCGACCTTTGCCTTTGTTACAATTTAGAATACCATTTTTTCCAGGAGGTCCACCAGACCCTGAGCTATTAAAAAATCTTATTTATAATGCGATTTGCTTGAAATTCAGTACCTTGCCCTTGTTAAAATTAAAAACACTATTTTTCAGGAGGTCCACGAGGGCCCGAACTTTTATTAAAAAAAATCTTATATATAATGCGATTTGCTTGAAATTCAGTACCTTGGTCGACCTTTCCTTTGTTACAATTTAGAATACTATTTTTTCCACGAGGTCCACCAGACCCCGAGCGATTAAAAAATCTTATTTATAATGCGATTTGCTTGAAATTCAGTACCTTGGTCGACCTTTTCCTTTGTTACAATTTAGAATACTATTTTTTCCACGAGGTCCAACAGACCCCGAGCCATTAAAAATCTTATTTATAATGCGATTTGTTTGAAATTCAGTACCTTGCCCTTGTTAAAATTTAGAACACTATTTTTCAGGAGGTCCACGAGGGCCTGACCTATTATTAAAAAAAATATTATTTATTATTCGATTTGCTTGAAATTCAGTGCCTTGGTAGACCGTTGAGCTTGTTAAAATTTGGAATACTTTTTTTAAGGGAAGGGGACTAGGGCTCGACCTGTTCAAAAAATCGTATTTATGATGCGATTTGCTTGAAATTTAGTTCTTCGCCCTTGTTAAAATTAAAAACACTATTTTTCAGGAGGTCCACGAGGGCCCGAACTTTTATTAAAAAAAATCTTATATATAATGCGATTTGCTTGAAATTCAGTACCTTGGTCGACCTTTGCCTTTGTTACAATTTAGAATACTATTTTTTCCAGGAGGTGAACCAGACCCTGAGCTATTAAATAATTTTATTTATAATGCGATTCGCTTGAAATTCAGTACTTTGCACTTGTTAAAATTTAGAACACTATTTTTCGGGAGGTTCACGAGGGCCCGACTTATTATTAAAAAAAAATCGTATTTATGATGCGATTTGCTTGCAATTTAGTTCTCGCCCTTGTTAAAATTAAGAACACTATTTTTCCGCGAGGGCCCGACCGTTTATTAAAAAAAAATCTTATATATAATGCGATTTGCTTGAAATTCAGTACCTTGGTCGACCTTTTCCTTTGTTACAATTTAGAATACTATTTTTTCCACGAGGTCCACCAGACCCTGAGCTATTAAATAATCTTATTTATAATGCGATTCGCTTGATATTCAGTACTTTGCCCTTGTTAAAATTTAGAACACTATTTTTCAGGAGGTCCACGAGGGCCTGACTTATTATTAAAAAAAATCGTATTTATGATGCGATTTGCTTGCAATTTAGTTCTCGCCTTTGTTAAAATTAAGAACACTATTTTTCAGGTGTTCCGCGAGGGCCCGACCGTTTATTAAAAAAAAATCTTATATATAATGCGATTTGCTTGAAATTCAGTACCTTGGTCGACCTTTTCCTTTGTTACAATTTAGAATACTATTTTTTCCACGAGGTCCACCAGACCCCGAGCTATTAAAAAATCTTATTTATAATGCGATTTGCTTGAAATTCAGTACTTTGCACTTGTTAAAATTTAGAACACTATTTTTTAGGATTCCACTAGGGCCCGACCTATTATTAAAAAAAAATCTTATATATAATGCGATTTGCTTGAAATTCAGTACCTTGGTCGACCTTTTCCTTTGTTACAATTTCGGATACTATTATTTCCACTAGGTCCACCAGACCCCGAGCTATTAAAAAATCTTATTTATAATGCGATTTGCTTGAAATTCAGTACTTTGCACTTGTTAAAATTAAGAACACTATTTTTCAGGAGGTTCACGAGGGCCCGACCTATTATTAAAAAAAATCTTATATATAATGCGATTTGCTTGAAATTCAGAACCTTGGTCGACCTTTGCCTTTGTTACAATTTAGAATACTATTTTTTCCAGGAGGTGTACCAGACCCTGAGCTATTAAATAATCTTATTTATAATGCGATTCGCTTGAAATTTAGTTCTTCGCCCTTGTTAAAATTAAAAACACTATTTTTCAGGAGGTCCACGCGGGCCCGACCTTTTATTAAAAAAAATCTTATATATAATGCGATTTGCTTGAAATTCAGTACCTTGGTCGACCTTTGCCTTTGTTACAATTTAGAATACTATTTTTTCCAGGAGGTGAACCAGACCCTGAGCTATTAAATAATGTTATTTATAATGCGATTCGCTTGAAATTCAGTACTTTACACTTGTTAAAATTTAGAACACTACTTTTCAGTAGGTTCACGAGGGCCCGACCTATTATTAAAAAAATCTTATATATAATGCGATTTGCTTGAAGTTCAGTACCTTGGTCGACCTTTTCCTTTGTTACAATTTAGAATACTATTTTTTCCACGAGGTCCACCAGACCCCGAGCCATTAAAAAATCTTATTTATAATGCGATTTGCTTGAAATTCAGTACTTTGCCCTTGTTAAAATTTAGAACACTATTTTTCAGGAGGTCCACGAGGGCCTGACTTATTATTAAAAAAAATCGTATTTATGATGCGATTTGCTTGCAATTTAGTTCTCGCCCTTGTTAAAATTAAGAACACTATTTTTCAGGTGTTCCACGAGGGCCCGACCGTTTATTAAAAAAAATCTTATATATAATGCGATTTGCTTGAAATTCAGTACCTTGGTTGACCTTTGACTTTGTTACAATTTAGAGTACTATTTTTTCCAGGAGGTCCACCAGGGCCCGAGCTATTAACAAATCTTATTTATAATGCGATTTGCTTGAAATTCAGTACCTTGGTCGACCTTTTCCTTTGTTACAATTTAGAATACTATTTTTTCCACGAGGTCCACCAGACCCCGAGCCATTCAAAATCTTATTTATAATGCGATTTGCTTGAAATTCAGTACTTTGCCCTTGTTAAAATTTAGAAAACTATTTTTCAGGAGGTCCACGAGGGCCTGACCTATTATTAAAAAAAATCTTGTTTATAATTCGATTTGCTTGAAATTCAGTGCCTTGGTAGACCGTTGAGCTTGTTAAAATTTGGAATACTTTTTTTGAGGGAAGGGGACTAGGGCTCGACCTGTTCAAAAAATCGTATTTATGATGCGATTTGCTTGAACTTTAGTTCTTCGCCCTTCTTAAAATTAGAAACACTATTTTTCAGGAGGTCTACGAGGGCCCGACCTTTTATTAAAAAAAAATCATATATATAATGCGATTTGCTTGAAATTCAGTACCTTGGTCGACCTTTGCCTTTGTTAAAATTTAGAATACTATTTTTTCCAGGAGGCGAACCAGACCCTGAGCTATTAAATAATCTTTAATAATGCGATTTGCTTGAAATTCATTACTTTGCCCTTGTTAAAATTTAGAACACTATTTTTCAGGAGGTCCACGAGGGCCTGACTTATTATTAAAAAAAATCGTATTTATGATGCGATTTGCTTGCAATTTAGTTCTCGCCCTTGTTAAAATTAAGAACACTATTTTTCAGGTGTTCCACGAGGGCCCGACCGTTTATTAAAAAAATCTTATATATAATGCGATGTGCTTGAAATTCAGTACCTTGGTTGACCTTTGACTTTGTTACAATTTAGAGTACTATTTTTTCCAGGAGGTCCACCAGCGCCCGAGCTATTAACAAATCTTATTTATAATGCGATTTGCTTGAAATTCAGTACCTTGGTCGACCTTTTCCTTTGTTACAATTTAGAATACTATTTTTTCCACGAGGTCCACCAGACCCCAGCCATTAAAAATCTTATTTATAATGCGATTTGCTTGAAATTCAGTACTTTGCCCTTGTTAAAATTTAGAACACTATTTTTCAGGAGGTCCACGAGGGCCTGACCTATTATTAAAAAAAATCTTGTTTATAATTCGATTTGCTTGAAATTCAGTGCCTTGGTCGACCTTTGCCTTTGTTAAAATTTAGAATACTATTTTTTCCAGGAGGCGAACCAGACCCTGAGCTATTAAATAATCGTATTTATAATGCGATTCAGTTGAAATTCAGTACTTTACACTTGTTAAAATTTAGAACACTATTTTTCAGGAGGTCCACGAAGGCCCGACCTATACTTAAAAAAAAATCTTATATATAATGCGATTTGCTTGAAATTCAGTACCTTGGTCGACCTTTTCCTTTGTTACAATTTAGAATACTTTTTTTTCAGGAAGTCCACCAGGGCCCGAGTTATTAACAAATCTTATTTATAATGGGATTTGCTTGAAATTCAGTACTTTGCACTTGTTATAATTTAGCACACTATTTTTCAGGATGTCCACTAGGGCCCGACCTATTATTAAAAAAAATCTTATATACATATAATGCGATTTGCTTGAAATTCAGTACCTTGGTCGACCTTTGCCTTTGTTACAATTTAGAATACTATTTTTTCCAGGAGGTCCACCAGACCCCGAGCTATTAAAAAATCTTATTTATAATGCGATTTGCTTGAAATTCAGTACTTTGCACTTGTTATAATTTAGAACACTATTTTTCAGGATGTCCACTAGGGCCCGACCTATTATTAAAAAAAATCTTATATACATATAATGCGATTTGCTTGAAATTCAGTACCTTGGTCGACCTTTGCCTTTGTTACAATTTAGAATACTATTTTTTCCAGGAGGTCCACCAGACCCTGAGCTATTAAAGAATGTTATTTATAATGAGATTTGCTTGAAATTCAGTAATTCCTCTTGTTAAAATTTAGAACACTATTTTTTAGGAGGTTCACGAGGGCCCGACATATTATTAAAAAAATCTTGTTTATAATTCGATTTGCTTGAAATTCAGTGCCTTGGTCGACCTTTGCCTTTGTTAAAATTTAGAATACTATTTTTTCCAGGAGGCGAACCAGACCCTGAGCTATTAAATAATCGTATTTATAATGCGATTCAGTTGAAATTCAGTACTTTACACTTGTTAAAATTTAGAACACTATTTTTCAGGAGGTCCACGAAGGCCCGACCTATACTTAAAAAAAAATTTTATATATAATGCGATTTGCTTGAAATTCAGTACCTTGGTCGACCTTTGCCTTTGTTACAATTTAGAATACTATTTTTTCCAGGAGGTCCACCAGACCCCGAGCTATTAAAAAATCTTATTTATAATGCGATTTGCTTGAAATTCAATACCTTGGTCGACCTTTGCCTTTGTTACAATTTAGAATACTATTTTTTCCAGGAGGTGTACCAGACCCTGAGCTATTAAATAATCTTATTTATAATGCGATTCGCTTGAAATTTAGTTCTTCGCCCTTGTTAAAATTAAAAACACTATTTTTCAGGAGGTCCACGCGGGCCCGACCTTTTATTAAAAAAAATCTTATATATAATGCGATTTGCTTGAAATTCAGTACCTTGGTCGACCTTTGCCTTTGTTACAATTTAGAATACTATTTTTTCCAGGAGGTGAACCAGACCCTGAGCTATTAAATAATGTTATTTATAATGCGATTCGCTTGAAATTCAGTACTTTACACTTGTTAAAATTTAGAACACTACTTTTCAGTAGGTTCACGAGGGCCCGACCTATTATTAAAAAAATCTTATATATAATGCGATTTGCTTGAAGTTCAGTACCTTGGTCGACCTTTTCCTTTGTTACAATTTAGAATACTATTTTTTCCACGAGGTCCACCAGACCCCGAGCCATTAAAAAATCTTATTTATAATGCGATTTGCTTGAAATTCAGTACTTTGCCCTTGTTAAAATTTAGAACACTATTTTTCAGGAGGTCCACGAGGGCCTGACTTATTATTAAAAAAAATCGTATTTATGATGCGATTTGCTTGCAATTTAGTTCTCGCCCTTGTTAAAATTAAGAACACTATTTTTCAGGTGTTCCACGAGGGCCCGACCGTTTATTAAAAAAAATCTTATATATAATGCGATTTGCTTGAAATTCAGTACCTTGGTTGACCTTTGACTTTGTTACAATTTAGAGTACTATTTTTTCCAGGAGGTCCACCAGGGCCCGAGCTATTAACAAATCTTATTTATAATGCGATTTGCTTGAAATTCAGTACCTTGGTCGACCTTTTCCTTTGTTACAATTTAGAATACTATTTTTTCCACGAGGTCCACCAGACCCCGAGCCATTCAAAATCTTATTTATAATGCGATTTGCTTGAAATTCAGTACTTTGCCCTTGTTAAAATTTAGAAAACTATTTTTCAGGAGGTCCACGAGGGCCTGACCTATTATTAAAAAAAATCTTGTTTATAATTCGATTTGCTTGAAATTCAGTGCCTTGGTAGACCGTTGAGCTTGTTAAAATTTGGAATACTTTTTTTGAGGGAAGGGGACTAGGGCTCGACCTGTTCAAAAAATCGTATTTATGATGCGATTTGCTTGAACTTTAGTTCTTCGCCCTTCTTAAAATTAGAAACACTATTTTTCAGGAGGTCTACGAGGGCCCGACCTTTTATTAAAAAAAAATCATATATATAATGCGATTTGCTTGAAATTCAGTACCTTGGTCGACCTTTGCCTTTGTTAAAATTTAGAATACTATTTTTTCCAGGAGGCGAACCAGACCCTGAGCTATTAAATAATCTTTAATAATGCGATTTGCTTGAAATTCATTACTTTGCCCTTGTTAAAATTTAGAACACTATTTTTCAGGAGGTCCACGAGGGCCTGACTTATTATTAAAAAAAATCGTATTTATGATGCGATTTGCTTGCAATTTAGTTCTCGCCCTTGTTAAAATTAAGAACACTATTTTTCAGGTGTTCCACGAGGGCCCGACCGTTTATTAAAAAAATCTTATATATAATGCGATGTGCTTGAAATTCAGTACCTTGGTTGACCTTTGACTTTGTTACAATTTAGAGTACTATTTTTTCCAGGAGGTCCACCAGCGCCCGAGCTATTAACAAATCTTATTTATAATGCGATTTGCTTGAAATTCAGTACCTTGGTCGACCTTTTCCTTTGTTACAATTTAGAATACTATTTTTTCCACGAGGTCCACCAGACCCCAGCCATTAAAAATCTTATTTATAATGCGATTTGCTTGAAATTCAGTACTTTGCCCTTGTTAAAATTTAGAACACTATTTTTCAGGAGGTCCACGAGGGCCTGACCTATTATTAAAAAAAATCTTGTTTATAATTCGATTTGCTTGAAATTCAGTGCCTTGGTCGACCTTTGCCTTTGTTAAAATTTAGAATACTATTTTTTCCAGGAGGCGAACCAGACCCTGAGCTATTAAATAATCGTATTTATAATGCGATTCAGTTGAAATTCAGTACTTTACACTTGTTAAAATTTAGAACACTATTTTTCAGGAGGTCCACGAAGGCCCGACCTATACTTAAAAAAAAATCTTATATATAATGCGATTTGCTTGAAATTCAGTACCTTGGTCGACCTTTTCCTTTGTTACAATTTAGAATACTTTTTTTTTCAGGAAGTCCACCAGGGCCCGAGTTATTAACAAATCTTATTTATAATGGGATTTGCTTGAAATTCAGTACTTTGCACTTGTTATAATTTAGCACACTATTTTTCAGGATGTCCACTAGGGCCCGACCTATTATTAAAAAAAATCTTATATACATATAATGCGATTTGCTTGAAATTCAGTACCTTGGTCGACCTTTGCCTTTGTTACAATTTAGAATACTATTTTTTCCAGGAGGTCCACCAGACCCCGAGCTATTAAAAAATCTTATTTATAATGCGATTTGCTTGAAATTCAGTACTTTGCACTTGTTATAATTTAGAACACTATTTTTCAGGATGTCCACTAGGGCCCGACCTATTATTAAAAAAAATCTTATATACATATAATGCGATTTGCTTGAAATTCAGTACCTTGGTCGACCTTTGCCTTTGTTACAATTTAGAATACTATTTTTTCCAGGAGGTCCACCAGACCCTGAGCTATTAAAGAATGTTATTTATAATGAGATTTGCTTGAAATTCAGTAATTCCTCTTGTTAAAATTTAGAACACTATTTTTTAGGAGGTTCACGAGGGCCCGACATATTATTAAAAAAATCTTGTTTATAATTCGATTTGTTTGAAATTCAGTGCCTTGGTCGACCTTTGCCTTTGTTAAAATTTAGAATACTATTTTTTCCAGGAGGCGAACCAGACCCTGAGCTATTAAATAATCGTATTTATAATGCGATTCAGTTGAAATTCAGTACTTTACACTTGTTAAAATTTAGAACACTATTTTTCAGGAGGTCCACGAAGGCCCGACCTATACTTAAAAAAAAATTTTATATATAATGCGATTTGCTTGAAATTCAGTACCTTGGTCGACCTTTGCCTTTGTTACAATTTAGAATACTATTTTTTCCAGGAGGTCCACCAGACCCCGAGCTATTAAAAAATCTTATTTATAATGCGATTTGCTTGAAATTCAATACCTTGGTCGACCTTTGCCTTTGTTACAATTTAGAATACTATTTTTTCCAGGAGGTCCACCAGACCCCGAGCTATTAAAAAATCTTATTTATAATGCGATTTGCTTGAAATTCAATACCTTGGTCGACCTTTGCCTTTGTTACAATTTAGAATACTATTTTTTCCAGGAGGTCCACCAGACCCCGAGCTATTAAAAAATCTTATTTATAATGCGATTTGCTTGAAATTCAGTACTTTGCACTTGTTATAATTTAGAACACTATTTTTCAGGATGCCCACTAGGGCCCGACCTATTATTAAAAAAAATCTTATATACATATAATGCGATTTGCTTGAAATTCAGTACCTTGGTCGACCTTTGCCTTTGTTACAATTTAGAATACTATTTTTTCCAGGAGGTCCACCAGACCCTGAGCTATTAAAGAATGTTATTTATAATGAGATTTGCTTGAAATTCAGTAATTCCTCTTGCTAAAATTTAGAACACTATTTTTCAGGAGGTCCACGAGGGCCTGACCTATTATTAAAAAAAATCTTGTTTATAATTCGATTTGCTTGAAATTCAGTGCCTTGGTCGACCTTTGCCTTTGTTAAAATTTAGAATACTATTTTTTCCAGGAGGCGAACCAGACCCTGAGCTATTAAATAATCGTATTTATAATGCGATTCAGTTGAAATTCAGTACTTTACACTTGTTAAAATTTAGAACACTATTTTTCAGGAGGTCCACGAAGGCCCGACCTATACTTAAAAAAAAATCTTATATATAATGCGATTTGCTTGAAATTCAGTACCTTGGTCGACCTTTGCCTTTGTTACAATTTAGAATACTATTTTTTCCAGGAGGTCCACCAGACCCCGAGCTATTAAAAAATCTTATATATAATGCGATTTGCTTGAAATTCAGTACCTTGGTCGACCTTTGCCTTTGTTACAATTTAGAATACTATTTTTTCCAGGAGGTCCACCAGACCCCGAGCTATTAAAAAATCTTATTTATAATGCGATTTGCTTGAAATTCAGTACTTTGCACTTGTTATAATTTAGAACACTATTTTTCAGGATGTCCACTAGGGCCCGACCTATTATTAAAAAAAATCTTATATACATATAATGCGATTTGCTTGAAATTCAGTACCTTGGTCGACCTTTGCCTTTGTTACAATTTAGAATACTATTTTTTCCAGGAGGTCCACCAGACCCTGAGCTATTAAAGAATGTTATTTATAATGAGATTTGCTTGAAATTCAGTAATTCCTCTTGTTAAAATTTAGAACACTATTTTTTAGGAGGTTCACGAGGGCCCGACATATTATTAAAAAAATCTTATATATAATGCGATTTACTTGAAATTCAGTACCTTGGTCGACCTTTTCCTTTGTTACAATTTAGAATATTATTTTTTCCACGAGGTCCACCAGACCCCGAGCCATTAAAAAAATCTTATTTATAATGCGATTTGCTTGAAATTCAGTACTTTGCCCTTGTTAAAATTTAGAACACTATTTTTCAGGAGGTCCACGAGGGCCTGACTAATTATTAAAAAAAATCGTATTTATGATGCGATTTGCTTGCAATTTAGTTCTCGCCCTTGTTAAAATTAAGAACACTATTTTTCAGGTGTTCCACGAGGGCCCGACCGTTTATTACAAAAATTTTATATATAATGCGATTTGCTTGAAATTCAGTACCTTGGTCGACCTTTTCCTTTGTTACAATTTAGAATACTATTTTTTCCACGAGGTCCACCAGACCCCGAGCGATTAAAAAATCTTATTTATAATGCGATTTGCTTGAAATTCAGTACTTTGCACTTGTTAAAATTTAGAACACTATTTTTCAGGATGTCCACTAGGGCCCGACCTATTATTAAAAAAAAATCTTATATATAATGCGATTTGCTTGAAATTCAGTACCTTGGTCGACCTTTGCCTTTGTTAAAATTTAGAATACTATTTTTTCCAGGAGGCGAACCTATCCCTGAGCTATTAAATAATCTTTAATAATGCGATTTGCTTGAAATTCATTACTTTGCCCTTGTTAAAATTTAGAACACTATTTTTCAGGAGGTCCACGAGGGCCTGACTTATTATTAAAAAAAATCGTATTTATGATGCGATTTGCTTGCAATTTAGTTCTCGCCCTTGTTAAACTTAAGAACACTATTTTTCAGGTGTTCCACGAGGGCCCGACCGTTTATTAAAAAAATCTTATATATAATGTGGTTTGCTTGAAATTCAGTACCTTGGTTGACCTTTGACTTTGTTACAATTTAGAGTACTATTTTTTCCACGAGGTCCACCAGACCCTGAGCTATTAAAGAATGTTATTTATAATGAGATTTGCTTGAAATTCAGTACTTTGCCCGTGTTAAAATTTAGAACACTATTGTTCAGGAGGTCCACGAGGGCCTGACTTATTATTAAAAAAAATTCGTATTTATGATGCGATTTGCTTGTAAGCAAATGTTGAATACCAAATTCCGAGCAGTATTTTTTAAAAGCGTCACTAGTAAAAGCTGCTCCCCTGTCTGTTATTACTCGCATTGGGTTACCGAATACAGCCGATTGCTTTTTCATTTTATCTATTACAGCTTTCGCGCCACAATTTTTGGTCGGATAAATCCAAGTAAACTTCGAAAACGCGTCAATTATAACTAGTATGTAAGAGTAGTTCTTGTTTGTAGTCTGCATGGGTCCTACGTGATCTATGTGAAACGTCAATAACGGCCTATCATCTTTGGCAATTGGATTTAGGAATCCTTCCTTTCGTCCTGCTTTGGCATTGGTGACGACACACTCGATACATGTTTGTACAATCTTTGAAACTTTCGCACTTAACTTTGGGATATAGAATGTTTTTTCAATATATATAATCTTGCGTCTTTTTTGCAGCAAAGTGTCCCTTCTGATGTGCTTCTCTTATAATTTCATCTTCCATCGCTTCCGGAACTACTATTAACTCTTTATTATGGTCTTTGAATAGTATATCGTGTTTCAAGAAATAATCCTCATACTCTTCTTTGGCCACTATCTGTCGTACTGCCTTTACCCACTTATCCGTCTGTTGTGCTCCTCTAAGCCTATGCTTCAAACAGTTTTCTATAACCGCACAGTACATTCGACTTAGAGCATCTACGTGCTGCATTTTTGACCCACGTAATCAAACTCCTGCAAGAATAAAGCCCATCTTGACACTCTAACTGGAACATCTTTCTTCTTAATAGTCATGGTAAAAGCATTACAGTCGGTTACTATTTTGAAATTTCTACCTAAAACATATATTCTCCATTTTTTCAACGCATTTATAATAGCCAAAACCTAAACCTCGTTTTTCGACTCATAAATTGAACCGGATGCAAAGTTTGGTCGTCAGTGTCTTTCTGGAGTAGTACAGCTCCATACCCATATTTGCAAGCATCTGTGTGTATTGCGGAGTAAGCTTTGGGGTCGTATAGTTTTAAAACAGGTGCTTTGACTAGCGCCTCCTTAAGCTGGTTAAATGCCGCTATCTCTTTTTCGTGCATTCCAAACTTCGAATCCTATCTTAAAAGGTCTGTCAAGGGTTTTGCTAGCAACGCATAATTTTCAATAAATCTTCTGAAGTAGGAAGTGAGTCCGATAAATCGTTGCACTGCCTTTCTGTCTTTAGGGCATGGGAAGTTTGATACTGCTTCTGTTTTCCCCATGGATGGCGCAATAGTGCCATTTTCAATGTTATATCCTAAAAATTCCACTCTTCTCTGCAAAAATTGACATTTCGACCACTTAAGTTGTAAACCATTTTCTGCTGCTACTCTCAAAACTTTAGCTAACCTTTCTAAGCCTTCCTGCTCATCTACAGAAGGGATAACAACATCGTCCATCTAGACAATAACGTGTCCACTTTGGATTAATGGCCTAAAGACAGCGTTGATATACCTACAGAACACGGATGTTGCGTTTGAAAGGCCAAATGGTACAAAGTTAAATTCAAATTGTCCATTATGGGTTATGAAGGCTGTGTACTTTTTTGAATCCTGATGAATAGGTACATGAAAGTATCCGTTTTTCAAATCTAAGGTCGTGTATACTTTAGCTTCCATGGGAAAATTTGGTGGCGCGAACTAACGTCAGTGGAATTAACGTCAGTGACGTTAATTCGCACCCAAAAAGCGAATTAATGTCAGTGACATTAAGACGCATGACCCAAAACGAATTAAAGTCAGTGCCGTTAATTCGTATGATATTTTGACTTTAGTTCGCTTTGGACATGCGAATTAATGTCATTGAGGCATTTGGGTTTGAGATTCGACGAAGTAGAGCCGCAGGCGAAAATTTGACTTAGGTCAGATCCCCAATTCGGGGCGTGATCCATGGTATTTATGTGCAGAACTCCTTTCCGCGTTGGCGGCCTTCGGCCCCGCTTCAAAAAATAACCCTGGGCTACGCTATTCCAACTCCGGGTGGTTGCCATAGCCGTGGCTACCGCCACGGTGATGTCCTTCCGCGTGCCACGTTTCCCACTTTTTCACTTCTACCGATTCTGTTCTTGATTTGTTTATGTTAAGAATATAAATTCATATGGCAACGCTAGTGTTTTGATCCATAGTTTGTAAGTTTGCTTCATATGTACTTTATGCATTCTTTACTTTGTTATACTTTTGTATTTTTCTTCTGCCGCATTATATTCATTAAACGTGTTACATTAGTAAATTCCGGTGCTCTTATTTATTCCTCATGGTGTGCCTCCAACATTGGTAATGGGCCCAGAGACACGTGTAAATCGGAAAGCACTAGTGTAAATCAAAATTTAAAATATTTGTAAAGACAAATTGAAATAGACTAAAGAGTCAAAATAAAAATGAATGCGACGGGTTTGCTGCATATTGAGATGCTGGATGACCAGAACTATGATAGTTGGTGCGTGCAAATGAAGAGCGTGCTTATACATGCTGATCTATGGAAAGCGGTCATCGGTAGAATGGTGAAAACAGCAGCTACGGCAGAAAAGCGGGATGAGCTCGACGAAAAGACGTTGGCAACATTAGCTCTAGGCGTGAAGGCGACTCAGCTTATGCATATCAAGAAATGCAAATCGTCGTCAGAAGCATGGGTAGCGCGGAAGAACCTGTACAAAACAACTGGTCCTGTACGTAAGGTATCACTCTACAAAAAGCTGATGAACTTGCAAATAAACGAAGGTGATGACGTGCAAAAGCACATAAATGAATTTAGCAATGTTGCGGATAAATTAACAGAAATGGAAACTGCACTTCCAGATGAGTTGTTGGTAATTATGTTTTTATCAAGTTTGCCCAAAAGCTTCGAGCATTTCGTAATAGCAATGGAAACGAGAGACACCTTCCTCAATTTAGCTTCATAACCTCAAAAGTCATTGAAGAAGGTGAACGTAAACGTGAAAAATCAGGCGATGCCAGCGCTGTTCAGGTATATGCACAAATAAGTGCAAACAAGAACAACAACAACACACAACATGAAAACAACAAAGTAAGAAAGTGTTATACATGCGGGCGATCAGGCCATTTCGCAGCGAAGTGCAGATTTAAAGAAAAGAAAAAAGACTTTCAGAGGGAACAAAAATCATTTACGATGTTAGCAGCAACAAGACAGGGGAGCTACAGCACATATGAGCGGTTATCGTGCGATGTTTATCAAGTTGGAAAAACATAGAGAGAGAGTTACACTCGCGGTAATTATATGTATTCGGAGGGCATAGGCGAAGTGGAGATAAAAAGCAATGCAGGTGACATATTATTGAAAGGCGTTTTGTACATACCTGAGATGGGTGGCAATTTTGTATCAGTAAGCAAATTTTCGCATATTCAAGCGGCCGTGTACGATGAATTTGGTGAATGCTGAAATTACTACTTAACCGTATCCAATTAAAAGTACTGAGCGAGCCAGAGATTTGCTCGAAATTATGCATACGGACGTTTGGGGTCCCTTTAGAACTGCTTCGTTAGGTTGTGCCAAGTACTTCGTTACATTTATTGATGATAAATCACGCAGAGTATTTATATATTTTATTAAAGGCAAAGACGAAGTATATGATAGATTCCTTGAATTTAAAAATTTAGTTGAGAGACAAACTGGGAAACGACAATGGTTTGGAGTACGTAAATCAGAATTTTGACAACTTGTTAAGGCAGTGTGGTATTAAAAGGCAGCTGACCGTCCCATACTCCCCGCAGCAAAATGGGGTGGCGAAACGGATGAACAGAACGATTGTTGAAATGGCGAGAACAATGATGACGTACGCGAATGCTGATGAAATGTTATGGGCAGAAGCGATGGCAACGGCAGTGTATGTAAGAAATCGTTCACCAACGAAAGCGTTAGACGATATGACACCTTATGAGGTGTGGACGGACCGAAAACCATCGGTAAGTCACTTACGAATATTTGGTTCTACAGTAGTGTGCTTAGATAAAACACAGAAAAACAAGTTGCTTGCGAAAGGTAAAGAATATAAAATGGTAGGCTACTCACGTACGGCAAAGGCTTACCGTTTGTATGACCAACAGGGTCGAATAATAATTGAAGCGCGATGTAAAGTTCGCTAAATTGGTAAATAGTAACGAAATTTCTATGACAGAGTCGCTAAATGATACGCAACCATATATGTATGTTAGATAGTATTTCTGATGAGCATGATGATGCAGAAGGTTCTGTAAATCAAAAACGCAGTCGCGAAGATGATGATTAGGTCGTTGGAAACGAAAAGCGTGGTCGAGATAATAATGACGGTGAATGAAGGTGCATTTGAGGACGAGCACCATACACGATTCGGTCGTGGCAGGCCAAAGTTGGCGCGTTCTGGTTCGCGCGGTCGACCCAGAAATATACGAAATAAATATGTTGATGATTTGATAATTGCTTGTAAAACAAAATCAGAGTTAAATGATGTAAACTCACATATCGCCAATAGTTTTGAATGCGTTGACAAAGGTCAACTAGGATATTTTTTGACCTCTCTGAACTTGGCAAGACAACTTTTACGTAGCAATAAACAAACTATTGGGTAATTTGCCGTAAATTCCCCGTGACACAAAAAAATTTGCAGCTGCCCTATTTTAGAAAATATCGTTTGCCCCGCTAAGTTCATGTGAAGTTAGCGGGGCAAACTCCAAAAAACTAGCAAAGAGAACAGTTAGATAAATAATTCTTGCACTGGAATTTGCCGTAAATTATCCGGAACTGATTGGCATATTTCAAAATTAAAAAAAAATTGGAAAACTGGAATTTGCCGTAAATTATCCGTAATTGAGTGGCATATTCAAAATAAAAAAAAAAATTAACTTAGCGGGGCAAACTCCAAAAAACCAGCAAAGAGAACAGTTAGATAAATAATTCTTGCACTGGAATTTGCCGTAAATTATCCGGAACTGATTGGCATATTTCAAAATTAAAAAAAAAAATTGGAAAACTGGAATTTGCCGTAAATTATCCGTAACTGATTGGCATATTTCAAAATTAAAAAAAAAAAGTTTAATTTTTTTTCTGTTTGTCCCGCTAACTTCATGTGAAATATGAGTGGCAACTTTTCACTACCTACCAGAAACCTTAATTTCTAAACCACCACCACCACCAGCTCACCAGCGACGATGGCAGCTTATTTTATTTGACGGGCGTAATAACATACGAAGGCCCAGAGCAATATGCCTTAGGGGAGGAAATTAAAAAAGATTAAAGCAAAGTGTAATTATTAAACCCAAGTTGATATTTTACGTGAAAATAAAATAAAATGCGGTACAAATAGACTACTTCTATTCGGTTTTTTCTTTGTTTTTGACGTATGCCACTCATATTTCACATGAAGTTAGCAGGGCAAACACAAAAAAAAATTCAAATTTTTTTTTTTTTTAATTTTGAAATATGCCAATCAGTTACGGATAATTTATGGCAAATTCCAGTGCAAGAATTATTTATCTAACTGTTCTCTTTACTAGTTTTTTTGGAGTTTGCCCCGCTAAGTTCATGTGAAGTTAGTGGGGCAAACACAAAAAAAGTAAATTTTTTTTTTTAATTTTGAATATGCCACTAAATTACGGATAATTTACGGCAAATTCCAGTGCAAGGAACAGTGTTCTAACAGGTCTCTAAATTAGTTTTCGAAAAGTTGCCCCGCTAAGTTCACATGAAGTTAGCGGGTCAAACAGAAAAAAAGTAAATTTTTTTTTTTAATTTTGAAATATGCCAATCAGTTACGGACAATTTACGGCAAATTACCCAATTGCCAAGTTCAGAGAGGTTATTTTTTGGACATTAAGGTCGAGCGGGAAGGCGAACTTTTAACAATACATATTAGCCAAGCTCAATATATAAAAGACACTCGATAGTGGGTTTTCAAGCGGGTGTAAAAGCGATACATGTGAACGTATATAATCAACTGAATGTGCATCTCATCTGTTTGTAAGTTAGCGCAGCTAATGTAGATCCACACAAGGAACGTGAATCTGGGATTAAACATATATTAAGATATTTGTCGTCGACCGTTCATCTTAAGTTATCGTACAGAGCAGGTGGAAACCCAATAGAAGGTTTTGCAGACGCAGATTGGGGAAACGATTTGATGGATCGCACATCTTTCTCAGGGTTTGCATTTATACTAAGTGGGAGTGCAATCTCATGGCAATCCAAAAAGCAGCAGACAGTGGCCTTAAGCAGTACTGAGGCCGAATACGTTGCATTGGCAGAGGGAGTAAAAGAAGCGTTATTTCTACATCAACTATTAAAAGAGATTGGTTGTAAACAAGATGTACCAACAATTATTTTCAGCGATAATCTAGGTGCACAACATTTGTCTAAAAATCAAACGTTTCATAGTAGAAGTAAGCACATCGACATCAAGCACCACTCCATTAGGGATGTAATAAAGCACGGTGATATTGAGGTCAAATATACCCCTCCTAATCAAATGATCGCTGATGTCTTAACGAAAAACTTGAACAAAGAAAAGCAAACAGCATTTTCAAAGCAATTCGGCTTAAATTAAAATTTTGTTGAGTGTTAAGAATATACATTCATATGGGAACGCTAGTGTATTGCTCGTTAGTTTGTAAGTTTGCTTCATATGTACTTTATGCATTCTTTACTTTGTTATACTTTTGTATTTTTCTTCTGTCGCATTATATTCATTAAACGTGTTACATTAGTAAATTCCGGTGTTCTTATTTATTCCTCAGGGTGTGCCTCCAACAGTTTAAGTGATATTTCTACAGTAATAAATTTTCAAGAATGTGAATGTATGCAGACGACGTAAAGCTTTTCGTGTCAGGCTTAATCCTTAAAAATGTAAATACATGCGTGTTTCGCATTTACAACCGGCTTCCTATACAATTAACGCATACTGGTTACTATGGTCTACAAGCTCAGTTTTACCGCCATATAACCGCAACAGTCAATGAGGCTAAAGATGTTCTAGCATTCATTCGCGATGGTCTAAAGAATTCGGCGACCTTTATTTAACTAAAGCAATTTTTAATACATTGAATACGGTTCAGTATACCAGTCAGGTCAAAAACAGTTTTTACTATTTGCCTTAAGAGATTTAAATTGGGATCCCTTGTATAATTTACCACCGTATACGAGTAGCTTTAAAGTTTAAACTGATTAATCTTCACACAATATCTTGTCGAAGGGAAATGCTTATACATAATTAGTTTTTATGATTAAATTGCTAAGTCATTCAATCTCAAGCATGTTTCTTCTGAGCTAAATGAACTTCAAGTACCACTTATCTTGAAACAGTGCCGAATCAATTTTTTTTTTATTATATCTATTATTTTATTTATATCTATTTATGTATTAATTGTGTAATCTATCTTATATTTACTCTACTTAGCTGATGCGGTTTTCTCTGTAGCTGAGGAGTTTTAGATCTCGAGGAGTAACAAACCTAAGCTTTTCAACGACTCGGTACGAACGAACAATAGCGCCGGTCGGGCGGGATATGGTGAATAATCCGAATGGTATTATTATTATATATTATAAGCCGCTCTATCTGAATAATTGTTAATTCATGTACTTATCACTTCGGTTCTTATTCAATTAACGACCACCGTCTACTTAGTTAAATAAAGGACGCTGAATTTTTTAGACCATCGCAAATGAATGCTAGAACATCTTTAGCCTCATTGACTGTTGCGGTTATATGGCGGTAAAACTGAGCTTGTAGACCATAGTAACCAGTATGCGTTAATTGTATAGGAAGCCGGTTGTAAATGCAAAACACGCATGTATTTACATTTTTTAGGATTAAGCCTGACACGAAAAGCTTTACGTCGTCTGCATACATTTACATTCTGGAAAATTTATTACTGTAGAAATATCATTTAAACAAATCAAGAACAGAATCGGGAGAAGATGGTTTCCTTCAGGAACTCCTGAAGAGACATAAATGACATCCGATAAACAATTTTTAAACGCTAGTCTTTGCGTCCTATCACAAAGGTAGGAAGAGACCCAGCGATTGAGACCCGCCTAGAACCCCAGGTGAACTGTGGACTTCCCTTACGGAACCCTATGTTTAGGTAAATTAAAACATCTTTGGCGCATGTAATTTTTAACGTGCAGCTTATAAGGATCATTTTGAAAGTCCGCACTGGTGACGAAAGAATAGTTTGAAATGAAAAATTGTACTTTACCTTTAGAACTTACGAAACCATAAAGTGCCTCGGATTAATGTATTTTTTAGTTTTAGAAATATAAAATTTATAGCACTTTTTAGTTAAATCGATGTACTTATGACGTAGAATGGAATACAGTAAGTAATGCTTATTTAATCCGAATTTCTTAAGCTCCTGATTAAACCAAGCTTGTGCTGTATGCGAATAGATTACTTACTATAGGTTTAGAAGTGTACTTTGATTGAAGTGATTGAAATATGAAACGTTCTAATCGATATCATTACTAAATTCGGTTCGACCTATTAAAAAATCTTATTTATGATGCGATTTTCTT
This sequence comes from Sphenella marginata, assembly GCA_951509765.1. Classification (NCBI taxonomy): domain Eukaryota; kingdom Metazoa; phylum Arthropoda; class Insecta; order Diptera; family Tephritidae; genus Sphenella; species Sphenella marginata. The sequence goes on from OX608078.1 coordinate 45,894,835, forward strand.
GAAATTCAGTATTTGGTAGACCATTGAATTTGTTAAAATTTATAATACTATTTTTCAGGAGGTCCACCAGGTCCTGCGATTTGATTGAAATTCAGTGCCCTGGTAGACCGTTGAGCTTGTTAAAATTTGGAATACTTTTTTTGCGTGAAGGGGACTAGGGCTCGACCTATTCAAAAAATGGAATTTATGATGCGATTTGCTTGAAATTCAGTGCCTTGGTACACCGTTAAGCTTGTTAACATTTGGAATACTTTTTTTAGGGGAACATACCAGGGCACGACCAATTTAAAAAATTCTATTTGCTTGAAATTTTTGTACCTTGATCGACCTTAGCCAGACGTCCACCAGGGTCCGAGCTATTAAAAAATCGCATATATAATGCGATTTGCTTGAAATTCAGTACCTTGGTTGACCTTTGACTTTGCTACAATTTAGAATACTATTTTTTCCAGGAGGTCCACCAGGGCCCGAGCTATTAACAAATTTTATTTATAATGCGATTTGCTTGAAATTCAATACTTTGCCCGTGTTAAAATTTAGAACACTATTGTTCAGGAGGTCCACGAGGGCCTGACTTATTATTAAAAAAAATTCGTATTTATGATGCGATTTGCTTGTAAGCAAATGTTGAATACCAAATTCCGAGCAGTATTTTTTAAAAGCGTCACTAGTAAAAGCTGCTCCCCTGTCTGTTATTACTCGCATTGGGTTACCGAATACAGCCGATTGCTTTTTCATTTTATCTATTACAGCTTTCGCGCCACAATTTTTGGTCGGATAAATCCAAGTAAACTTCGAAAACGCGTCAATTATAACTAGTATGTAAGAGTAGTTCTTGTTTGTAGTCTGCATG